>OY987312.1:15064029-15664029 GCA_963920655.1 Geranium rotundifolium | reverse complement strand
CGATCGAATCGAATTGAATTTGGGTAGTAAGGGATTGAATCGAGCGAGGCTGGAAAGGGGGAGAGATTGAAAGTAGGTAGGAGCAAAACATGTCGGCCATAGTGTGTGGAAAGAGATCTTTGTTCGAAGACCTTCCCTTATCGCCTTCCTACCGTCTCCAAGAGGATCTGATTTGATTCATCGCCAGTTTGCTTCTCGCCGCCCAGAATCGCTCATCCTCTTTCCTTTGTTTCGTCGCACCTCATCGAACACCTCGCTTTTATCTTCCCTGATATGGATAAAGAGGTTTTTCTTTTGCAATTTCTTATCGCAATTCTGTAGATTTCTAGTTTGATTATGTTTTCGCAGTTCAAGAAATCATGTTGAATTGATTTTAGTCTGTCAAAACAATCTGAAATATTCATATTCTTTGTATAAATGATGAATTGTACAATAGAGAAATGCTAATTTGCATAAGATTTGTATATTCATACATTGTTATAGTCAAGGTTCTAAAACAAGCTAAGTGCTTGTCGGTCGGATAGGGCTCCAACAATTAATCGGGATTAATCGGATTTGTATTTCTCTATTTCTTTAATTTTTATTAAATAATAAAAATTAACGGATGCAAGAAGTCATTGATGAAGAGAGAGGGAAGAGAGAGAGTGTGAAGAGGGCATATGTTTGAAAATTAGATGTATAGTTGAGGGCATTTTAGTCTTTTCACATGTCAAAAATGTCAAAAATTAACGGAATTGGACGGAAAATACAAAGTGGAAATTTTGCACATCTTAGGCGTAGTCAGCTGGAAAAAAAGTTGTAGGAGTACCCACCTGAAAAACAGCAATATCTAAGTGTAGCCAAATGAAATTATTCCTAAATGAAATGAAGAGAGGTCTCTATTATATAGTTGGTATATGTTTATCACCAACTATTTAAACATGTATATTCTAGCATGACAATTGAAATGACTATATTTATTACGAAATACAAGTCTAACCACAAAAGACAAAATAAAACTAAAATTTCAAGAATAAAAAGAAAAACAATATAACAACCATGTTTTTTTTTAAAAGAGAGCAAGAGAACTTTATCAATAATTGATTGCAACAAGTATAACAAAGATAAAATGTGGAATATAAACCATACTCTACTCCAAGTCAGAGCCCATAAGAGTAAAGATGTACAAAATAAATGTCATCCTATATCATAATTTATAAGAAAAACAAACTAGAACATAAATAAAATAGGAACACACTCATGAACCCAAAAACTGCACTTCTTATTTTGGCCAATGACTCCATAAAGACCGGTGCTCGCATCTTCCTACAAGCTAACAGCTCTTGTTGCGCATTGACACCAAGGTTTCGATATCAACACGAAACACCAAACAGCAAGACCTTAGTGCATTTTTATGAAAAAAAATTAAATTAAGTAAAATCAAGAATAAAATTGATGAAGAGTCCAAGGAGAGGAAGTTAAGAATCTAAACGAGTAGTGTAGACTGTAGAGGATAAACAATGACAATGACTGAGGGAAATAACGCACTGCTACCCAGCCCATTACCCATCCCAGCCCAACCCATCTACACAAGTATCTACCATCTTAGATAAAAGTTAGACTTATAGAGTAATTTCAACCGGTTTCAAAATTCACAAAATTTATTTATTGGAAAATGACAATTTGCATGTATCTAACTCACCAATAATTTTATCTGTCTCCTAGTTTTGTTGAAACAAGTTTTATTTTTTTAAATTGATCTTTTCATAAATATTAGTAATACCCTTTTTGTTTATTATATATTTTATTGTATTGCATTTAAATGCCTTGGTTTCCTTCTAAATTTAAAAAAAAAAATATCACTGCTCTCTCATGTACTATTCTTCCTCAATGCTCTTGGTTTCTTCTCGTTTTTATTGTGATGGTAATTCAGATTTTAAAAAAAAAATTGTTGGGAAATTGAGATAAAGCTTTTACCAGACTTTTATTGATATGTTGAAGATCCCGAGCCAAACACGAACTCGTTTCATGATGTAATGTTTCGAAAAAGGAAAACCGGTATGGCCCAAATCCTAAATTTTGCAGCGTTCATGTCCTCAATCCAAGACGTAATCAGTCTTAAACAAAACATTTCATATTCGAAAATAACTTTTATATGAACGCGTTGAAAATTTAATTTCCCGTTCCTTTCCATTTTCGAAGCTTTTACAAAATCTATTGTTATTTTCACTTGCTTCTGCTTTTATTACTATGTTTGAGTCACCTTTAGAAGAATATGTTTTAAAAAATTGGCCTCTATACTCTCAACAGGACTCGAGAAATCATCACCTCTCCTTTTTCAAATTATTTACCAATTGAACCAAGATAACCAAGATTAGGCCTAAAGATTAAGGTGGTAATTTGATTGGAGAAATAAAGAAAAATGTGGATATAAATAAGGGGAAATTCTAGTTCACTCCGTATTATACTTTATTTATTCAAAACCCCATTAAGTAAGATTGTAGGTAGAATATTGTGTGACACAAGTGAGTATACTAAATAATGAGTTTAATAGAATTAAGGTAAATTATATTGGTTTAATAATCAAAATGTAATTTTCTAATAAACCTTGATGTTGGGTGTATATAAAGTAAACCATAAGAATTGGTCCTCACTGCCTATTATGTCAGTTCTCTAAGCCAACGCATAAAACTAAAGATGTGTGATTGGGTGTATATAAAGTAAACCATAAGAATTGGTTTTATCATATTTGATTTGCCCACCGAATCTGCAAAAGTAAATTGGGATTTTAGAATTTTGACTATGATTTGGATTTTAGAATTATAATTATGATTTGGGATTTTGAAATATTGTATGAATAATATTGTTTGTTTAAAATAAAGATGTGTGATTCAGTCAAAAATATTGTTTTCTATAATTTGTTTGAATAATTTTTAAAGTATTGTATGAATAATTTTTTTTGGATATTGTATAAATCTGGATAATAATGTATGCACAAATTATTTCTAGTTTATAGGGAATTAAGTTTAAAAATGAACTTTGAAAAAAAATACCCCAAAAGGCTATTTTCGAAATTTAGTAAAAATACCAGAAAAAGGTATTTTCAGAATTACAAAAAGATGCACAAAAAAGTATTTTCAGAATTAAAGCGGCTGGACTTGAGCTACAGAAACTTCACTTGCGGGCGGTGAGGACAGAAAACTCCTCGGACTACTTGAATGAGAAACAGATCTGGAAACACCGATGAACTTCGCGTATGAACAGTACTTACGTGAATAGTAACGATGAACAGTATCACGTGAATAGTACGCGATGAACAATATTAATTTTTATAGAATAAATGATCAAAAAGTTGATTTGAATATTACTTTTTATAAAAAAAAATATTTTTTAAAAAACATTGTTAAAATTTGTTTTTTATTTTTAATATATTTTTATGAAAAAAATTTTTAAAAAAATTAAATTGAAATCAGTATTTTATTTTTTATGTGATAAAAAATATTTTTGAAATTTTTATTTATTTTAAAATTTAATACATGGATAATATGGATATTTTGCATCATACTCAATTCTATTAGGAATGTTGAAACATAAAAATAGTTTCTCGTAGTGAAGTGAAACAGAAAATAATGGAGAGTAGTGACATGAAAAATTCGAACAATTGAAGGTAGTGATCAAAAAATTTACCTAATATTTAAAATGCAAACTTTATATATTGATTCGGTTGTAATATATAAACCACATAATTCGAATTTTGTTTGTTTTTTTTTTTAACATAGGGTTTAATAGACAAGAAAAACAAGTACAAACGAAGTACTCGAGGGTGAAAGAATACCATGAAGCAACAAGAGAAACCCTAAACAATAGAGGGAACCAGTTCAACTGAAAAAAAACTACAATTGAACCGGTTTGAATGTTTAAACCAAGAACCAGCCCGGTCTAGCCAAACAGACACAGGCCAGAAGATGGAGCGTGTCCATTACACGTCTATGTCGCCCGAGAAATCAAATGCGACTTCGAGCCAACAACCAGAAGTCTGGGAAGGAGCTCCGACCATCGCTGCTCGCCTGAGGAGCGCCTCCTACGCTCCCGCCTTCACCTCCTCGCCACCGTGTCCCTCCCGGATCTTTTTTCTCAGTGAAACCCACCGCCACGGCTCTAGGTATTCGAGCCGCCACCTCCTCCGTCAAACCATGTCTTCTCCCAATCAGAGACCTTACTGTATACCCTCATCCACCCAAAAACAGAACATTTGATCTCTCCAACGAAGAGGGAGTGAAACAGTTCCTCACTCTCTACAAAGCTCTGGGAAAGGACACCGGAGGGTGGGTAAGGACAGATCTGCAACCCTTAACCTTCAAACAGATAGGCCACCAAAAGGGTTTCGTCTTTGATTTCTACGATTAATCTCGCCGGACCAAAAGGAAGCATGGAGAATCTGTTGGGCCTTTATTAAATAAGTAGAGGGCCAAAACCCATGTAGTTAGTATCCTACATGGAGAAGAAAACCCTAATTGCTTGCCTATAAATAGGAGGCAATAGAGAGAAGGAAACAAGACCAATTAAAGAGAGAAATAGAGTGAAATTCATGCAGAATTTTCTGCTACTTTATGGGCCGACCAGCAAGGTTCTCGAGTTCAATCGTAGGTCGATCCATCCTTGGATCGTGCTGATTTTTGGACAGGGTGTTCGGAAGACGTGGTACTACGTTCTGACCGTTGGAATTTGCGTTTGGACGTTTGAATGATTTGATACGATTTTCTGATCGTGCGCCATCGATTCGGTGAAGTTTCTCTACTCTTTTTTGTAATTGTGGTTTGAGTCAAGATTGGTTAATCTTGAGATATTGTGATCCTCTAATTGTATTTAGAGAGAATTCGTTGTACCCATTATATCGATAGTGGAGGTTAAGCAGCCTAGAGGGTCCCGTGGTATTTTACTCTCTCGCCTTGAGGAGGTTTTCCACGCTAAAATTGTGCGTGCCTATTGTGTGTTCTTGTTTGCTATATTTTATTAACTGACTTGATTTGCTCTGCTTAATAGATTCCTACGAGATTTGCACAGGTGGAGAGAATTATTTAATTCCGCTGCATCTAATTATTCTATTAGATTCGTTTTTCTCCCAACTAAGTGGTATTAGAGGGAAGGTTATTTAATCGGTATCCTGTGTTAAATAATGGAAGCTAATACGAGCAGAATTGTTAGTCTGAATGGTTCAAATTATCATGTCTGGAAAGGGAAGATGGAAGATCTTATTTATGTGAAGAATTATTATCTACCGGTTTTCAGTGAAGCCAAGCCTGAAAACAAATCTGATGGTAAATGGAATTTATTGCATCATTAAGTATGTGGCTATATTAGACAGTGGGTGGGTGATAATGTTTTGAATCATGTCAGTGGAGAGACACATGCACGTAGTTTATGGAGCAAGCTTGAGCAGTTATATGCTCGAAAGACTGGTAATAATAAGTTGTTCTTGATAAAGCAGATGATGAGTTTGAAATATCATGATGGGGCTCCATTGACAGATCATCTTAATGTTTTTCAAGAAATTATTAATCAGCTTGCAGGAATGGGTATCAAGTTCGATGATGAGGTGCATGGTTTTTGGTTTCTAGGTACATTACCGGACTCGTGGGAGACGTTCAGGACATCCTTATCTAACTCAGCTCCAGATGGTGTTATTACCATGGATTTGGCTAAAGGGAATGCTCTGAATGAAGAGATGAGGAGAAAGTCACAAGGTTCCTCTTCGCACTCAAAAGTCTTAGTGACAGAACAAAGAGGAAGGAGTAAGAGCAGAGGTCCAAAAGGTAGAGACAAAACCAAGAGTAAGAACAGGTATACCAATGCAGAGTGCTATCACTGTGGTCTAAAGGGGCATATTAAAAAGTATTGCCGAAAGCTCAAGAGAGACAACCAACATGACAAAGAGAAAGAAAAGAAGGCAAGTCATGACGATGATGTTGCTACTATTAGTGAAGAGTTTCTTCTCTTGTGTGATGAAGAAGATGTTAACTTGGCTTGTGATGAGACCAGTTGGGTAGTAGATAGCGGTGCCTCCATTCATGCTACAAGTCGAAATGATCTCTTTTCATCTTATACATCTGGTGATTATGGAAATGTTAAGATGGGAAATCGAGGCATGTCAAAAGCTATTGGCATCGGAAACGTGCGTTTGGAGACGAAAAATGGTACAACTCTTATTCTGAAAAATGTTAAGCATATTCCTGACATTCGTTTGAATTTGATATCAGTAGGCAAGCTAGATGATGAAGGTTTTCATCATACCTTTGGTGGTGGTTCATGGAAGCTCACTAAAGGTGTTATGGTCGTGGCTAGAGGTGAAAAGTGTGCTTCGTTGTACTTGACACAAGCTAGAGTTTGTGGTGGCATTATTAATGCAGTCGAGAAAGAGAGTACAACTGAATTGTGGCACAAGAGACTTAGTCACATGAGCGAGAAGGGAATGATGGTTTTGGGAAAGAAGAACCTCTTACCGGGAATGAAAGGTGAACCGTTAGAGAAGTGTGAGCATTGCTTGGCCGGCAAGCAAACTAGAGTATCTTTCAAATCATCCCCTCCCTCTAGAAAGCCAGAGATGCTTGATTTAGTATACTCTGATGTTTGTGTACCTATGAAATCCAAGACGCTTGGAGGTGGTCTCTATTTTGTGACTTTTATAGATGATCATTCAAGGAAAGTGTGGTTCTATATCTTGAAGACTAAAGATCAAGTGTGTGGTGTCTTCAAGCAGTTTCATGCCCTATTTGAGAGACAGACTGGGAAGAAGCTAAAGTGCATGCGAACCGATAATGGAGGTGAGTATTGTGGTTCTTTTGATGATTATTGCAAGGATCAAGGCATTCGACATCAAAGGACGCCTCCAAAGACGCCTCAGCTAAATGGGTTAGCTGAGAGGATGAATAGAACGCTTATTGAAAGGACGAGATGTTTACTTTCACAAGCAGGGTTACCAAAATGCTTTTGGGGTGAGGCTTTGAATACAGTGGTTCATATGTTGAATCTCACACCGTGTGTGCCTCTTGAGTTTGATGTTCCAAATGGAGTTTGGACAGGTAAAGATGTCTCCTACAATCACTTAGAGGTATTTGGATGCAAGGCATTTGTGCATATTCCAAAGGACGAAAGATCTAAGCTTGATATGAAGACTAGACCGTGCATATTCATCGATTATGGCGAGGATGAGTTTGGGTACAGATTTTATGATTCGGTGCAGAAGTTTCTTATTAGAAGCCGTGATGTGGTATTTATGGAGAATCAGGACATCAAAGATATTGCGAAGTTTGAAGAAAGTGCTCCGCAATTTATAACTGACTTGATTGATTTTGATATAGTTCCATCTACAGTTGTGCCAAGTCAAGTTGAAGATGAAGTTCGTGATGACCAGCAGGGTGCAGGTAATGTTGATGCTCCTATAAAGGTAGAGATGGATAATGAAGTTCATGAGCAGTTGCCAGTACCAGATGTTCCACCAGTTGTTCCACTCAGGAGATCTTCTAGAGATCGACAACCGTTTACAAGGTACTCAGCTGATAAGTATGTGTTAATATCTGACGGGGGAGAACCCGAAAGTTACAGTAAAGCCCTTGAAGATGAGAACAAGAAGGAGTGGTTTGAAGCCATGCAAGATGAGATGAAATCATTGCATGAGAATCATACTTATGAGTTGGTGAAGTTGCCAAAAGGCAAAACAATTTTGAAGAACAAGTGGGTTTACAGAGTGAAGCAAGAAGAAAATACTTCACGTCCCCGATACAAAACTAGATTGGTCGTCAAGGGTTTCAGCCAGAGGAAAGTTATTGACTTTGATGAAATATTTTCTCCTGTTGTTAAGATGTCATCCATTCGGGTGGTTCTTGGTTTAGCAGCTAGTCTTGATTTGGAGGTTGAGCAGATGGATGTGAAGACTGCATTTCTCCATGGTGACTTAGATAAGGATATGTATATGGAGCAGCCAGAAGGTTTCAAAGTAAAGGGAAAAGAGGACTATGTCTGCAAGCTTCAAAAAAGCCTGTATGGTTTGAAGCAAGCACCAAGGCAGTGGTACAAGAAGTTTGAGTCAGTCATGGGTGAGCAAGGCTACCAAAAGACGAAATCTGACCACTGTGTTTTTGTGCAGATATTCTCTAATGATGATTTTATCATACGATTGCTATATGTTGATGATATGCTGATTGTTGGCAAGAAAGTCTCCAAAGTAGAGAGATTGAAGAAACAGTTGAGTCAGGTTTTTTTAATGAAGGACTTAGGTCCTGCGAAGACTATTCTTGGCATCTGAATTTCTCGCGATAGAGTTGCGAAGAAGTTGCATATGTCACAAGAGCGATATATTGAAAAGGTGTTGCAAAGGTTCAATATGGACAAGGCTAAAGTGGTGAGCTCTACTCTTGCTACTCACTTTAAGCTAAGCACACGATAGAGCCCTTCTACGGAGAAGGAGATGGACGACATGGATAGAGTTCCGTATGCCTCAGGAGTAGGAAGTTTGATGTACGCAATGGTGTGTACAAGGCCTGACATAGATCATGCAGTTGGTGCTGTGAGCCAGTTTCTGTCAAATCCGGGTAGAGAGCATTGGGATGCAGTCAAATGGATTATGAGATATATCCGAGGTACCTCTAATTGCAGACTTACTTTTGGAAGTGGAGAACCAGTGCTGGTTAGCTACTCTGATTCAGATATGGCAGGAGATGCTGATAGCAGAAAATCCACCTCAAACTATTTAATGACATTTGCAAGTGGAGCAGTTTCTTGGCAGTCAAGGCTACAAAAGTGTGTTGCGCTTTCTTCTACAGAAGCTGAATATATCGCAACAACTGAAGCATGTAAAGAGTTGTTGTGGATGAAGAGATTCATAGGGGAGCTCGGTTTCAAGAAACAGCGCTATGTGGTTTACTGTGATAACCAAAGTGCGATTCACTTGAATAAGAATTCTACGTTTCATGCAAAGTCGAAACATATTGATGTGAGATACCATTGGTTTAGAGATGCACTTGAAGACAAGTTATTTGAGATTGAGAAAATCCACACAGATGATAATGGTTCCGATATGTTCACAAAGTTCTTACCAAGGGAGAAGCTTGATGTTTGTCGTAAGATCGTCGGGATGGTGATGCTCTCCACTTAGTTGAATAAGGGGGAGATTTGTTGGGCCTTTATTAAATAAGTGAAGGCCCAAAACCCATGTAGTTAGTATCCTACATGGAGAAGGAAACCCTTATTTCTTGCCTATAAATAGGAGGCAATAGAGAGAAGGAAACAAGATCAATTCAATAGAGAAATAGAGTGAAATTCGTGCAGAATTTTCTGCTACTTTCTGGGCCAACCAGCAAGGTTTTCGAGTCCGATCGGAGATCAATCCACCGTTGGATCGTGCTGATTTCTATATAGGGTGTTCGGTAGACGTGGTACCACGTTCTGACCGTTGGAATTTGCGTTTGGAAGTTCGACTCATTTGATACGATTTTCTGATCGTGCGCCATCGATTCGGTGAAGTTTCTCTACTCTTTCTTGTAATTGTGGTTTGAGTCAAGATTGGTTAATCTTGAGATATTGTGATCCTCTAATTGTATTTAGAGAGAACTCGTTGTACCCATTATATTGATAGTGGAGATTAAGCGGCCTAGGGGGTCCCGTGGTTTTTTCCTCTCTCGCCTTGAGGAGTTTTCCACGCTAAAATTGTGCGGCCTATTGTGTATTCTTGTTTGCTATATTTTATTAGTTGGCTTGATTTGCTATGCTTGATAGATTCCTGCGAGATTTGCAAAGGTGGGGAGAATTATTTAACTCCGCTGCATCTAATTATTCTATTAGATTTGTTTTTCTCCCAACAGAATCCTCCTCCCCTGTCACTGGAGTTCACCCTCTTCACCAAGTAGCCCTAAACAGCTACAAACCGCCCAACCCCATCAACCAAACCCTCGAGATTTCTTAACCCTAGAACAGATTTGTGCGAGTCGAGGACTCGATACATGAGATCGCCTTCCTCACCCAATCCCTACTCTATCAACGATTCCGGTCAGCACCAGAAAGGAAGTAATGGAGTAAGGTAAACCTTGTTGTTCCAGCTGCAACTTCGGCCAACACCAGGAGAGTTATTGTGGAACATATTTGTCCCCACCAAGCCATCTCTCACTGAAACAAAAACTCCTCCCACCCCCACAAAATTGGCACGGAGAAAGGGAAAGAATATATAAGGAGCGTTGTCGATGAGTTCCCCGGAGGACGGCAATGTCACCGGTGACGAAAAGAAGACGAAGGTGGCTTGTTGCTTGTCTAAATATTTTATTCAGTACATGAATATAATAATGACTTTAATTTATGTTTTATATGATTGAAATGTTAAGTTATGGCCCAAAAATCGTTCCTAAAGTTGTATAATCCGACCCAAAAATAAAGCTCAAATTGAAGATTTGATCGAAACTGAAGAACTGATTCAGACCTTCCTCTCACAAAAAGTTCTAATTTTGGTTCCTAAAATTCAAGAACCATTTCATCTTGTTTGATTATAAACACTTCAGTCCAATTCCAAAACCATGATCGCTCATACTACTGATATGTTCCTTTACTTAACTAAGTAAAATTTTAGACCAGAAAAATATTTATTATTCAAAATTTTAAATATCTATTGTCATTTGTAGTTTCTTAGTTTTTTTTAAACTGAGAATCTATCATTAACAGAGACAATCATCAAGCCGAACTGCCTCAACAAACAGCAGCGGACAAACCCCTCACCATAGTTCCAATCCATCTGTTCTAACACAAATTTTACAAGCACATGAGCTATCGAGTTACAAGACCTAGGAACAAAATTAACCAAAACATGAAAACCAAACCTACCAAATTACCAATAGTACTATTTGATAAGTGCTAAATTACACCATTTTTTAGCACTAAATTCCCACATTTTCATCACTTTTCGTCCCGCTTGGGTACAAAACCCCATATATTATGTCTCTTTTGCTTCACGGCCTCTTTGAGTAAAGAATGCAAATTTCGGGTCAAAAAGGACTAATTTTAGAGAATTGTTGGGTCTGGCACATGGCCACGGGCCCGTGACCGGCAACGGAGCCACCCTGTGGTCTTCAACTTGGGCCCAAAAATCCAACAAAGGAGCCCAAAAGTGGACTGCACCATGTCCATCGCCACGTTCCGTGTCGAAGCACCATGGCGACGCAGTCGCCACACCCCGTGGAGAACGCTGAAGAGAGAAGACCCATGACCAATTGGCCACGCCTCCGTATCCAACACACGTGCCCACTCAACAACTTCAGATCGTGGCGAAGTCGTGCCCAAAGCTTGCGAGTAAAGGAGTTGATTGTGGCCGTCGCCACGGTCTGTGGCCACCCCGTGGACAAACGACGAGTCATCAAATAAGAGGTCGTGGACGCTTCGTGAGCGCTAAAATCAAGGCACGACACTACCACGGTCCTGTGGCGATTCGGCCACGGCCCCGTGGAGGGTCTGAAACTCCCAACTGTAAAAGGGCTTCTCTACATTTGGAAAAAGATATTAATTAATTTCACTTCTAGAAAAGAGAAAGAGTTCTACATATGCATCAGAGAGTTTCCAGAAGCATCAGGAACAACTCTAGGAGTTCAACATTCGAGATAAGAGAGGAATCAAGAGAGTTTCAAGACCTACTAATGTATAAATTCTTAGATTTGGAATTAAATCCGGGTTTTTTTATGATTCTTTCTCTTGTTATACTATAATTTCTAAAGAGTATGATTCAATTACATGTTTATTATGTCTCTGCTTTACAATTCTAATATTGAATTTGGTATTCACATGGTTGCATGATTCTTACAATTAAATCTGAAATGCATGTATAATTATAATTCACATATCAGTATGGTTAATTGGAATATGAACATAAAGAACTGAACTATTCAGGGATTGAGGCATGAATTTATCTATAATGGTTTAGGAAAATTTTAAGTAATTATTTTATATGCTTGTTGCGCCGAGGAGTGTGATTTTTTCATTTGCACTTAATGCTTCGTTATGTTAATTCCGAATATATTGATTTATTTTATTAAAGTTCATCCAGAAGGGGAAATAGTAAAAGGAAATGATAATTTAAAGTCGAGTTTAAATCTTCACTAGGAATAGGTGGGTTAACACTGTAATAATGGTCATCGGTGACACACACCGAAAGTTATGAGAATTCACAAATCGTAATGTTTCTCAACCGGTTATATCATTGAATAGGAATAACATGGATTCTTAGAATAAAAAAAAATTATTCCCCTAAAAGGGGTTTTTAGGTGGAATAGGAATTATCGTTACTGCCCTAGATAGCAACACCAACAAGCATAATTTAAATTTAATTTATTTTCCCGAATTCATTATTAATATGTTCATTACCTCAAACCATGTTTGATTAGTATAAATTTAATTATTTAAATATTGTTTATTTTATGTTTTGTTAATTTCAAAACATAAAACCAACCTTTTTCGACTCACTAAGATTAACTAAAAAGTTAAATTCGAGTGCTTAGAAATAAATAGTACATTGTCCTTTGGGTTCGATAATCTCGGGGTCGTAAATTACAATCATGTATTACTTCTGACATGTACCGGGAGTCCGAGATTTGACCCGCATCGATTTGTATGTCGGGTTTTAGGCGCATCACAATTACAATATCCCAGGATACCCCCAATTGATTATACAAGCTCTTCGTGGGCCTGATGCTCGCTTCCAGCCTCAGCTCACCGGCGATGACGAAAAATCAGAGCTCACTCGTTGAAAAAAAATGGAGGCGGTGAGCTCGAAAAAATGAACTCACTCGCAGAAAAAAAAAATTGAGCTCTCTCACTCGCCGAAGAAAATGGAAGAGGCGAGCTTGAGAAAATGGAGCTCACTCACTGAAAAAATAGAGCTAACTCACTCGCCGGAAAAAAAATCGAGGACGTGAGCTCGAAAAAATGGAGATCGCTCGCCGGAAAAAATGGAAGAGGTAAATTCGAAGAAAATAGAGGTCATTCTCCAGAAAAAAAAATGGAGCTCACTCACTCGCCGGAAAAAATGGAGGAGGTGAGATCGAAAAAATGGAGCTCACTCACTCACCGGAAAAAAATGAAAGAGGTGAGCTCGAAAACATGGAGCTCACTCACCGGAAAAAATAGAAAAAGTGAGCTCGAAAAAAGGGAGCTCACTCGCCGGAAGCGAGGTGGCCGGCGGCAAGGTGACCGGGGAGAGAGAGAGAGAGAGATTGAAGAAGATGGTATAATTGTAATTTCATATTAATCAAATTATGTTATGATCTTTTCGCGGGACCGGAATGGAACAGAGACTGTTGAAATTGAACCGGTTCAATTTTCAGGATAAATCGTCTCAAATAAAATGAACATTCCTGAACGCATCAAAAGATGATAGATATCGGAAACAATGTCAACATAGAAGAGAACTATTATTTATTCATGTCTTTAGGTTTGCGATGAATAATTAAAGCTTGAGATATAGATTATTTCTCAACATATATGAATCACACTTTGTTAAGACAAAGTTGCACTCCAAGTCCTGGTTCAATAACCATCTTAAAAGATGGGGAGTGAGTGTAAGCAGGTGAAACAGAGAAGCGGAAGTTGGAGAGAGCAAGAGAGAGAACCACCTTGAGCTCTGTCATGGCAAAATGGTTTCCTACACAAATCCGCGAACCGGCCCCAAACGGCATGTATGCTAGGGGACTCTTACAAGCCCCAAGCACACCATTCGCAAATCTTTCTGGATTAAACTGATGAGCATCAACACCTCATAATTCAGTATCTTGTTGTATTGAAAATACCGGAATTTGGACGATGACTCCTTTAGGAACTTTGATGCCTTTGAATTCCATATCCTCACGTGTTTCTCTTATAAGAAACCCAGCGGGCGGATATAGTCGCAGCGTCTCTTGAATCACCATTGTCAACTGTACACATACAAAGGTGGTTAATTATAAGCTTCTCAAACTTATAATGGGAAAATGACAACACAATATTTTATATGCTATGACACTTTTGAAAGAATGGTAATCTCATCATTTTTATAAAAATAAATATATTTCGCACAAAAAAACAAATTTCACGGCACATGTATGGCCATTAACTTAAATTTCGAGGCACCTCTTGCAAAAGTGCCAAAATATAGAACACACTTTGGTCATGTTTCTTGTTATAATTAATTGTAATTTCTTACGCGTATTATATCGAAAGTAATGACTTACTATTTTCATGTTTTGAAGCATATGACTATCGGGAACTGTCTTGTTGCATATTCTGAGTGCCTCTGCTCGCGCACGATCTTGCCATTCAGGATACTTGGCTAGCAGCATCAAGCACCACGACGCTGTGGTCGCGGTAGTCTCGTGACCAGCAAAGTACACATTCTTGCAATTGTCAATTATAAACTTGTCACGACCCATATGCATATTTTTACTGTCGTCATAGGTGTTAGCACCCTCAAGTATCATTTGTAAAAGGTCTTTTTCGCACGAAGATTTTGCGCATTGTTTTACCACATTTAGTATCATGGAGTCGATGTCTTTTTGTAGTTTCCATACTTGCCTGTTAGTCTTCGTTGGTACGTATCTGTCACATAACATAACAATAAGTCATTACGAGAATATTGCATTTACCGAATCAGATAAATTATACGGCACCTTAAGCCAGGAATGCCAACTGATCTCGTGGACATGAGCTTTTGAAGTTGTCTGAGCTTTACGAATATTTCTTCTCCTTGCAAAGAATAATTGCTTCCGAAACAAGCTCTTGCTATTATATCGGCCGATAAGCTTCTCAAATCATCGTCAATTCTCATATCTGCCACTCCTCCCTCACTCTCAACTCTACTCTCCCAAAGTTTTAGCATTGACAATGTTGAGTCACTCATTAACTTCAACATGCCCTGCAAAAGTGCATTTTCAAATATCATATGTGATCAAATTCAAATACAAGCTTGTGTCCTTAAGTGACTTGTTAGAATTCACAACACAACAGGCTCATGATGGCCAATGTTCATAATATTTTTTGAAACAAACATGTATCAAGAATATGAGCGAGAGGATTCACCTTGATTTTGTTCATGTAGAACTCAGGAGCAATTATTTTCCTCTGATGGGCCCAAATTGGGCCGCTTGAGGATATAATGCCCTGGCCCAGTAGAGGCCCGTGATCCTTGCTGAGGTAAGAAGGCTTGCCCAGAGTCAAGGATGTGCAGAGACGGACTTGCTTCACCAACTCTATCTCAGTCGTGCACAGCAGCTGGATTTTCCCAGTTGAATACATAAATGTTGGACCTGAAGTCTCATTACCCACAACATACTCTCATATATTAATCACCACAATTTAGAAAAAAATAGTATGATCATTTTAATTAATTACAATTGTACAAGAAATAAATTCATTATAATAACCAGCTTGAGTGTGGTCTAGTAGTTGACACTACTCACTCTTTGGTCTCATATATGAAATAGGTTCAAAGATAGTTAGGAAAATAATGTAATATTAGAAAAAACATTTTAAAAACCTACATGATGATATGATTTAGTGACATGCATCAAAAAAAAAATTCTCTTAAATGGCTATAGATGAGTAAACATTAACAAGTTCTTAAAACCTGAATTCAATCGAAATTCATTTAAATCTAAAGTTTAGCTAATTTATTAAATGAGTCATGCCCAATCCTAACAATTTTAAATTTTAACAGCAGTGTAAATTAGCTTGTTTGTTATTTGTTTAGTTATACATATTATTTCTTTTACTAAATATATATCAAAAACTAAACGATTCAAATTTGGTTTGAACTTTATTATTTGTTTCTCAAGTCGGGTACTTTGAGCTTAAATATGTAGGCTCAATTAACCATGATTTTAATTTGAACAAAATCAAATTTATTTAGCTGGGTGAACCATAAATATTTGTATCAATTCAATTCAACTCGACTCGTACCTAACTTGACAGTAGACGTAAATTAATTAAATGATATAAAAGAAGATACCGTATTTATTTGCCCAAGCGTAGAGATGAGGGAAGAGAGAAGGAGGCCAGTGATGATCTATGATAGAATTGTGTTCCTTCTTCTGCTTCATGGTGGTCATACGAATGGTCTTCATTTCGGGGATGTTCCCGACCAGAAACGACGTCGGAGAAGGACCTCCGATACCTTGCTGTAGCATCTTGGATCTCACTCTCTGCGGCCTCCATATCAGTAGCTTGTAGAAATGCCCAAAAAGTAATGTAATTGAAACCAACACCAAACCAAATATCATCACCATCTCTACTGCTCTCTAAATTTGAATTGCTATGTGTACTCTACTTTTATAGAGACGCTTTCTACATTACACATTCACTGCTTGTGACCACTTGTGAAAATGACATATTTAATACATATTCACTCCATTTAATGCCTACTATTTTAATTATGAAATGTAATTACTCTACTTTTGTTGTTTTACATGAAGAGAATACAAAAATTAATTAAGAATAATTACACATCAGTTTATGTTTTGCTCAATTAGTTATTTCTTACACATTATTATTTTCCTTTAAAATTTGGACGAAATATTCTTTTGGAAATGTTGAAAGTAATAAATGATGTCCACTAACCATCAAATTCTCAAAGACTTCATCTCATTCTCTCTCACCCATTTTCTAATTTTTTGGCCTCTCTAAATACTTGAATCCTCTCTCTCTTCGAGTATCACTCACTCTATGCTCATTTGACTCTCTTACTTGTATTCATTTCAGATTACATCATTTAATTAACCATCAATCCACTAATTTAAATCATTATAAGAGTAATAACAATAGGAGCAAGCAACAAACCCATGAGATATCAAATATTTTTTGATTATTATAAGCAGTATGAGTGATATATCAACTAAAAACCAAGGGTAAAAGACACAAAACCACACCCAACAATACCCAAAAGACACTTAACTACCCCATGTTTCAAAACGGACAGTGAGCTACACCCAAATATTATAAATTGACAGATAGCACCGACCGTTAGAATTTTAGTTAAAATCTATTAAATTTGAGGTAAAAAGACGAAAATGCCCCTGTCCACACTTCAAATTTTCAAAACCATGTCATTGTGAGGATTTTGGTTGTTTCTCCCATAACCGTGGCTCAAGCTTCGCCGGCCTCGTCTACGACCTTCGACCGACTTCTCCGGTCGTCCTCGCCTCCTCGCCACTGACCGGAGACTCGCCGGAGCCCGTCGCCAGAGACCGTGGCTTTGTTTCCGATGCCGGCGAAGACAAAAACAATTATGCACAGATTATGCACAGATTATCAGTGCTCAGAATTTGTTTTTCCAAGCAGTTCATTGGTACTATACTATCAAGCAGTGGCGGATCCAAGGGGGGGGAGCGGGGAGGCACCCGCCCCCCCACCCTTGGCCCGGGAATTCGAAAAAAATCATGTAAAAATTTTCCGAAAATTGGATATGCCCCGCTTAAATTTTGAAATGTATACAAAAACTGTGCAATTTAACAATAAAAGTTGTTTGACTTAGTGGTAAAGGATTAATATTTTATTAATGAGGTCATAGGTTTAAACTTTAGTTGTGTTCTTTTTAATGATGTATGGGCCTAAACTTACTTTCATAGTTGTGTGCTTTTAAAATAGAGTATATTTCATTTTCTTTTTATTTGTGGTTCATAGTTACAATGATATTTTACTAATTATTGAGTATTTTTTAAATTGTTTTTTCATTTTCATAAAACTTTTTGTTTGATCTATTATATTTACTAATTATTAAAAAATTTCAATTTTCTAAGCAGATTTATGCATATATTAAGTACAATAGTGGATCGTTTGATAAACGAATCGAACTCGAAACCAAATTATTATATTTAGAAAGGCTCGCGAACCGACTCACTTTGTATTCATATATACATGAAAGTTAAATTCAAACTCAACTAAAAAAATAAATAATCAAGCTCGAATTAATTTTTGTTATATGCATTTAGTAATTATTTTTTTAATTAAATTATTATTTTAATTAAATATATTATTTATTTATTAATTACATGTTTAGTGTAAAATTTTGCCCCCCCTTTGAAAAATTTTCTGGATCCGCCACTGGTCATCACTACATCTTTTGTAATGATTTAACATTTTGTGTTTCATGGTGCATACTAGTGTTGTTTCATCAATTATGTTTCATTGCTCATACATTTATTGTCCATCCTGCGACATCATCTATATTGTTTTTCATACATATGAATATGTTTCCTCGTTGTATCACCATGAAATATTTCACTGACATGTCTTAGTTATCCTCTTTCCTTCTCGTGCACATTTTATATAGTTCAATGTAATTCACATCCTATTTGATTTCTGGGTTCCTAGTCGAGTCAGGAAACTACAATACCTATTATATTGGTTGGAGTATGCAACACTAGCAGCAAGATCCGGGAACTTTATCCCAAATGTGGTTTCATGCTCAACGAACACCTTGATAAGTAATCGTTGTTATCGTTCATTGTCCATCTCGCGACTTGATCTGTAAAAAGTTTATTCTCATTATTATTAATATAATGATAACTCGTAACAAGAATAACTTTATGACATTAAGCCATTTTTATTGAATATTGAAAATCGGAATGAAACCTTCTAGATGTTTTTATGTCGAATGACCAGAAGGTTGAACGAATGCCTGGTTGATTCGTTATTTCATTGGCAGAGAATATGACACAAATTTAAGGGTTTCTGGACCTAGGTATTACATTTGCATATATATCGTGGTTATGGGTTACTGGTGTTTTTAATGCTCAGTCTAAATAGTACCTTGTTGGATCGGTCATTGATATTTGTCTTCCCAATCCATTGTTGGTGGACTATGTGCATTCCGAAAATCTAAATTGATCAAGAGTCACGAGCTCATATTTTTTTCATCGCAATAAGAAGTGACGCGGACTAATGATGACAAATGAATCAGTATTGTATGTGATCAATGTTCATCAAAGGCGGATCATCCGCATCAGATTTCAGATACAACGTTAAATTGATTCAAATCAAAAACATATCTAGGTGATCCACAGGTAGACCTTTTAAATCAATCTCTATATTGGTTTGGCAACCTCCATAATAAAATAGTTTTTGCAATTAAATCCTATCAACTGGAATCGAACTAGAAGCATTATGTTTTATGAAGCTCACCTCCCACCGTTGATGTATTGATTGAAACTCTTCCATGGCCATCAGTATCTACATTTTGATTACTCATTTGTACAAGTTTGACATTTATTGATTCCTTGATTGTCGAATCCTATCAAATTAATAATACAGAAAAAGTCCCGAATACCCCTTTTGACTAATATAGGAAGCATTTTCGTTTGTTTTATTCCTCAACATGTCCACCGTTGATTGTTTCAATCTTATGGAGTAGAATGGTTATAAGATTTGTAGTGGGAGGGTGGTTTGTAGCTGAGTTCGTCCCCAACAACTGATTGTCGCCCCAAAAGAGAACATCAATGACATCTCTTAATTACTACTTTGACTTCGAATACCCTCATTAGTACAAGACAGCTCTCTCACTCCATATTACCAAAAACATTATACCCTTGTGGTGTTACTCCCTACGGTCAGGACAAAATTAACAGAACAAACAAATAATGTAACAGTTATTGTAGCTAAAAACTGCGTAAAAACTGAAGTGTAATGATCAGACACATACATTCTATTCACCAGCTATGAGACATGAAGCGGTACAACATCTACACAAGCAGTTAGGAAAAAGAAACACCATTTTTCTACCAACATCAAACTTGTTGAAAGCTAAGCAAAGCAAGCTATGAACACGCAAAACCAAAATAATAACAACTTTTATCGTTTGAAAATTCTGAATTGCTTTGAACCAGGAACCATGTTTCCAGGTATGCAGAAGATGAGCGTCAGTTATTGTAGCTTTGACCGCTGAAGAAAATTGATCAATCAATACCCAAGCTGGAGAAAGGTTCAAAGCCACCCTGTGTACAATAAAAGAAAATACAGAATGATATTACTCTCTACACAACCGATTTCAAGGAAAATATGTTAATGGACAACTGTAAGGTCCCGAGTGAAAATAAATTTCATTTTCAATTAGGAATTAAGGAAAGGAATGGAAGAATTCATCAGACATCTTATTAACAATACAATTTTGCATAAAGATGCTACTCACGGAGCAGTCATCGTGAACACGCCAAATGGTCTCGCCCAGGAGGTTTGCAACGGATAGAACTGTCAGCTGGGGGAAGTAGTTCTTTTCTGACACGGGAATGGTATTTGTTATGATCACTTCTTGAAACAATCCACTTGATAACCTTTCTATCGCAGGGGGGCTGTGAAAATTAAAAAGGTGAGAAATTAATCAGCTAGTGTAAAAAAAGAAATTATGATACAAAACTAAAATATTGTCCTCCATGCAGACATAATTATGATACAAAACTAAAATACTGTCCTCCATGCAGACATAATAGACTCTTAAAATCAGTTATCCTATAGACAGTGAAATAAAATCCAAATACAACCCAATAAGAGGATAACCACAACCATAAATTAATTGTCACTCATTTCTGCAGTTAAATTAGTAACTAAAGGTCCACTAGTTTTTAACAACAGAAATGTACTTCAGGACAGGACAAAAATGATAGTCATTTGACTTATCTCACTTCAAATTTCCAATATTAAACCTAGCTCATTTATAATGTAACTCGTGATCATTCTGCTCCAAAGTTGTGTATGATAGCTCAAGTAACATTATCGAAGCCCATACCTTCTTCAAACACCCAGTTTATCTGACTGTTCAAAACTGTTCACTGCTACAGCACTATGTTATAGTCCTAGACAATTGGCATCTTCTTCTTCTTTTTTTTATTATTATTATTTATTACCTTTTTAGTTATTAATGATTCCACGTTTTAAGGCATTATTTCTAGCATTATCTATGTTAGTTAGTAATCTCTACATATGGAGAGGTGGTGCATGGCATGTTGGTTAGTTTCTATAGGTTTATTTGTATTTAAAGAGCTCTGAGGAGCCAGGAATGAATATAGAAGATAAATTTGGTTATCTACTAACAGAGATATTCGAGTTCTCTCTATAATTGAGCTCTTTGTCTCCGGAGTCCATAATAGGGCGACGGAAAGATCATTGTTCTCGATCTCATAAAGAGATTGAGCGGGATTTTACGCTCCAAGGACCGATAACCCGATATCAATTTTGGGACCATATCACACTATGAGAATTAATGATCTTTTGAATTACATTATTTAATTTGAAAGTTTGTCTATTCTTTTCCCTTCACAGCAGTATCTTATAACTATAAGAGAACAAACTAGAAATGTAGGCAGTAGAATAAATCCAGATACCTAAATACTGCATGTGTGCTACATGCATAGACTTCCCTAGCCCCTTCCTGATGTAAGAGAGCTGCACCTTTTGTTATAGTTCCTGCGACAGCCAGAATGTGAAAGACCAATGTCACCAAAAAAATTAAACAGAGATGAAAAAACTGACCCCCTTGCACAATAACTAACAAGCATTTAACACTTGAAACAGGCCAAGAGGAAACAAGTTAAATCTAGGGATAATGACACTTTGTTACACTTAACTATCGCGAACTGACACTTTCATACCCTAACTATTTTTGTCTCTTTTTTAGTACCCTAACAAACTTTTTGTGACAATCTATGCTAAAATGACTAAAATACCCATGATTTAAGAAATCAAAACAAAACTAGTCGAATATGATTGAAATGGTTCAAATTTAATTTTATATTTTCGGGCATAATTGTATTTACATCTTAAGTACAAATCAAATTGAACCAAAGATAAAAAAAAAATTGAACCAATTCAATTTATAGTTTCTTACACCAAGGGTAGTTTAGGTATTTTAGACATTTTAGAGGTAGGTTGTCACAAAAAAATTGTTAGGATACTAAAAAAGAGAGAAAAATAGTTAGGGTATGAAAGTGTCATTTCGCTATAGTTAGGTGTAACAAAATGTCATCATCCCTTAAATCTATAGTAATGACTAAATTGACCTTTTAAAGCTTAAAGAATAAATTAGTGACTGAGTTGAAGGACGGTTTTCACCAATCAGCCATAATGTGCTGGAAGTCCATTATCGTCTTGACACTTAAAAGATGAAAAGATTACGGCAAGAAACTGACCAAGAGGAAAAAAGTTCAATCTATAATACCAGGCTAAACTTACTGTTTCAAATTTCATAGACTAAAACAGTGACTTTTCGAAAGTTCAAGAACTATTTTGACTAATTGCAATAGTATTAGCAAGTCCAATATACTGGAACATCTGCCAGTCCAAGAACATTATTTTGCTCTATTTAAATGTGACCGGGAAGCAATTTATCATTTAGTTTCTTACTGTTCAGATAGTCCTAGCTCTGTTCTAGGGCGGTCCAAATATTCAAGCCAAAAGAAGCAGATGGTATGGCAAGACATTTAGGCAGACATCGGGACTTTAATACTAGGAATCCTTAACATGTAAGAATCCAAGGCATTGAGCTTTCAGTACACAGTCATCAATTTTTTGGATTGTTTTTAGATTTTTTATGAGGCTCTCGCATGCATATATCTTAATTAAATTACCACTCCATTGAAAGGGTGGTAGAAATATGAAAAATACTGCCTAACACACAAGAACTTGAGTTTTCACTTTAAACTTTTGAAGGAAAAAGATCAATAGCAACCATTCAGCTCCACTTTCAAGAATAACTGTCTCTACTCTTGCCAAAAATAATAATCTTGTCAATGCTCGATGAGTTTATAATAGGGATAATTCCTGATCACTACGGTGAAGTTGTACACATTTTCACTTCAATACGGTGAACTTATTTAAGTGTCAATTCAATACGGGGAGGTATTTTTACGTGTCACCGTTACTATAATGCTGTTAAAACAAACAGAAAAATTACTGTTTGAGATATATTTTAACAAAATACCCAATTTGCCCCCCTTATATTAAAAATAGAAAATACTCACAGATAATGAACAATGAACAATGCATGTTCATCATCAATGAACCCAAATCGGATCTATTTGTTTTGAGATTTATTGGCAGAAATTTATGCCGGAAAAATTGACGAGCTTGAGGCAGAGGTGGGTTGAGAGCTGGGTTGGACTTGGTGTGAGTGATCCAACCCAAGATTCGTCGACGAACTTAAAACTCACCAATCTTGGAGAGGAATCGAGGCGTCGAGTCACTAAATCGCCTTCTGGGTTCAGCGTTCTCGTCGATGGTGAGAACCATGGGAGGATCCGCCGTTGTCGACGAGCTGGAGAACCCTAGGCTCTGGCCGGCTGCGCAGATCTCGACTCCGGGTGTCTCAACCGCTCCTATTGCTCGACACCTCCATAGCCATCACGTCCCAGATCTACCCTCGCTGCCGCTCTGTCGATTGTGTTCTTGAGAGCTTTCCGCCTAGACTCCACCGCGTCGTCGTCGCTCAACGCCTCCATAGCCACCACTTGCGCACAGTCTAGAAAATTAGAGAGGAAGCCAACTCCGTTTATGAAGTCACAACTGTGTTTTGGGGTTCATGCTTATTTCTGCAATTTTGAAAGAGAGACGCAAAATTGACAGTTTGGGGAAAGAGCTAAATTTTGTGGATGAAGATTTTTCCATTTGGTTTCACTGCCGGTGACTGAAAGTTGCTGAAATTTTTTACCTTTTATTTCCGACAATGATAAGAAGCTTAAGCACAAACTTACAAATTGATGGCTTTGCATACTGATTCCTAAATACTTAATCTTTAAAATTTTGATTTGTTCTAGATGATTTCATTGTCTTTATTATATTTTTTTGAATCCAATTTAGCTATTTTTTTGTTCATACGTTTGTTATGGAGATCTAATATGTGGGTTTTGGTGTTTGTTTGAGACCTAAATGTTTTGAATTAGAGTGGATTTGATTTTTAATTATGTATGGGTGCTTCAAGCACAAATAAAAAGCTACTAGTGTAATGAAAACAAAGAAGATAGCTAGTTGGAGTTTGGAGGATGGTTTGTTGGGAACGGGCACAAAGAGAAAGAAGGAATAATTAAGTTCAATGACATATTTTTGAAAATTTAAATGATATTTAAGGGTATTTTGGTAATTTTACACTAAATTTAACAGAGTTATGGATGATGACACGTAAAAATACTTCCCCGTATTGAATTGACACTTAAATAAGTTCACCGTATTGAAGTGAAAATGTGTCCAATTTCACCGTAGTGAACAGGAATTATCCCTTTATAATACTATTACTTAAAATCATTCTAGAGACAGATTCCTTTTTCAAGTTGTTAAAAACGCATAACATAATTACCAGCTGTATCAATCATGTCATCCACCATAACTGCTACTTTTCCCTTTACATCACCTATCAAATTCATTACCTGATAGACGACATAAAAAGCAAACGTTAGGATCTGGAAGATGTCGATATGGATTTATGAAAGACAACTGGATGATTATTTAACTTTCTACATAACACTTCAATGCTAAAAGATTTTGGTAGCCAAGTACTTTAACCTTGTCAGGTTTTTTCTTTAGCATTGTTTAGATAAACACTTCAATTCAATTTGGAGGTAGGGGAGTAGACTCAGACCACTCTATATTTAGCAGGGGAAGATGCTGACGAGATTGCAAGCTTAATTGGAAGATACTTAGAGATCAAGTGCAAGCGAACCATATTTTTCAAAAGTTTCATACTGACTAGTAGTATCAAGAGGTGCAATTTTGAAACTGCGACTCTGAATAAGGTTAACACTGAGAAGGATGACAAATTAAAATTTAAATGATTTCAATTTTTGCTATAACTTAGTTTCATAAGAGAACCATTAGGGGATGTTTGGCAAACAGTTTGTCCAGAACTGAAATCTAGTTTCCTCAAACTAATTTACCGTAATAACCTCAATGAGTTAGAAAACAATAAAATATAATTCATCTTTATTGGCCTATCCCTGGTACTAAAGTGAACTTATGAATCAAAGCACTAGACCAAACCAAATGCCAGAGGCTGTCTCTAGATATTGGTTTTGTTCAGCACTATAATGCTTATCATATGAGTGCATTTGTGAGCCACGTGCTAAAGTATAATTCATCCGAACAGTTTTATGTAAGTACCAAAAATTGTCCAAACTAAGGATTCGTGCTGTTAGTATTTACCATTTTACATTGTATATCATTTAGAGTTCCATGGAGGACGCTGAACTGATAACAATGTTTACGGGTTATGATATTTTATAATTTGATGAATATGTAGATAATAGTAGTCACAGTGACTTCTATGAGGTTTTCTTAAGTGGATCTTACCTCGGCGACATTGTGCCCATGGCGTCTCTTATCCACAATGGCTAGAGGTGCATCTGATAGCTTTTTGGCAAATGCACGTGCTCTAGCAACACCACCAACATCTGGTGAGACCACTACCAAATCATCGGAACATATAGTTTTGCTGGCAAGGTAATCTAGTATGACAGGCTAGCATGCCAAGAGAAAAAAGCTCATCAGATGACAATCCTAGAACACAATCAAGTCAAAGACTGCTCATGGACATATTTCAGTTATTATGGTATTCTGTCATAAACTAAGCATGCCAAATTCCAAAAATCTTCTCTTTATATCATGACGAAATCAAAACAGAATTAGGAATGTTACCTGACCATATACATGGTCGACTGGAATATCAAAATAACCCATAGACTGTCCAGAATGAAGATCACAAGCTAGAACACGGTTTGCACCGGCTTCAGTAATCAAATTTGCTACAAGTTTCGCTGCAATGGATTCACGCCCCTGAGTCTGAAGCAGCAGTGCATGAAGGTAATATGTAAATTTGCACTCAACCCAACCATTGACGGTACAGAAACAGGAAACATGATTTCTATTCACTATATGACTACAGCAGAGCTTTTTTCTAGAAAAAACTTTTTGTGAAGATGTGACTAAATATTTATCTCTAATGAATAAATCATAGTTATATCAAAAGCATTGAGTTGTAAAGTCATGTCTTCTGCATGCCTCTTCTAAGAAATGAAATAAGATGGTTAACAAACCTGGTAGCCAATTAAATTAATTGAACCAGGACATTAGCAACGAAGAAAATGTTCTAATACTGGATTATTTACAAAATGAATTTACCTAAATTCAGAAATCATCAACTAAAAGATGGTGTTTACCTTTCGATCAGCCCTTGCATAACCAAAATATGGAATTACTGCAGTGATATTTTTGGCTGATGCTCTTCGACAAGCATCAATCATGACCAGTAGCTCCATAAGATTCTCATTAGCAGGAGGACATGTGGGTTGCACAAGATATACATCACACCCTCTAACACTCTCTTGCAGTTGAACATAAATCTCACCATCAGCAAACCGTTTTATCTTAATTTTTCCAAGCTCCAAACCCATGTAGCATGCAATTTCCTATTTGGCACGCAAACAATATTGCACCGCTTAATACATCATAACACAAATTCAAGACTAGAAAGAAAGAAACCGTGAATAAATATAAATACAAAAAACAGCATAACAATACATAGAATTCCTCCGCAACAAAATGCGACCGTTTAGGATCAAACATGATGGCAGTATTATTATTATATCCAAATTGCACACATAATCAGATAAAAATGGTAAACTTTAACTTGAAGGAACTATGTAGAGAGATGATAAATATCAGTAGTCAGTGCTAGATAATCAAAAGGAAAAGGTAAACTACAATGCTAAAATTAGGAAGATGTATATATGCCATGGACCACGAGATTAGTCTACCACAGCAACACAAAGGATTCCAATCAGAATAAAGGAAGCAGTATTGACTCTTCCTAGCACAGTTCAGCCACCTAAAATAATTTAAATTTAAGATCTTATCTTCGTGGAAAGATTCTCTGAGATTTCTACTACAACGAACAGACATATGAAGAAACCTAAGAGTTGAGGATAAAAGTAAGGGCCCTCATCTGCTTATCTATTAAAATCTGCACATCATTTCTTACAACCTTCAACCAACTCCAACTTCCCACAGAAGTCTACATAAGAAAGTATATCACAACCATCAGATGATCCAAATAAATGGAGAAAAAGATTAAAGGCATGATCCCTGAGTCATTATTCGTATCTTAAAAGATTAAGATTGTATAAAATGAATATGAAATATTTACTTACTATAAGAACAAAATATAAAGAACAACTGATCCCAAGTGTAAGAAGCAAGGTCTCTTTCTCTCGCCCTCAAACCCATTTTGTTTTTTTATCAGCGCCTCAAACCCATTTTGTCTGTTGAACTCCATGATTTACTATGGAATATTAAAAAAAATCATCAGAGCAACACACCTTTTCATCTAAACTTAACCCTCGTCTGAAAATCTTATTACCCATTATATTCCTCTTAAACCGCTTCAAAACCCTATCTTTATAATGCACCAATGACTCTTATCACATCTCAATCATCAAAATCACCCTCACCTCTTCGACAACAAAAATTCACTTGAAAACGCTAAAGCATTAAAACATATTCCACATTCTGTTTGCCACGCGCTTACAATTTGCATGCTGAATAAAAAAAAGAGTTAACAAAGTGAATCCAACCTGAGAAAGTGAAGGATTGGCGGTGCCAGAAAATATCCGGAGCCTGGTGTCATTCTTGCTCACGGCATTGTGTACATGCATCTGTGCTAAAAAGCTAGGCAACAATTGCACAGTTTTCACAACTGGAACAAACGGAGTTCCATTATCAGACCTCAATGGCTCCACCAAATTACACCTCTGTCAAAACATAAGCAGAATCATTATTTCCATTTGCCAGTCAGCACATACAACACATTGATTTGAGCGTAGATTTCCATATTTAGAATACTAAGAATCTAAAGATTCAAGCAAAGCACAACAGACTCAATCAAAAAAGAAAGTCAGCTTAATTTTGTTTGGAAGGTTATGATTTGAATAACAAAATACCTAAAAAGCCTTGTTAGGTTGCTGAGAAAGCAAAAGAAAGTAAAGAGAGAGAACAGAATGATAAAAAATTGTAGGAAAGAAGCTTACGGTTGCGCAGCGAGCGGGAACTTGAGATGGAGGGTCGATGTTGAAGAAGAAGGTGCGTGGAGAGGGCAGAGAGGAGCAGCGAGAAGCGAGGGAGGCATTGGACGAAGAGGAGAAGAGCGAAGAAGCCATTTCAGGAGTGGAATTGGAGTTAGGGTTTGCAGAGAAATGTGGAGATTCTGGAAATGGTCTGTGAAGTAAGCAGAGAGAGCCCCCTGCAGGAGTGGGGTCTTTTTAGTCTTTCTTGCCAGATACAGGAGATGCTTCTTCTTTTTTCTTTTATAAACATGTAGAAATGTGTATGATACAATGACAATATTATTATTATTATTTTCAGAAAATTTGTTGCTACTACACTGATTTATCACTTCATAATGTTATTACTTCACCCGAAAATGCATCAAGTTAACTATTGTTATTACTTCACTCGAGAAAGAAATGCATCAAGGTTAACTATTTTTATGTGAGATTGCTCACATCTTTTAAAAGCTTTTTTTCTACACTTTAACAGTCTCAAAAGCACATCTTCCCGAAATTTGACAAATGAGAAAAAGATTGAATATTATCTGTATGTGTTTATTTTTTTTTTATCATTTTCTAAAGAAATTGTGGGCTCAATCTTAAAGATTTGCCCACTAGCAATCTCAATTATAGATTGAATGCATGAATCGTTGTAAATTGATGAGCATGTTGATTGATGGCTAAATTGAAGATTAGACATGAATTTTTGTATTTGATTGAATTTGGCATTTATTGCATGAAATGGGTACTGGCGGTGAGTAAATACTGGGGAGAGAGACCTAGGGATTAGAGTAGAGCGAGCTCGGACTTACATCTTTAAGAAATAAGGTGGGTACGAGAGCGATAGTCATAAGAAACTAAGCAGTGTTGTCAATATTAGTAGGCGCCAGTGTCGGACATGGTCTTTGAGAGCCTAGACAAAAGACTAGGTAAATACTAGGCGGATTTCTATTTTTTAATTTATATTAAATAAATAATATACTTATTTAATATAAATATATATTATACTATATAAAAGTAATAAAAATATTTAAGATGTATAAATATTTCAAAGTCATATTTTAACGTTAAATTTAAAGTCACACTCTAAAGTTATTACAACAAAACTAATATTTCAATTCTAAAACATAAATGTATGTACAACGTTAATAAATTTCTTAAATATTGGGTGTTTATTAAAAAAATGTTAAAAACAAAATTTCTTTTGTCCTAAACCGACCCTAAACTGGCCTTGAACTGGTCTAAATCGGACCAGTGCCTAAAAACGACTAAACATGCCTAGATTGGATCGGCGGGCATGATTTGGGCGCCTTGTCGAGGCCTAGGCAGACTGTTACAACACTGACCATAAGTGCCCAACGCTGAAAGCTAGTTAGTGATGATTTCGGAAAGACAATTCATTAGAAGGTTCTGAAAGAGCTCCAAGAAGAAATTGCTTGTCTAGGAAAAATCATAGAAGGTCTCTCCAGCAAGAGGATGATCTGTGAAGATCTTGTTCGTTGCTTAAATATTGTCCCTGAGTATAAGGAAGCAAAAGGGGCCACCTCTGAAGATGCAGATGAAGTTGACTCTGCCTAAATCTAATTTAGAGCTGGTTTGCTCACGTTTAGAGCTATTTTGGTTTGGTTTATGCATACTTTTTTCTTTCATATTCTGGTTGCCCTTGGCCATTTTTGAGGCAATCAGGGGGAGATATAGGCCATGCTGTGTTGTGGGTCTTTGGTGGTCAAATATGACAAAAACATATTGGAACATGTGGAACGACATGTTGCAACTTGTTATGTGCCTTGTTGTGAAGGATGATAAGATCAAAAAAGTTGTGCTCCACTGTGTGCCAAAGCTGAAGACGGCAGAGGATGATTGTCGTAGCTGGAGATGTTGCTCACCCGAAGTTTAGTGAAAGTTGTGGTTGCTTAAAAAATAGCCAAAGGAGGAGATTGTTGCTATGTTTAATGTTGGCATATTTTTTAGCGCAAGAAAAGATGTTAGACCAATATGTTGCAACACATATGACGTGACATACCGCGTGCAGGATCAGGAAAGTTTTTGATATTTCCTATTTTGGTTTTTAGAAACGTGGGACAAAGGGAAAACGAGTTAATAAAATATCAGGCAACTTCCAAGTGTGAGTATGACACGTCAACAAGGCTAATTAAGGCGGCAACGCCAACTTGTCAACTTGCCAATAACGCAAGGTCGAAAGGGACTTCCTATATGAAGTTGTATTCCTATTTGGAATTGAAGACCAAATAGGCAATAAGATTTGCTATAAAAGCATGTGCTTCCCCCTTAGCAACTCAGTCCTTTCTCTATGTTAAACTCTCAGAGCTCTTAACCGTGTACGACTAGCGGATTGAGGCGTTGATCAATTTAGAGGGACACTGTCGATTACATACATCAACTTGAGGAGATTTGAGTGTTTGTGATTTACGGGTATTTGTTCGTGATTGAAGACTCATGAAGAAATTGTCGAAGACAACAATACCGAGCATAGGCTTGCTCGAAGGGTGAAATTGAGGGAATCTCAAAGACAGGGGGAGTCCCTGGTCGAGGTGGCTCACGGTGAGATCTATAGTAGTTTAGGAGAATATCTTGTGTGATAGGTAGTTCGTGCTTGAAGTTGTACTATTGACTACCATATAGTGAAAACATTTCCACTGGCAGAGTGTCCCAAGATGTAGGTGCTATTGGGTTTCAGATGATTCAAAAACACAGAAAAGTAGCGGAATAAAAAATATAAATTTCCCCGAACCCGCCCTCAGATCGATACAAGCTTAGATCTCATGTTTCTAGCCCCGAAATCTTTTGGTATGGTGATTTACCTTGAGATTTGAACCGGATCAGCAAAGTGGAAATCCCGAATCGGTGTTTTCCTCTATCAAGCACACACGAATGCACAATACCACCAAATTTAAGCTCGAATGCTCCTACTAGAAAGAAACAAGCCCGATTAGAAAATCCGGCAGAGTAACGGTATGGAAAGATAAGTTATAATTTTCAGCTCATGGTGTCATGTATTTATAGAGATGTGCAGGGTTTTAAGAGCACTAACCAGCCCATAAAATGGGTTAGGTTCGGTTCCCTCCAAACCCTAGCCGCCACCTCTTAATGGGCGGCTTGGGCCTAATGGGCCGAAACCCATCAGGGTTTCGGCCATGAGGCCTTATGCGCGCCCATTATAGCAGCACATGAGGCTTACCATTCCATGGCACCTCATTGGTTTTGGCCCCGTTCGACCCACCATGGTTGACGCGCAAAACCCTAGGGTTTCAGCCAGGTTCGTGGCCCTTGAGCTATCGGGCCCGTGGCCCAAAACCCCTAGGGTTTTGGCCATGGCCCATTTTAATTAATCCTTAATTATTTATGCCTGGTTTTTGAAGGATTCCCATGGGTCCATAGAATTTAATTTCATGCGGCGGACTTGAAATAACCATGGAAATCAAAATAAAATAAGATCTTATTGTTAAAATTTCAGCATGCAATATTAAATTCTAGATCTGAAATTATACCTTTTCGAATCACAAACACAAAGAAGCTTTAGTAAATCTGCCTGCAGAAAAACGTAACTTCTAAAAGCTATAACTTGAGCTACAGATCTCCAAATGACTCAATTCTTTTTGAAGAGTAAATTTCATCTAGTTCTGTACGACTTTCTTGTTTTTCACAAAACCCAGTTCGGACTGAAAGATTATCGTTTGAAGCAAAACATCTTACTCGTCAGTGCTGGACAGATTTTTCGGTTTGTCCCGATTTATTCCATCTTTGAGGATTTCGAATTTGACAAAGCAAAACCAAAATATTGTGCTCTCTAGATTGTCCACACAAACACAACACCTTGGGAAAGGTTTCTACACACACCCTTGCTAGCGTTGTGTGTAAAATCGAACAAAACCAACAATGGAGATAGAGAGAGGGAGGGTCGGCCAAGGAGAGAGAGAGGAAGGAGGGTGCCGAAATTATGCCTAGGGTTTTTAGGAAAAAATATTGTGTAATTAATAAAAATCTGATTTTTAATATCTTCTTTATAATTACACAATAAACCCCTTAAAACCCTTAATTGCACTTAAGCCCCATTCTCAATTAAAACCAAGAATGGACTTTAAGCCACTTAGCTAAAACTTAATTAAAACTCATTTAATTGAGTTCTAGATATATGGTTTAGCTAAACCGGTTAATCTCTCTAACTTGATTTTTTCAACCGTCTAGTTAATAAACCTAGGCCAAAAATCAAACGAATCGTTTTCAATTTAACTAAATTGAAAAGTGGATTCTCCCAATTACCATCCAAACTTGTTTGTCACATATTGTACTTAAAGTGTGTGACCCTCTAGGCTCACGACCCGTTGGCAGACTGGTAAAATTACTATTTTACCCTTTCCATCATAGTGGCCTCTAGCAAGACATTATGATTACACAACGTCCGTGATTATCGATTATTTGACTTACACTGTTATCGGTTTGAGACACTGTTATCATACATGTCACAGTTCTTTTATCAAACCGATATCCAGATTGATCAATAGGCATAGAACCGTCATCATAATTTATCAATCACTGTTTCTTGATATTTGAGATGACTGAAAACTGATACAAAGATATCACCTGCATGGCCATGCTATTCCTTCTGTCATACTCATCAAGTGGCCTAAACGAATATCTTTCTTATATCGGAGTATGAGTGATAAATCCCTCAGACGTCTTTCGAGTTTACTAATGCAATTAATAACCAAGCCAATCAGAGCCGTTATGGCTACCCTTTTACAGGTAACGTTAGGCTAGGTTAAACTCAGAGATTCATTACACAGTGCACACGAAGACTCCTTGGTCTTAGGATATAATGACAAGCTACGATCTGTGAGTATCTCATGACAGTATCTATGTTGCATACTCACAATCGGGTCGTCCGATATCATCGACCTGATGATATCTATTATATAACTCCGTCACATACTTTGTCATGATCAGTAGAGCATGATCAAAAGGAGTTGGTCTCATAGTGATCGATTCTTAAAGAAGCTTAGCTGATCAGGGACTCATCAAATGTAATTCTTTCTTATCTACAATTCTACTATTAGTGATTATACACATAATGATATAAATCAAATTACATTCGATATATTATTAGTACACATTAGTAATATATGCTGATTTATTTATTCGGAAAGATGATAAAACATTACATCTGTAGATCACTTTTATATTGGACCGGGGCATAACTCTAACAATCTCCCACTTGCCTCTGGCTCCAATTTAAGTTCTGATATACTCCCATAGACCTTGCATGTTCCTCATGCCTAGGCTGCGGCTTAGCCTTTGTCAAGGGATCAGCCATATTATCATCAGTCGAATAGTGTTTAATCTCCACATCACCTCTATCTTTGATAACTCTGCGAGGTGATGCCTGCTGAGTATATGTTTGGATTTGTTGTGGAATCTTGGCTCTTGAGCAATAGCTACGGCACTTGTGTTGTTCCACAACAAGCTTATCGGATCAGACGCTCGCGGCGTTGCATCTAATCCGATCAGAAAGCTTCTAATCCATACGGCCTCTTTAGCTGCTTTCGTTGCAGCTATATACTCAACCTCTGTTGTAGAGTTGGCAGTTTTGGCTTGCTTAAACCTTATCCAGCTGAAAGCGCCACCACTCAACACAAAATATATCCTGACTGAGTTTTAAAGTCATATGGATATGTCTGAAAACTAGCATCGACTTATCATTTGACTGTTAGTTCTCTATCTACACCCATATACACTAGGAATGCATCCTTGGTCCTCCTCAAATATTTGAGGATGGCCTTTGACAGCAATCCAGTGTAATTGGCCGGGGTTAGATTGGAATATGCTGGTACAACTCAGTGCGAACGAGACTTCCAGTCTCGTGCATATCCTGGCATACATGATGGATCCCACAGCCGAAGCATATGGGATCTTACTTATCCTGCTCAGCTTATCAGGAGTACTAGGACTCTATAGCTTGTTGAGCTTAATGCCATGACGCATGGATATGTATCCTTTTTTAGAACCAAACATTGAGAGTCTTCTCAGCACTTTATCTATGTACGTGTTCTGACATAGGCCCAAAATTCTTTTGCCGTGATTTGTAGAGATCTTGATGCCTACAATAAATGTAGCATCACCTAAGTCCTTCATCGATGAGTACTTCCCTAACCAAGCTTTGGTGGCAAGGTCGGGATGTCATTCCTGATGAATAAGTACCAGGAATACAATATTACTCCCACTTGCATTCTTATGTATGCAAGGCTCACTTTCGTTTTTGATGAAGCCGAGTTCCCTTACTGCTTTATCAAAATGAACGTTCCAACTCCCTGAAGCTTGCTTCAATCCATAAATGGATTTTTGCAGCTTGCATATCTTTCCGGGATTCTTTAGATCTACAAAACCCACAGGCCGTGTGATATACCCACCCTCTAGTAAGTTCCTTCTAAGGAAGGGGTTTGTACATCCATCTGCCATAGTTATGGCTAAGAATAATCCGGATCGATCTGACCATTGCTACTGGTGAAAAGGTGTCATCATAATCCTTGCATTGAATCTGACGATAACCTTTTACAACCATCCTAGCCTTATTGGTATGAGGATTTCCATCCATGTCGGTTTTGATCCTATAGACCCACTCACAACCGATGGGTTTTATCCCAAGGGTTTGATCAACCAAGCACCAGACTTGGTTGTCAAACATGGATTTCATTTCCACACTTATGGCGTTCTGCCATTTTTCGGAGTGTGGACTGACCAAACCTTGTTTGAAGGTTTCTTGATCATCCTGATCCATCAATATCAAGTCATTTCCCTCAGTGGCTGCGAAGCCATGTTTGTCTGGAATATGACGAGATCTTTCAGACCTCCTTGGACCATCTGGAGTTTCTGTAGGGATTGATTTTTCTTCTACGATCATCTGAGGCTCCAGTACTTCTACATCTTGCATAGCAGGCTCCTGAATTGCTTCAGGCTGTTCCGTACCCTCTCGAACTTCTTCGAGATGCACGGGACTCCCACTAGCTGTTTTGGAAATAAAATCTTTCTCCAAAATATCCCTCCTCGAGCAACAAAGACTTTGTTCTCGCTAGATATGTAGAAGTTGTATCTCTTAGTTTCTTAAGGATACCTTACGAAGACACACTTGTCTGATTTGGATGTCTGCATCTCTGCTACCCAAATCTTTAGGGAAAACATACTAGGATGTTTCACACACCATATATGACTATGGTCCATTTCTTATTTGGCTACTACGCGAAGGCTTACGCATCCAAATAGAACTGACCATCTCATCCCGCTCCCATCCCAATGAATACTACGCGAAGGCGCACGCATCCATGGTAACTGGAGTCATAACGAGTGTCATATGGTATACCTTCTATGACTCAGGTCCAGCTCTTATTTGGCTACTACGCGGAGGCGCACGCATCCAAATAAAGCTGATTACCTCATTAATTTCGCATCCGAATGAATACTACACGGAGGCGCACACATTCATAATAATGGGAGACAGAATGACTGTCACAAGGTGTACTATCGTTGTCTTCAACGACGCCCGATTCAAAATGAATGTGGTCGTTTCCAGAGTCAAGTATTAGTTGATCCCTCTTCTGGCCTGAGTACTCATAGGTCCATATACGTCGGAATATATTAGACTTAACAAGTCACTCGCCTCTCACATAAACTTGTGAAAGGTGCCTTTGTCATTTTGCCTATTAGGCGAGACTTGCATCTTTCAGTTTGAGTGAATTCAAACGGACTTAAAAGTCCACACTTGTGAAGTGTTGAAATGCGTTTCTCTTCCATTAGGTAAGACTTGCATCTTTCAGTTTGAGCGAATTCAAACGAACTTTAAAAGTCCACACTTGTGAAGTGTTGAAATGCGTTTCTCGCCTATGTGCCTTAAATGACAATGCCAGATTATAATTTGATTTAAATCATCAGATTTAAGCCTTTTCTTATTTACGTTATAGCGGTTAAGCTCAACAACGCAAATATCTGATCCTGAAGACATGGATACCCACTCTTCTTCACATGATCCTTGTATTGCTTACAATCCCTTATTCCTATGTCCTAGCTCATCGCAGTGATAGCAGACGTCCTCCATTTTGTCCTTAGCCTGCACAGCAGCTTTGGGAGCTGCTTGAACCTTTGGACCCTTGGGGTGTCTGATCTGCACTGTAGGTGCTCAAGAGCCTTACCCTTACCCTGATCAGCTTGAGGCTAACCTTCTTGTTGACCACAAGGACCTCCTTGGTGTTGCTCTTGAGGTTCTTTTCAGCGGTCACAAGCATCCCATGAAGCTCTGTTAAGGTCTTGTCCATGTCATGCATATTGTAATTTACTATGAAATCATTATATGTATCTGGAAGTGTCTGCAATATAAAATATGTAGTCATTTCCATCTGATCATCAAAACCGAGTTTGGTTAGATGTTCCTGAAGACATTTTATCTTCGTGACATAGGGACTAACAGGGCTCCGGCCTTAAGCTTGCAGGAGTTAAGTTCTCTGAAAGTATCATATCTTTCGACACGAGCTTTCTCCTTGAACATTTCCTTGACCTCTGCCTTACAGGTATGAGGGTTATCTGAAACGTTCATGAACTGCTTCTGCAACTCTGGCATCCTACTGCCCACCATAATGTATAACACGTCGATTTGGTCACTAAGAAATCTTGATAAGTATCCTTAATGCACTAGCGGCGTTCACCAATAGCTCAGCAGGTGGTTCCTTGGTAAGGATATACTACCTGCGTTCATGCTTGAGTACAAGCCTCAAGTTTCTATCCCAGTCTGAGTAATTCACGCCCTTGAGTTTGTCTTTCTCAATCTGGACTCTCAATGCGCTATTACTACTTTGTGTTGTGATTTCCATTTAGTTCTACATGGTAAAATTAATTAAAATTCAAGTTGGAGATTCAGTTATAAAACACTTGTCTGATTCTAACATTAGAATCTGAACCAGGATCCTATCATACCCTCAATTGAAGTGAACGGAGGCTCACTGCTCCAATTGAGAGCATCAAGGTAGGAATACATCCATTTACAAAACCATGTAATTCCTTGTTAGGGTTTGTACTAAAAGTACACGGCATACCTATATTGATACCCTAGGTCAGCCCTAGCTGAAAATCGTAGACAAATCTACCAAGCTTGAAATACTATGAACAGAACTAATGTGGCTACTACGGGGAGGCGCACGCACCCACATAGAACTGCCCATCTCATCCAAACCTTTCCTTTATGAATGTTACGCGGAGGTGTACCGACATCCATAGGCTCAAAGCCCTTTTGAGTGCCAAAACTTGGATTGTATCACGCTTGACTTGTAATTATTTGCGTTTAAGTGAATTATTATCGTCTGATTGTATATCGATACAATATTAACTGGAATCATCATTTGCAAATCCATGCAAAGATGATCCCTTATCCAGTTACTTGCAAGTCTGATTAAATACCGGTTTTTAATCTTTGCATGTGGGTGATAGCTAAACATACATAATTTTGTATATAAAAACTATCATACATTCATACATATTCAACATAAGAATGTAAAAGTAAAAGTAAAACATGCATAGCTAAACCCATCTTAGGTTCCTAGGATTCTAGCAAAATTGATCCTAAAGACTTGGTTTTCAAGATCCAGACTTGCTCCATCCTTGTGGACTCCCACTGGCTTCGAGTCTGCAACAAACTTCGAGTCTCCCTCTTGAATTGTATCTTGCGTCGGTCTTCGGAATTAAAAATTTAATAAAATAAAACAAAATCCAAATCACGACACGTAGGTCGTATTTACTACAACCCAAAACTTAGCAACACGCAGGTTGCAAAACTGAAATTAGAAAACGTACAAGTCTAGAGGGCTTAGCTATACATCATGTGGAAAACAACATGCTGTCAAAGATCATGTGTTCACTAATCATGCTTATCAAACAACAATTTTTTCCAAAATTTTTTTTAAGTGTGGAAAAATTTCCGGTTTATCGAAACCGAACGGTTTAAATTCATTAATTGAAATTAAACTGGTTCACCCCGGTTTATCGAAACCGAACCGAATATGAAAATTAAAAATTTTATTGGGAAATACCTCGGGGAATCGCCACGGGCTAAAACCGACCCAAAAGCCCCAAAACTGATCAACCCGCCTCGGACCGTCTCAAAGTGGCCCGTGGGCGCCGATCTGGTCGCCCAAGGGCTGACCGGTCTGGTCGCCCATGGCAGCGACCATGGACGCCCGTGGGCCATCCATGGTCGAGCCGAGGGCTGACCGATCTGGTCGCCCGCGGCAGCGAACATGGACGCTTGTGGGTTATCCATAGTCGAGCCGAGGGTTGACCGATCTGGTCGCCCGCGGTAGCGACCATGGACGTCCGTGGGCCATCCATGGTCACCCAAGGCAACTTGGTCGACCCTTGGTGCTGACCATGGTCGGCCCGAGGGCTCTCCATGGTCTACCAAGGGGCTCGACCCCGGTTAGCCATGGCTCGGCCATGGTTAACCCAAAAAAGCACCCCAAAAAAATTTCTAACCTTCAAAATCAATTAATAAAATCTGATTTTTTTTCATATTTTCATGCATAGTTAAATTCGAACAATACATGAAAAAATTAAGGAGTAAAATATAAACCCTAATCATGCTCAAATCAATCACAGTCAACCATCCTCTGATACCACTGAAGGATTCCCATGAGTTCCATAGAATTTAATTTCATGCAGAGTACTTGAAATAACCATGGGAATCAAAATAAAACAAGATCTTATTGTTAAAATTTCAGCATGCAATATCAATTTCTAGATCTGAAATTATACCTTTTCGAATCACAAACACAAAAAAGATTTAGTGAATCTGCCTGTAAAAAACGTAAATTCTAAAAGCTGTAACTTGAGCTACAGATCTCCAAATGCCTCGGTTCTTTTTGCAGAGTAAATTTCATCCAGTTCTCTACGATTTTCATGTTTTGCACAAAACCCAGTTCGAACTGAAAAATCATCGTCTGAAGCAAAACATGTTACTCGTCAGTGCTGGACAGATTTTCCGGTTTGTCCCGATTTGTTCCGTCTTTGAGGATTTCAAAATTGACAAAGCAAAACCAAAAGATTGTGCTCTCTAGATCGACCACACAAGCACAACACCTTGGAAAATATTTCTACACACACCCTTGCTAGCGTTGGGTGTAGAATCGAACAAAACCAACTATGGAGGTAGAGAGAGGGAGGGTCGGCCAAGGAGAGAGAGAGGAAGGAGGGTGCCGAAACTATGCCTAGGGTTTTTAGGAAAAAATATTGCGTAATTAATAAAAATCTGATTTTTAATATCTTCTTTATAATTACACAATAAACCCCTTAAAACCCTTAATTGCACTTAAGCCCCATTCTCAATTAAAACCAAGAATGGGCTTTAAGCCCACTTAGCTAAAACCTAATTAAAACCCAATTAATTGAGTTCTAATTATATGGTTTAGCTAAACCGGTCCAATCTCTCTAACTTGATTTCTTCAACCGTCTAGTTAATAAACTTAGGCCAAAAATCAACTGAGTCATTTTCAATTTGACTAAACTGAAAAGCGGATTCTCCCAATTACCATCCAAACTTGTTTGTCACATATTGTATTTAAAGTGTGTGACCCTCTAGGCTCACGACCCGTTGGCAAACTGGTAAAATTACTATTTTACCCTTTCCATCATAAGTGGCCTCTAGCAAGACTTTATGATTACACAACGTCCGTGATTATCGATTATTCGACTTAACCTGTTATCGTACATGTCACTGTCATTTTATCAAACCGATATCCAGATTGATCAATAGGCATAGAACCGTCATCCTAATTTATCAATCACTGTTTCTTGATATTTGAGATGACTGAAAACTGATACAAAGATATCACCTGCATGACCATGCTATTCCTTCAGTCATACTCATCAAGTGGCCTAAGTGGATATCTTTCTCATATCGGAGTATGAGTGATAAATCTCTCAGACGTCTTTCGAGTTTACTAATGCAATTAATAACAAAGCCAATCAGAGCCGTTATGGCTACCCTTTTACAGGTAACGTTAGGCTAGGCCAAACTCAGAGATTCATTACACAGTGCACACAGAGACTCATTGGTCTTAGGATATAATGACAAACTACGATTTGTGAGTATCTCATGATAGTATTTATGTTGCATACTCACAATTGGGTCGTCCGATATCATCGACCTGATGATATCTATGATATAACTCCGGCACATACTTTGTCATGATCAGTAGAGTATGATCATAAGGAGTTGGTCTCATACTGATTGCTTCTTAAAGAAGCTTAGCTGATCAGGGACTCATCAAATGTAATTCTTTCTGATCTACAGTTCTACTATTAGTGATTACACACATAATGATATAGATCAAATTACATTCGATATATTATTATAACACATTAGTAATATATGCCGATTTATTTATTCGGAAAGACGATAAAATATTGCATATGTAGATCACTTTTATATTGGACTGGAGCATAACTCTAACAGTTTTCCTATAATGTGCATCCTTTGCGTGTGACCATCTAGGCTCATGTCCCGTTGGCAGATGGCTATGAGAGAGCCTTCGTCAATGGGTCGGCTGTGTTATCATCTGTCGCAACGAAATTTATCTCCACATCACCTCTTTTAACGATTTCCCTGATGAGATGATACTTTCTAAGTATATGCTTGGATTTTTCATGTGATCTTGGCTCTTTTGTAAATGCTATCGCCCCTGGTGTTGTCACATAGTAAACTCGGTGAACTAGACGGATTTAACATTACGCCTAGTTCTGCCAAAAAGTTCCTAATGCACACAACCTCTTTAGCCGCTGTTGAAGCAACTATGTACTCAGCTTCCGTCGTAAAGTCGGCAATCATGTCTTGCTTGCAGCTCTTCCAGCTGAAAGCACCACCATTCAACAAGAATACATATTTAGACTGACTTTTAAAGTCATCAGGATATGTCTTGAAACTAACATCAGTATACCCTCTGACTACTAGTTCACCATCCACTCCCCGTATACTAGAAATGCATCCTTAGTTCTCCTAGTATTTGAGGATAGCTTTAACTGCAATTCAGTGTTCCTTACCAGGGTTGGATTGGTATCTACTGGTATAGGTCAAGGCGTAAGAGACGTCTGGTATCGTGCATAACATGGCATACAAATTATTCCGGTTTTAATTTTTGCCAAGTTGCTTGGTCGGGTTTATCGAAACTAGACCTTTTCGAAAAACGGTTTATCGAAACCGATCAAATTTAAAAGTTTTCGAAATATTGGATCGCGGGTTCATCCACGGACATAATCAACGTGCACGAACCAAGTCGGGCCCACGCTCAATGGGCCGAAGCCCATTGGGCCGAGCCCAACACCACGGCTCGGTTTGGGCCTAGAAAAGCCTAAACCGAGCTTGCCTCCCTTCTCGGCCTCGGCCCAGAAAGGGGACGGCTCCGGTCACTGCCGGCCTCCCCCGGCCTCCGGTGACCTCCGTCCGGTACCACCGATCCGGCTCCCCGAGAGTCTCTTCTCGGACCCGACAAATCCAATAAAATTCCAAATTCAATATATTTTTCAAAAATAAAATATTTCAAGCAATTTACCCAAAAAGCATTAAAAACATGTTATCAATAAATATGGCATGCATATCACCATAAAACCGAAACAACAAACAAGGATCTCGTAGTGGTAAACCGCCTCTGATACCACTGTTGGGTTCCGGGGCATCCTAATCACGTTCATGGCAGCGGAAGCAACCTATAAACCGCCCCTAACCTGCACAAGATCGAATACCAAGTTAGATCCTTAGGAAATCGAGTTTTCAGATTTTACCAGAATCTGCCCAGCAGAAAACCGAGACTTTGAAGCTCCATATCTCGACCTACAGATGTCCAATTACTTTGGTTCTTTTGTAGATTAAACCTCAGCCAATTCTCTACATATTTTGTGTTTTGCTCCGAACCCAGTTCGGACGAGAAGACCTCCGTCTGGAGCAAAACATTTTTCCCATCTCGCTGGACAGACTCTTCGGACCAGTCAGCTTCTCGGTCTTGTATCTCCCAAACCAGAGCTCTTTTGGAAAATCAGTATTTCACAAAAGTTGTAGCCCTTTGACTTATCTTTCTAAAGCCGCAATTTTCAGGTCAATCGGAGCTCGGACGAAGTAGCTATGGCTCACGCAATGTCGATCGGAGCTTGGACAGGTTCTCCATTTTTGCTTTTAGTTTTTGTTGAATCAAGAAAGAAGAACTATATGATCTTCTTCTCTAGAGCAAGTCCACACCAAGAGGATGATCCTTAAGATCCTTCACTTAAAGCCTACTAGAACAATTAAGTGAAGAACAAGAGAGCAAGAAGAGAGAGCAAGAGGAATTGATGAGAGTTGTGTAATTAATTATTTGATATTTCTCTACTTCATCAATCTCATAAGCATGGGTCAAAAGGTGATTGGTATGGGCTTAAAGGTGTCATTACCCATACCCCTTAAATCACTCACCTCTTAATCAACAATCACCAACTAAGCATGGTGTGTTGTGGCCCCCACCTTTGGGCCCACCAAAGTGGCCGGCCATGTTGGGCTTATTGGGCCCAAAATGGGCCCTTGTTGGGCCGGCCACGTGACCTCTTGGGCCGAGCCCAATGGGCTTGCCCATGTGGTTTCGTGCCGTGTCCAAAAGTCGCCCGACCCTATTTGTCGTTACTTATCAAACAAAGTCCGACGCGACATCGACGAAAAAACTCAGTTTTCTCGATTCGCTAATTATTCTCTCAAACCGAACCCATGGCCCAAAACCTTCAGTTTTGTCCATGTATGGATTCGGGTCAGAACCGACCCAGAAAAATTCATAATTTTCAGCAAGAATTAATTAAAATTTCAGACCGATTCGGTTTCGATAAATCAGAGCGTCAACCGATTTAATTCAGAAATAAACCGGTTCAAAATAACGGTTTCGATAAACCGTATTTTATGATTTAAATCAAGATAAAATGGGAATTAATATGCTTGCTTGATAACATGCTTGTTTGAAAACATGATTGTTTGATAACACGGTGTTTGCAACATGATTGCTAAGTTAGCCCGAATTTAGAATTTAATTTCGGTTTGCAACCTGCGAGTTACTTTTGGATTGTAATTTAATTGTGACATGTGTGTCACAACATTTATTTTATTTAAATTAAATGTAATTACAAAGTCCTAAGACGAGAAGAACCGAAAAGAATGACGGTAATCCCGAGGAGGTGTGGAGCCAGTGGGAGTCTAGGAGAATGAGGAAAGATAAGACCTAGTATAGGTTTTAGTTTATTCCAGTAGGGTTAGCGGGCTAGCTAAAGGAAGTTTACATTCATGTTTATGAATGTATAGTTGAATGTATGATTTAATTTTCATAAGAAGATGTTAATTAGATCATCACCCACATGCGTAAAGATTAATAATAATAAGTTAATCACACACGTGTAAACCGGAATTGAAAGTATCTCTATATGGATTTGTAGATGATAATTTCAAATTAAGATCAAATAATAATCAGTGATAATGGACATTTAAAAGGCAAGTAATTTCAAGTCAAGCTAGATATTGCCCACTTTTCATCACTTCGATTAGTTCTCAGACTCATGGGTGGATACGATTAACGTGGATCTATGGGAATGGATTCTAATAGAATATGAATAATCTTGCATGGATACACGCGCATTAGCGTAGTAGCCATGCAGATTGGACCATGCGTTGAAAGATGGTTGACTTGGCTGCGATTCTCAGATGATCTGAGCTAGGGTATCAGATATAGGGCAATGTTGTATACATACAATGTATAAGCCCTAGCCAAGAATCACATGGTATTGTGAAAGGACTGGATTGTCCTACTCCAATGTCCAAAACTGGTGCGATGAGATTAACTCACTTCAAGTTTGGGTATGCGGAGATCTTGGTTTAGATTAGACACAAGAATCAGAAATGTTCATAATCAAGTATCTCTCACTTCAACTTAATTAAGAATCTGATTGAATTTATTTTCATGTGTAGATTAATGGCACCGTCGCAACCCAAATCAACACGTTCTAGCAGTGAAGCCTTAAAATCTCTTCTGTCGAGTGACAAGCTGTCAGGGACCAACTTCCTAGTTTGGGAGAGGAACCTGAAGCTTGCCCTTCAGTATGACAGACAGGAGTATATCCTTACGAATAAGCCTATAAAAGTGCTTGCAGATGATGCCAGCGAGGCCGATAAGAACGCTTATGACAAGTACATAAGCGATCGACAAGATGTTGGCATCCTCATGGTCGGGTCCATGGAAAATGACACCCATGACCAGTTCATGCATTTAATGGACAATCCACAAAAGATGATGGATGAGATCAAAGTATACTACCAGAAGAATGCTCGTGTCGAAAGATACGACACTCTTAGGGAGTTGTTCTACATCAGGCTAAATGCTGGTGAGGTAGTGAGCCCACATGTCCTCAAGATGAAGCGGCTCTTTGATCGTTTGGCCAGTCTAGGTCACAGCTTCACAGAGCAACTGAAATCAGACATAGTCCTGATGTCGCTTCCAAAGGTTTATGGAGATGTAATCACAAGTTAGAATCTCCATAATATGGAAAAGACTATCAAGGAACTGCATGGGATGTTGGTGACAATAGAGAAAAATCTCAAGGGCAAGACCCCTGAGGTTCTAATGGTCAATAAGGATGTCAACTTCAAAAGAGCTGGCAAACCTATTGGCAAGTCACCAGGACATTCCAACAAGGGCAAGGCACCAGCAGTGACGAGTAAGGGTAAGGCGCCAATGCACCTGGCTGGGAAGATAATAGCACCTAGGGTTCCGAAGATCCAAGCGGTTCTTAGAACCGAAGGGAGTACTTCGACCTCAGGGGTAGTCTGTTACTATTGCCGGCAGCCAGGTCATTGGAAGAAGAATTGTAGGTAGCACAAGAAGTATGTGAAGAGCTTGCAGAAGGGAGGACACCCTTCAGGACCTGGATAAGGTATTTACGTTGTTGAGTATAATCTCAACGTTACTTTCTCAGATACATGGGTAGTTGATACCGGAGCAGAAACTCACTTTTGTGTTAATCTCCAGGATCTGGAAAGTAAGAAGCTCATTGGGAAAGGCGAGCGGGATCTGAGAGTCGGAGACAACAGTTCGATGTCAACGATGGATGTCGAGTCTGTTAGTCTTAGGATGCCCACAGGGCTTATTTTAGTTTTGGATGATGTCTTGTGTGTACCTACTTTTAGTAGGAATATTATTTCAGTGTCCAGTTTGGACAAACTTGGTTTTGTATTCACCATAGACAATTATTTACTTTATCAAGAAATAATATTGTTTATGGCACTACATCTATGGTTGGTGGATTATACATCTTAAAGGTTGATAACTCTAACTACAGTTCAAACTATAACGTAAATAAGAGGTTGAAGTCGGATGACTTAAACCAGACAGTGATGTGGCACTGTCATCTGGGCCATATTGGCGAGAAACGCGTCTCGACACTTCACAAGTGTGGGCTATTAAGTCCGTTTGAATTCACACCAATCGAGAGATGCGAATCTTGCATTATGGGAAAGATGACAAATGCGCCTTTTGGCGGCTTAGGTGAAAGGGCGAGTGATCTCCTGGGCCTAATACATTCAGATGTATGTGGGCCCATGAGTACACAAGTCATGAGAGGTTTCAGATACTTCATTGCCTTTACCGACGATTTCAGTAGGTATGGGTATGTCTATTTAATGAGACATAAGTCGGAGTCCTTTGATAAATTCAAAGAATTTCATAATGAAGTACAAAACCAGCTTGGTAAAAGTATAAAGGTACTTTGTTCCGATCGAGGTGGCGAATATTTAGATCAAGAATTTCTCAGTCACCTAAGGGATAACGGTATACTCTCGGAACTAACTCCGCCAGGAACCCCTCAGCTGAATGGTGTTTCCGAACGGAGGAACAGAACCCTGCTTGACATGGTTCGTTCCATGATGAGTCACGCCGACCTTCCAGTATCTTTATGGGGCCATACCCTGGAAACGGCCGCATTCATTTTGAATTGGGCACCTACGAAGGAAGTGGAGACCACTCCATTTGAGGTTTGGCAAGAGAAAGCTCCCAAACTGTCTTTCCTCAAGATCTGGGGGTACGAGTGTGACGTTTACGTCAAGCGGTTGCTTGGTGATAAACTCGAACACAAGGCAGATAAGTGTGTCTTTGTAGGGTACCCCAAAGGAACCATGGGGTACTACTTCTATAAACCCGAAGAGAACAAAGTCTTTGTTGCTCGAGGTGGAGTTTTCTTGGAAAGAGAATTCTTATCCAAGAATCCCAGTGGGAGTCTTGTGCTTCTTGAAGAAATTCGAGAAGACACGAAACAACCTACAGAGGATGTAGAGGTACCCGATGAGGTAAATGATCCAAGTCCTATTCCAACAGAAACTCATGTAGGACCAAGGAGGTCTGAAAGATCTCGTCAAAACCCAGTAAGATATGGCTTCTTAGCCACAGAGGGTAATGACTTGATCGTTGTGGATCAGGATGATCCCGCAACAGTTCAACAAGCCTTGTCCAGCCCCAACTCTAAAGAATGGCAGAATGCCATGGATGAGGAAATGAAGTCACTGGAAGACAATCAGGTCTGGAATTTAGTAGACAGCACACCTTGGGTAAAAACCATAGTGTGCAAGTGGATATTTAAGTTAAAAACAGATATGGACGGAAAGTCTCAGACTTACAAAGCAAGACTGGTTTCAAAAGGTTATCGTCAAGTCCAGGGCATGGACTATGATGAGACATTTTCACCAGTAGCCATGATTAAGTCAACTCGGATGATGTTAGCCATTGCAACATATTTCAATTACGAGATATGGCAAATGGACGTCAAAACCGCATTCCTTAACGGGAATTTGCAGGAGGATGTTTATATGACCCAGCCAGAAGGTTTTATCCATCCAGAACATCCCAAAAAGGTGTGCAAGCTGCAACGATCCATTTATGGATTGAAGCAAGCTTCCAGGAGTTGGAATTTACGGTTCGATGAAACCGTAAAAGAGTTCGAGTTTATCAGGAATCTAGATGAACCCTGTATCTACAAAAAGAGCAGTGGGAGTAACATAGTGTTCCTGGTGATGTATGTCGATGACATACTGGTCATGGGAAATAGCGTCCCGGCCTTGCTTGAGACCAAAGCTTGGTTAGGGAAGTGTTTCTCCATGAAGGACTTAGGAGAGGCCGCTTACATTCTAGGGATCAGGATCTATAGAGATCGATTCAAGAGAATTTTAGGTCTAAGTCAGAGCACCTACATAGATAAAGTGTTGACAAGATTCTCAATACATTAAGTTCACTTACAATAGTTCCAACTTCAACCACACTGGTATCCACTCGCTTAGCAATTTCTTCAGCTCGTCGAGCTATCTCCTCCACATTTGCGATCTTCATGGTGGTTGAAGGATCTAAACCTCTGATACCACTGTTAAGATTGCAAATAGAATATATAGAAAATATTTAAATTGATTGATAACTAGGAATTCATATATAAAATAAATCTCAACAGTGTATCACCGAGAGCCAAATCTCCAAATGGGGACAATTACCAAATTGCTTAAGATGCCTACTAAGGATTAGACTTATCTTATTTATTGACACAACAAATTAATGGCTTCACATTAGCCCCCATAATCAATGTTTGATTGATACTTATATCCTTGACTTTCTTCACAAGCCACAGTCAGCTCACCTTTCTATTTTGACCATATCATATTATTCCTAAAACGTCACCGCTTTTATTATCCAAAGAGCTAATCATAATAACAATATATTTCCATAGTAACAAATCACATATTTGATTTCTTGATGAACTCACATGAGCATATAACATTATTATTGTACCCTTCTTTGGTAAGCTATTCGTTAAAACGATTATACCACATCATATCATATTGTTTCAGTTCATACAATGTCTTTTGTAATCTTATCGAAAGCATATTCCTTGGACTATTTTTAATTGCTTCAGGCAATTTCATTCCTTCAGGGAATCTCATATAAAAATTTGTGTCCAACGCAACATATAAATAGGTAGTGACAACGTTCATAAGATACCTATATAATCCTTCAGAGACTGTTAAACTAATTAAGTATCTGAACGTAATCATATCCATCACAGGGAAATATGTTTCATCAAAATCGACCACGGGCTGTTGAGAAAAACCTTGGGCTACAAGCTTGACTTTATATCGAACAATTTTGTTTTCCTCATTTTTTTGTGAATACTCATTATATTCAATTGAACTAACAGCTTCTAGTGTTTGAATTATGGTTTCAAAGACTTGGCGTTTTTCCAATGAAGCTAATTCTGCTTGAATTTCTTCTTCCCATTTTGCTCAATCATGTGTTTCACGACATTCATCAATATTTCGTGGCTCAAAATCATAATCATTCATTATTTCATTTGGCACCGCAAATGAAAAAAAATCCCGTCAATTTTTTGTGTAGAAATAATTCATATGTATTTCCTCACTTTTTTGTTCTCGAAGTTCTTCAGGAATTTCATAACTTTCATCTTCTTTGGGAAACGACGGTTCTTCTGAAAATGACAATTCTTCTGGAACTACATGTTTATTCCTTGGTACTTCTGGAACTTGCAGTTCTTCTAGAACTACGCACAATTTCGACGGTTCTTCTAGAACTGGTAGTTCTTCAAGAACCACATGCTTCTTTCATTTTCAAGGGACAATATATTTTGCTCACAATGGTCTCCCATTCTTTTTTCATGTACAAGAGGAATCAACTAAAGCTTTCACATTATCACCATTAACTTTAATTCTCTCATGTGTGTTCATAGCATGTATATATGACCTTATCATTTTTGATGTATCTGTAACTGCTCCAGACATTTGATTTGCAACATTTTGCAAATGTATTATCCTTTGTACTTATTTATCATATTGTGATGTACGAGGATCAAGATGAGACATGAAGTTTACTTTCCATTCAATTTCACACCTAACTTCAGGAGGTTTTTTCTATCCACCCAAATGTGGGAACGTCGTATCATCAAAATGACAATTTGTAAATCGTGCAGTAAATAGGTCATATGTCAAAGGTTTAAGAAACCTTATAATAGATGGTAAGTCAAAAACAACATAACTATCCAATCGTCGTTGGGGTCACATATTTTTAACACAACCAAACATTTGTAAACAAGATATATCAAGTTCATGCACACATGCAAGTTGTATAGGAGAATATTGGTGATATGCACTAGGCCTCAAACGAATTAAAGCATGTAATACAGCCAGGGGCGGATCCAGAAATTTTTTCAGAGGGGGGGAGGGGCAAAATTTCATTCTAAATTTTTTTTTGATGTTTTTACAACCAATCCTATACGACCCATAACCACATCCCACCCAATGTGCCACAGCCGGCGTCGAACTCAAGGAATGAGTACTTGAACTATTACACCAAGTAGGCAAGGGCTACTAAAAATTTAATTTCATCAATAATATAATTAATTATAAACAAAAGGTTAATTTTAATGAAAAATAATTACCAAATGCATATAAAAAAAACTAATTTGAGCTTAATTATTTATTATTTAGATGAGTTCGAATTTAACTTTCATGTATATAGAAATGTGAAGCGAGTCGCTTCGTGAGTCTTACAAACCTTGATAGGTTAGGCTCAAGCTTGACTCATTTATCAAACGAACTAATGTTACGCTCAAAATCAGCTCGAGTTAGATTACAACTAATACAAATCGAAATTTTAATATAGCGAGAGCTCAAGTGGCTCGTCATAACTAAATGCACTTAACGAAAACTAACTCAAACTTGATTATTTATTTTTTAATTGGGTTTGAATTTAAATTACATGTATATTTTTTTAGTTATTTGCAGTATATTAGAAATAAAATTATTAATTGATGTGGAAATAAGAAAAATATAAATAAAAGGATCAATAAAATTAAGAAATTAAACAAAAATAAGCCCACCACCCTTAATAATAAAATTAAAAATATATACCCAGTAAACCATAAGAATATAAATTATATGATACTTATTCTTAAGGATATGTTGTTGAGGAGCTGGCCCACTCTACAATTCAAAAAATATGTGAATTTTAGAGATTCAAACACAAGACGTGAGTGTTCAAGAAATTACTTCCTAGCCACTAAACCACACGACTAATTGAACAATCTTAGACAAATTTTATATACGTGTTCCAATTTTTTTTTGGGAGGGGGTGTATAAAATACCGGCAAACCGGACCGCCCGCCCAACCGGATGGCCCTCACCTGCGGGTTGCGGATTGGGTTGCGGTTATGAAATACTTGGCCCGCAAAATAATGGGGCTGGCTTCAGTTTTAAGAAGTGTTACCCGCAAATAACCGGCCCGCCCGCATAAAGTCCACCTCACATCCAATATTTACTATAGCCAATACAACCCAAAGCCCAATAAGTTTAGACATTGAACTCCTAAAAATGTAGGCTTTTATACACTCATTGTATTTCAAAAGCCTCCGATGTGGGTACCAAATTAGAGGATTCACTGAGGTAAGACTTGGCCTTATTCATGCCGTCCATCTCGACATCACTTTTAATCACTACAAATAAAACCCTATCTCTACTCCACCGATTTCAATCTTAACACGTCAGTCACGCCTTTTTTGCTTCCAAACCAGCAACAATTGCTCATTCTTCTCATGTAGATCTTCTTTCTCTCTTTCTTAAGTATTTTATCTCTCTCTTCTTTTAGATCTACTAGTAATTTTTTCTTGCTTGTTTATCTCTTTCGGGTCATATTTTTTTAGATCTCACATTTTTCATGTGGTTTGAATGGAAGATCAATGAAAAAAACGTGTGATTTCTTTTATTTTAGTCAACTGCATGTTATCAAGTTTTAATTTGTAATGCATATCATTACTATTTATTTATTTCTTGATTCTCACTTTTTATTTTATCTTTTCATACAAATAAGAATGAGTTTTGTGGTTTTAATGTTCCTCAACAACTCTTTTTTAATCTCTTTAATGTCAATATTATTATTTTTTTTAGGCTTCTGATTATAATTTTAATTTGATTATTTTTGTGCTCGACGGTGATAGAGAGACTCCTCTTTTTATTGCATAGCTTGATTCTTGAATATGTTCAAGAAAATTGATTAAACCGTTATAATAAAAAGAATTAATATGAAATTGTTAATAATGATAAGGATAAAGGTTGATGTAAAAAAACTTGAAAATCAAGTAATTATATGATAAAAAATGGGCAGAATTCATGCGGTTATTGTGGGTCCCAACCGATCCAACCGAAGGTCTGTGTGGGTCTCCTCTTTACGTACCGCATCCTTACGGGTGGATGACGGTTCTTTTCTTCTTGGACCTGCACTCTTGCGGATGGATGAAATAATATCTAAACGGGCTGTTCAACCGCCCATGAACACCCCCTAGGGCGTGGTAGATCCGCCCTTGCATGCAATCGCATCACGTTTATAGTAGTTTTTTCGGAATCTTCAACTATATTTGCAGAACTCATAATGGAGTTCACTTTTGACTCTACCAAAGTTAGAAAAAGAAATATTTCTTATTTTATATGATAGTATGTGTAGTAGCACAATCAACTACACACATATCATTTTTTATCTCCACAGAATGATGAATTACTTCTAGAATTCGTATCTTGGTTCGTCTTATCAATTGTATTGCTTTAATTTAAACTATGACTACTTATGGGGTCTTAATCTTGCATTAACCTTACAATGACCATCATAATTTTTCACGTTCACTTCTTGAAATGGTTAACTATCGACACGATAAGTTTAACCATTGACACTATAAGTTCAATGATTTAATTTATTTCAGCAATACATGCACTTTAATATTTCTCACAAATTTCTCCCAATATTTTCACTTCAGGAGCTATATGATATTCTTGATCTATTCAGCATGAATTCTTAAAATTTTGGGTTCTTAATTTAGCATCTCATTATATAATTCTAATCAAAACTTTGGGTTCTGTAAATTTCAATCGTAAACTTCCAGTTCACAAAAAGCGTCAAGTCCAATAGTTTTCTCGATAATTCTAAAACTTCATGTTCTATAAATTCCAATAGTTGTAAACTTCATATTTACATAAATATCATGTTCAACAATTTTTTCGGACAATCTTAAAACTTTGGTCCAAGTTGTCATATTTTTAGCGAATTTCGGGTTGCTAATACTATACACAAATATCCAACATGTATAATAGCAACATATAATTTTTTTATGCGAAAGATCTAATTTAAAATTGGCGATTGCATATCATATTTATGATAATAAATAATAACATAAGTAAATTTAATAATTAAATTAAATTAAGTTGAGAATTAAAAAATCGTCACGATAATTAAGTTGGTCATGTTGATAACGTGTTGTGAAAATTATATGTTAAGGTTGGGTCAAAGTACAATCAAATTAGAGTTATTAAAACCAAGATTAATTAATGAAAAGCATGAAAGAAAACGCATATAACAAAAAGCATAAAAAGGAAGAAGAAAATGGCATGGGGTGATCTTTACTCATCACCATACAACATTTTGACCAATTATGGATAAACAAGACCATGCATTTGTTGGCAACACTATACATGATGTGTCACTTTGAATGTATGCGAGAGGAGTCTTGAAGTTACGGTGGGAGGCATTAGTTTCTTTTACAGGCAATGGTGGCACCTGACTTATAAGTATGTTAGATTTTTATGCAAAAGAGAAAAGCATGTGACCAGCACATGGGGATATTTTTTGTAAATGACGAAAACGACCTTACTTGAGCAAAGCTTGAAAGCTCCACAAACCTTGACCTTGGCATTGAAAGCACAGCACGTGTGAGAGTACGTTTGTGTGTGAACTCTTTCCATCATTCCTTGAAACTTTACCACTCTATTGGTAAACCGAGGTTACGTTTCGGTTTTGGATCAACAGTAGTCTTGGGAATTCAGCCTGTATTGATGATGTCTTTGAGGATCTCCAAGATGGCTTCTATAAGTTTATATCTTATTTTATTCTCAGTCAATCCATAGTATCATTTGGGACATTTACTACTTGATCAGTGCATGATTGTGGATTGGTGTCTACATTCTCATGCTAACTTTTTTGGTCAAAGACCAAACAAATTTTCACTTTTGTATTCACCTAGTCTGATTGATATATTTTGAAATCTCTTCCAACTTTATGCTAATGTTTTGTTTTGGCTTGCTCTAAATTTTGTTAGCAAATAGACTTGGTATCTATTATAAATTGCGATCGACGAACTTGTAATAGAGTCTAAAATCTAGAGGCGGTTGAGCTTTAGTTTGCGCGAACCCTGTGTTGAATCACATTTTTTAAAAGGTTTGTGATTTTGTTGAATTTTTTCTTTATTTAGTTGATCGCCAATTGTACCATTTCCAGCCACTCTTTCGAAGATGACAAGCACCTCCAAGGCAACAAAACGCGTTGCCAATAATTTAAGTACAATTTATTACGAAGGTGTGATATAGTGCGAACCAGGAGAGTGTGTGTAAACCGTGCGTACCCACGGAGCGCGACACACGGTGTCGCGCATGCTGACATGCGCACTAACAAAAAAACTCTTTTATTCCAATTATTCGTTACACCATTCCCCCGATGGGCAACATTTTCGAATCTATGTTATATAGAATGGAACCCGTCTCCCTACCACATGACACCCCTCACTGATACTCACACGTCTTTTGGTTTTCACTAGAATGCATCACATTTATTATATTTACACATGAATACATTTTTACCATTTTTCCTAAAAGAGTCTGTCATGAAAAAAAATTCCCAATTTTTTTTTATTAAGGACCTCTTTCGTATCTCCCAAACCCTTAGGAGTTAAGACTGAGTTCTATTAATTGACGAAAGTTGAGTAAGAAAAAAAGCCAGATTCTGTCAATTTACAAAATGACTAATGATATTTGGGTTCCGTTGAATCAATTAAGAGGGGTTGCAAAATGATAGTATGTAATGTAAGTTGGAATGATTAGTTGGAATCTATTTGTTTTGATGAAATCAAGACTTGAAACTTGTGTACAAGATTTTATTACTAACACCAAATGCTTTGTTTCCTACAAAGAGAACTTCCAAACCCCCCATATACATACCATTTGTGCCCGCGGAGGAACTTCCAACATCTCTCTCTATTTCCTGACATAAAACCCTTTTATTCACATTCACACCAAAAGTAACTACCACCATGTACCATGTATTCATTGACAAAATCGATTCCTTCCAGTTCGCGCTCGCTTTCTGCTAAACAAAGGTTTCGCCGCAACTTGGATCGGCATGATATTGCCCGTACGAAGCATAAATACCCATTGTCACCACGGTCAGGATGAGAAATCTAACCCATGCTTCATGGTGTAACTGTTGATCCAACAAGTTACAAATTATTTATACATGCATGTATATGTATAATTGTCACCGTTATTGGTTCCGCCATAACAAGAATGTTAGAATACAACAAAATGCAATAATATCCTATACAACAAGAAATGCAACTATTTCGACAAGAATCGAACACTTCAATCAATATTCATTGTTACATATGTTCGTTCACTATTTAGCTTCTTCGGGAGGTGCCCTATGATAAATGATGGTTTCATCAGAACTTGGATCGGCATAATATTGCCCGTAACAAGCATAAATGCATGTTCCAATGATGCTGAGGATGACAAATCTAACCCATGCTTCGTGGTGCAGCTGTTAAATTGCCAATCATTTATCAGCTATGTATAATAATTCTGTTTAATTTACCGTGTCAAATCTATTTCAGGGATTTAATAACGATCTTCGTTTCTAAAGGCAATGCAGTTTATACCAATGATAATCATTTAACATACCTGAGCAAACAGGAACATGTTGAAGAAGATGCAAACAATTGGTAAAAGAGGGACCCAGGGACATGAGAAGCCCGGAGAGCTCAGATAAACCTGTTAAAACAAATAAGAGTGAGCAATTAAGCCAAAAGTAGCGCAACTTATGCAGGAACTTTCACTACTAACCTATATAAACTGAACTCATCTCTAACACACCAAATTTCTTTGTTATAGAAAACAGAAAACACAGATCACCAATCTCCGTGCTCCTAGTGAAATTTATCCACAGTGGGGACACAACATGGCATAAAAATTATTTATGATAAACAAACTATAGGTCTCTGTTACAGCAATGATCAAAATTTTCTGGCTAGCTGATTGCACGAACAAGACTACGCCAATGTTTTAACACACTTCAAATATATCTTCTCTGGAAATGGAACTCTAGAAGCTGATGACATAATAAAGCAGATAGAAAAATCAAAAGAGGCGTCAAATAAAGTAGTGAGTACTCACTTGGCGGCTAAAGAGAGCCACTGCAGCAAGTATGGCTGTTACTCCAGGTAAAATGAGAAATAGATATGGAACAGTGAAACGGTAGATCGCTCCAGCAGAAAATCCACAGCACGCAACTATACAGAGGCAAATAACACCTTCCTGGCGCAATGAAATAAATTTCGGAGAAATTTGATTTGCTGTCTTCTCTTTCCATCGAAGGGTTACAACACATGCTGCAACAACAGAATAGCCTGTCTGGAACAATCAAAGTACAATATTAGATTAATATCAACTCAATACAATTCTGCCAAGTACAATCTCATATAACAATATAGGACAGATAAACCCAATAAAAGTCACAGTACCGCAAACCACGAATGCTTAGATCAGTCCAAAATAAATCACGAATCACTGAACCAGCTCAATATAAGGCAAGCAAAATAAATAATAGCATACCAGTGTGCCAACTGAAAGAATGTGTGAGAGGATGTGCACATTAAATAGCCCCGCCATGATGCTAGCAACAATACCAACCCACACCTGAGAATGTGCAGGAGTTCGACGTGTCGGGTGCACCTTAGCAAACACAGCAGGTAGTAAACCATCCCTTCCAAGCCCAAGATATAGCCGGGACTGCTCTTGAGAAACATCAAATGATTAGTATTGCCACATCACGTAGGAAAGGCATGGCATGACTAAATTTAACATCACTTACCTGAACATAAAGACCAACTAGCAGAGTCGTTGTAAGCCCAACAACAGCACCAATGCTAATGAGAATGGAAATGAATTTCATACCCTTATGAGTAAAAGCTTGAGCTAAAGGAGCCTCTTCACTGAGTAAGTAGTACGGCATCATCCCAGTGATGACTAAACAGACACCAATATATAATGCAATGCAGACCGCAAGGCTCCCCATAATGCCTATAGGTAAGTCCCTCTAAAATAGAAGCAAAGTGAAATTAAGAATTAGACAACAAAAGGAGGACTGGTGAAAATTTGATATACCACATCCACATAAACTGCAGATACAGTGGATAAAGGAACCAGATTCATGCCAATATGACACACCTGAGGTCTCTTTGCTTCTTCAGCTGAATTAGCCACTGCATCGAATCCCACATAAGCAAAAAATACAACAGTGGCTCCAGTGAAGATCTCTTTGTATCCATGTGGAGCAAAGGGAGTCCAGTTTGCAATATCAACCTCAAAAGCACCAGCAAATATGACTATTATTACAATAACAACCTGCACCAAGAATTGTAACAAATTACCTTCAGATTTTGTTATTTCAAATGTTTTACATGAGCACTCAACAATTGATGCAAAGTAAAACTAGTCACCTAGGGATGAAAGGGTACTAGGGAATAGAAAATGCACCTTCATTGAAGTCATGAATGAGTTCACAACGGAAGATTCTCTGACTCCCAAGCATAGAACAATAGTTAGGATTGCTAGAAGAATCGGCGCTAAGATGTTAATGGATATAACACCACCAAGGAACTTTTCTCCACCGTGCCCAATCCAGCTTGGAATATTATGTTTGAAAATAGGAAAGAGCTCTAGAATTGTAACCACATAGCTCGCTAAACTTCTCGCTATGCTAGCTGCCCCGATATGATAATCAAGCATTAGTTGTGAGAAGACGAGAAATGCCGTGAGTTCATTGAAAGCAGAGTATGTATATAAGTATGCTCCTCCAACAACAGCAGGAAACCGGGCAGCCATTTCGGCATAACAGAGAGCATTTAACACACAAGATGCTCCAGCGAGCAAGAAACTAACCGTGACACCTGCACCATAATAACAACAGAAAACTAATGAACACGAGCAACAGCAAATCACAGCAAGGCCACTAGAAAGTAGAAGTTTCAGAATAATCTCCAAGCAATATTACACAATTCATACAATTTCTCGTAGCTATATCTGCTTAATGGTTCCTTTTTCTGTACAAGATTCGTAATCGCTTGCTCACCAGATGTAACAACAATGATGTCACTAATCTCAACTTCACCATATAGAAAGAACCATTATGCAAAGTTAAAGTAAAAAGACTGGTACAAACTGATGGATTAGAGAAAGATTCATATTCTATTCCTGCTAAAAAGTGTAAATATGTATCAAAATCTCCCCAATCCCAATTAACAGATTTTGCTCGCAACCATAGCATAATAAAACACATCCTTACGAAAACAGACCCGCAGTTCTCATTTGATTAAAACCAGGAACAATAAAAATGACACGCAGAGCAACTGTATCTGGAAATGTGAATAACCTAATTTTGGCAGCTAAAATAAAAACATGGTTATTGGAAGATTGATTGGTAAAGGAGAGAGTGGAGTGAGAAAGAGACCGGGGCCAGCGTCGCGGGCGACGGTGCCGGTGACGACGAAGATGCCGGCGCCGATGGAGGCGCCGATGCCGATGAGGACGAGATCGAAGAGGCCGAGGCGGCGGACGAGGCCATCGCTGGAGCCGGTGTGGACGGAGGAGGCGCCGGGAGGAGCAAGGACCTTAGACCGCAGAGCAGAGGACCAGAAATTGGAAAAATACGACGACGACGACGAAGAGCCGCCACTTCCACTTCTTCTCGTCATCTCTTCTCACTTTCCATCGCGCAGCTCACAATATTATTATATTTATAGCCACCTCCACACTCCATCTCCTCCTACCCCTTTGATTAATTGCTCTCACATAATCAAAGATACACAAAATTGCTATAAGGTACCTTTTTGTATTATATTTTTGCAAAAATTATTTTATTATAAGAATATTATTAAATTATAAAGTAACTAACCCGGGATTACACTGGACAGTATTAAAATAATATATGGAGAGACAACTACCGCACCATAATCTCAACTACTATTACTATTAGTTAAAGCATATATAGTTAAGTCATTAACCATTAAATTACGAGAATAATGAGCAAAATAAAAGATAGTGCAACAATATGACTCTTGCGACTATCTCAAATTTCATATTGTTTTTAATTTATTTGCAAAATGTGTATTTTTTTATAAAATGACAAAATTACCCTCACTTTAAAAATTATTTTCATAATTATAAAAACTAATTTTCAACTAAAAAATTAAATTTAAAAACTTGATTATCGAGTGCTGGATGCAATTCAAGAACATTTTCAAAGGTATCGTTAGAGACTGTCGTTGTGTACTATCTGTTTATGGGGTAGGCATTTTCATTTATTTTGCTTGTCGTTTTGGCTCATAAATTAGTCATATATGTTTTAACTAACAGTAGTTGGGATCATTGTGTGGGGTATGTCTGCCCATCTGTTCCTTCAGCTTTCTTGCGTAATATCAGGTTAGTTGCTTAATAATATTTCACGTTTTTTTCTAAAAAAATCGATTATACAATTTTTAATTAGAAGATAAAAGTAGAAAAACTGTTAAAAATATTTAATTAGAAAATAATAATTCTTATTTTTAGAGCTAATTTCATCATTTTATAAAAAAACACATTTTACATAAAGATATTTAAACAATAGGACATCTTTTGTTATTAACAAACAACCTAGCACCTTCATGTAAATATGTCATATAACATTCACATTTGTGCAATTTTTTTCTAAAAGAAAAGCCAAAACAATTAACAACAGAAAAGAATATTATTGTTTTAGTTTACAGCTGGTAATTAGATGGCTAATCTTAATTAATCTAACCTCAGTTTAAGCAATGAATAATTTTTGTTATAACGATAGAACTATTTATGGGGTGGTTAAATTTGGATATGGAATCAAATTAGTTGTAAAATATGCATGAATCTTGGTGCTTGTGGTCTATCACTATACGAATATGTGCTCAACAAATATAAATTAGGAATTTGTCTTTTGTATTTTGAAAACCACGACGAAATTGATTGGCTGGTGATTAAGGTAAGTTTTGAATGATTGTGTCGGGGTTCAATAATTTGAGCAAGGATTAATTATTGATTTTGTATTTTCATTGAGAATCTGTCTACATTCATTTAGTTTTTTTTTATTTTGAAGGGAGAGTCTACATTCATTTAGTTAGTTTCAGATTTGGTTAATCTCTAGAATTACTTCAATTTTCAATCTAACTTAGATAATTACATCAGTGTGATTATTTATCAAACCAAATTTAAATATTAATTCGATATATATAGTTACTAAAATTCAAAACAAATTGGATTTGAACGATAATTCGATATTTATAGTTACTAAAATTCAAATCAAATTGAGACATGAATTCAATATCTATAATTACTGAACACTGTCATTGATTTCAAAGTATATAAAAGAAAATTAAATGGGTTTGGTAGTATTTCATAATTTTACTGATGCAGTGCGGTCGAAGAAGTCGGTATGCAGAATGTAGAACACCTGGAGTTATCGTGAAAGTGTCGGATTTCGACAAAGGACTAGTGTTTTCTGGACGGAAACGACGTTCTGAGCACAACTCATGGTTATACCATGAAGTACGTTGAATTTCGGCCATCCGAGGTCATGTTAGGGTCAAAATTGCAGTTTTTTTGCAATTTTAATAATTTGTTTCATTTTCAAATAAGTTTAGGATTTCCTTTTCTACGATTAGGGTTTGACTAGGTTTTCCTATTTAAGCACTCTTATAAGTTTATTGTTAATTAGTTTTGAAGTTAATAAAAAAAATCGAGGTTTCCCTCAAATCTATCACCTTCGGTATTCGCAAGAATCAACGAATTTTGATAAAGAATTCCTCCTAGCCACGTACGCTGCATCATTTACCGATAAAAAGTTTTTTTTGAATAATTTCACAATTCCCTTATTCTATCCAAAAACCCTTTTGATGCATGACCCATCTCACAAATGCACCAAACTAATTCGAATCCATGAAAACCTTGTACAATTTAATTTCAAGAAAACATTACTGATATATTAGTCAACTCATTATGAGTGACATTATTATACTTAATCGGAAAGGAAATTAGGATAACAAAATTAATTTCGAAAATATATACATGGGTAAGAACAAAATTCCCGTTAATTCCTTCTCTAAAAAAAAATTCCGTTAATTCCCGCCCCACATTACATCATATATATTAAAACAAATCTTTTATATTATGATAGGCAAAAGAAATTTTCAACATTTTCACGTACATATATTTAAGGGAGAAAGACACTTTTGTGCACATAAATATACACTTTTGTCACTTTTTTTTGCCACCGCCACCGTCAACAACCACTTTGATTCTGTCGAGATCACGATGGCGGTTCAAGCTACCCAAACTTGGATTCCGTCAAGACCTCCTGCGAATTTCAAGTACATCACTATGGCGGTTCCTCGCCGGACACCTAACTACTTTAATTCCAGCTCCAGCGAGTCCCCCGGCGACCTGACCTCGCCGCTCCAGTTCGCGACTCGTCCATCTTGCTGCTCCTCCACCTCCAATTCCTCGGAAATCGAGAGTGAAATCACAAATCTTAACTCTAATTGGGTCTCGACGGAATCAAAGTGGTTGTTGGCGGTGGCGAAGGAGAGGATGGAGGCGAGGGTGAGGAAGAGGAGGGGGCGGCGGAGGAGGAGGAGGAGGAGGAGGAGGAGGAGGACGGAGGTGGAGAGAGTGACATTCACTTGAACATTTGATGAATAGTTGAGGGTAATTTCGTTTTTTACACGATTGAAATTGGACCAAATTAGACCAGATTTAATTTTGGTTCAATTCAGGGGTAGTTTAGATATTTTTAGTATTTTAGGAGTAAAGTGTCCCAAAATATAAAAAAATGTAAAGTATGAAAGTGACAAAAGTGTATATCCAGGTGCACAAAAGTGTCATTTCCCTATATTTAATTTAAATTAATATTTATAAATATATTTTATATCATGTTTTAGAAATGTTTTCCGTAATTAATTGAAAAATGATTCACCAAAAAAAATAAAATAAACAATTCGAGATATGAAAATTGACTCGAGGATACAAATGAGTCGAGATTCAATTTTCAAATTTGCTTTTCTATATTATCCTTTTTGTATGGCTGGATTAAAGCAAGCTTTACTGGCAAAAGCTATGTTGGATAAAAGGGGAATCATATTAACAATTAATCAACTGGATGGATGGAGGTAAGGTTTTCGTGCTGATGACTCTAACACCATTTATGTCGACGTAATGCTTTTCAATTGTTAGTCAAATCCATGCTTATTAGAATCAGAGTTCCCATCCTACACGTTAGTCAAGATTTTTTATATTAACTCTTACATCTATCTCTACTTCAACTTTCTTTCTAAGTCTCTCGAGTGTTAACTGTGAACCAATCAAAAACCTTTAGAAAAATAAAGACATTATTCAAAATAATTTTTTTTAGAGCATCTCGGCTCCAACCAATGTCCCAAAACTATTATTAATTATCACTTCACTATTATATTTCTATTATTTCAATATTAAAATCATTTCACAAATATTATTCATTTGGTATAAATTAAACCTTTTAAAATATAAATTAAATTTTCATTTTGCATGACTAATTATTTTATAAATTTCACCTAATTAATTATTAGGGCATTCCAAATTTTCAATAGAAAAATTAATTACACATTCTATTAATTACGGCATTCCACTTGATTAGTTATTAGAGCATCCTTTCAAAAAACATACCGTCGCAAAGTTCTTTTGTCTTTACCATCTCGAACGCGTCTACTTGTGATTGCAACATTGGTGGGTTGTGTTTAGTGACACATGTATTATGGTTTATTCATGTTATTCAATCGCGTTAGTTTTTTTTTTTTTTTTTTGCAGCAACTAAGCTTTTAATTGGACTTTTGTTCATCATCAATCAAGAATCTGAATATTATGTTAAAAGAATGACAGAGCAAGTTCCGATTACAAACCTACGCCGCGAATGCTATATTTGATTTTCCCAAACGCCATTGAAACCTCTTACGCCGATATCAAATCAGAGAATCCAAAACGGCGAGTCGAAATTTCAGAGAACAAACTGTGGATTTTGGTGAAATCGGATGGCTCGATTGCCTAAATTCTCAAACATCATCCGCATATATATTAAAAACGAATGAGTGCAAGCCAACCGATGTGATTATCCACAACACATCATCAACAGACATCAACATGAGTATTCATCGAATCCGTAAGTCTGCATCCACATTCATCGAATACAAGAAATACCTAAATGTGACGATTATTTTATAAAACAGAACATCAAAAACATTCAACAATCAAAAAAATTTCTTGAAAAATATTTGCCACGCATCCAAAAAAACTTACTCCTTTTGTATGTAATATTGATTACGGCATTTCATTAATTTAGGTGTAATTAATTAATTATTAGTATATAAATTATAACTAGTTGGTTTATAATAATCATAATGATTTCAATTTTTTTTAATAATTAGTAAAGTGTTATCACTATATAAATTATTTTCTGACCCACCCACGATTTTGAGATTGCCATAAATTTTATTAGGAATAAGTTAGGGATATGTTAAATTACCTCCTTAATTTTAGTCCATAGTTAGTCAAATAAATTATCCCAAATTTATTGGTGACTATAATATATTTATTTTAGAGAGTGAAGCGACGAGTAGGAGAGTAATTAAAATTATTTAATATATCAAAATAATTTAATAAAAGGATCCTACTATCATCTATCTCATTTCATATCCCACGTCTTGCAATCTTATCTTATATATAATGGGAATAGGGAAGGGTTTGAGAGTGCTCTCTTAATTACATCTGGCTTCTTAGAAGCTTGACATATGACATTGAGATTTGTATAAATTTAATATATGGTTTCCTTTGAATTTTTGCTGGCTTGACACTTGTGCATTGTGGTTGGTTTTTCTTTGCATGCGTGTTGTGGAGGTTCTTGCACAATTGGGGTGTTGCTGGCGGGAAACGGTGTGATTATCTTGAGTTGGTTGTTAACTGCCTGTAATTGATTTGTATTTACATGTTTTATAAATTGTTTCTCGATTGCTTGATTTGTTGTTCTTTGTTTTGATTGTGTCTGATTAGTTATGGATTGTGTTTCAATAGAATTGTTATGCTTAGGTTTGTATTCTTTATTTGTTTGCTCGTTCCTTTCTAAAATTCATGATGTATATGGATTCCCGGTCCTGCGTTGTTTGGCATGCTTGTGGATATTTTTGTGATCAATTTGTTGTAAAGACACTGATTGTCAGTACGATTTTACCTGGTGCAGCAAGCGGGGTCAAGGATGTAGTCGATTTGGGAGTTCCTACCACCAATGCCTTCGACCCACCACGAAGCTCCTGTTCGTGGAAATGGGTGTTAGGTACTATCTAAACGATTATACCACATCATATCATATTGTTTCAATTCATACAATATCTTTTGTAATCTTATCGAAAGCATATTCTTTGGACTATTTTTAATTGCTTCAGGAAATCTCATATAAAAATATGTGTCCAACGCAACATATAAATAGGTAGTGACAACGTCCACAAGATACATATATAGTCCTTCAGCGACTGTTAAGCTAATTAAGTATCTGAATGTAATCATATCCATCACAGGTGAATATGTTTCATCAAAATCGACCACATGTCGTTGAGAAAAACCTTGGGCTACAATCTATGCTTTATATCGAACAATTTTGTTTTTCTCATTTTTTTGTGAATACCCATTATATCCAATTGAACTAACAACTTCTGGTGTTCAAATTATGGTTTCAAAGACTTGGCCTTTGCCAATGAAGCTAATTCTGCTTGAATTGCTTCTTCCCATTTTGCTCAATCATGTGTTTCACGACATTCATCAATATTTCGTGGCTCAAAATCATAATCATTCATTATTTCATTTGCCACCGCAAATGAAAAAAATACCGTCAATGATAATTGACTTTTGATCCCAAGATTTTTTTGTGTAGGAATAACTCATATGTATTTCCTCACTTTTTTGTTCTCGAATTTCTTCAGGAATTTCATAACTTTCATCTTCTTTGGGAATCGACGAATCTTCAGAAAATGACAATTCTTCTAGAACTACATGTTGATTCCTTGGTTCTTCTAGAACTTGCAGTTCTTCTAGAACTATGCACAATTTCGACGGTTCTTCTAGAACCGGTAGTTCTTCAAGAACCACATGCTTCTTTCATTTTCAAGGGACAATATCATTTGCTCACAATGGTCTCCCACGCTTTTTTCATGTACATGAGGAATCAACTACAACTTTCAAATTATCACCATTAACTTTAATTCTCGCAGGTGTGTTCATAGCATGTATATATGACCTCGTCATCTTTGATGTATCTGTAAATGCTCCAGACATTTGATTTGCAACATTTTGCAAATTTATTATCCTTTGTACTTCTTTATCATATTTTCATGTACGAGGATCAGGATGAGACATGGAGTTTACTTTCCATTCAATTTCACACCTAACTTCAGGAGGTTTTTACTTTCCACCCAAATGTGGGAACGTCGTCTCATCAAAATGACAATCCGTAAATCGTGCAGTAAATAGGTCATATGTCAAAGGTTTAAGAAACATGATAATAGATGGTGAGTCAAAACCAACATAACTATCCAATCGTCGTCGGGGTCACATATTTTTAACACAACCAAACATTTGTAAATAGGATTTATCAAGTTCATGCACGCATGCAAGTTGTATAGGAGAATATTGGTGATAATTACCAAATACATATAACAAAAACTAATTTGAGCTTAATTATTATTTAGTTGATTTCAAATTTAACTTTCATGTATATAGAATTGTGAAGCGAGTCGGTTCGTGAGTCTTACAAATCTTGATAGGTTAAGCTCAAGCTTGACTCGTTTATCAAATGAACTAACGTTTGTGTGTTCATGTTCATGAAATTGAGAAATTTTCTGAGAATGCAAGATGTGAATTATGTGGCAACATAGGCATGTCGAGATGCAATCACTTCAAATTTGATTCTGGTCTTCTAGAGAGGTGATTCCATTTTGGGTTTCATTTATTTCAATTAATTGATCTCTTTCTATTTTAATTTCAAGAAAATGTAAAAAAAAAGTTGAATTTTTATTGTTCAGTGCTCACTTTGAATTTCATGATTTGGAGATAGTGGATAACATTCACACTCAAGTGGCAGACACTGATGATGATCTCAAGGTAACTTATTGTTTCCAATATGTTTTCATTTTGTTTTTCTTATTGGTTTGATGTGTGAGCTATTTGCTTCTTGGTAATTAGAGTGGGAAAATGGTGGCTATTGTTGATAAGTGACCATCTCATGATTTCGTTTTGGACGGTTTTATACTTTTATTTCAAGAAACATCAAGTTGACACATAACTAAATATTCCATTTCTTTCTATAATTTTATTTGTGGAAAATAAGACAAAAACTTACATAATTTGGAGTTTGGGAGTGACGGCTCATTAGTCGATGGCGTAGAGGAAGAGTAGCTTCAAAACAAAAACATGGTGCTTGAAACGATCAAAAGAAGAACCTTCCGCTCACTGTCCTTGCTATTCTCTCCAGTCGCAACCACAAGAAACCGAACAATTTATAATACATGTAAATACAAATCAATTACAGGCAGTTAACAACCAACTCAAGATAATCAGACAGTTTCCCGCCAGCAACACCCCAATTATGCAAGAACCTCCACAACACGCATGCAAAGAAAAACTAAAGAAAAACCAACCACAATGCACAAGTGTCAAGCCAGCAAAAATTCAAAGGAAATCATATACTAAATTTATACAAATCTCAATACCATATGTCAAGCTTCTAAGAAGCCAGATGTCATTAAGAGAGCACTCTCAAACCCTTCCCTATTCCCATTATATATAAGATAAGATTCCCTCGGTTTGATTTTTTTTCAAATGGATGTTGTATTTTAATGTTGTAACGAGGGGGAATTTGGTATTTTAGGATTTGGTTAACATTTTAGAATGTGAGTCAGGATGTTTCAAGAAGTAGTGTGTTGTGGGTATGATTTCTTTGTTAATTATCTTTTCTCTTCTATTTATATTGTTGGAGTGAGTTTTTTTTAGGATATTGAAGCAGATGGGAGCTCCTGAATCTCCACCACCTTGCTGCCTTTGTCCTGTTACAATACTAATATTTCCCCATTATCAAATCATCCTTTTATGTTATGCCATAGAAAATGCACTTTAGTTTGTCAATTGACTTCCCTTCAGGTGTGGTCGTGAAGCCTACCACATATGGGCGTTGGGGTCATCTGGCTTATGCCATATGATACATGGTTCGTAGTTACATGATTTCAATTTTTGGTTATGAATTATAGCTTTAGCGTGTTGTTTAATTGATTTGGTGTGTCTCCAAAGACTTGCTTGTTATATGTGAACAGAATGGAGCCCATTGATGGTCTTGGTAGAGTAAATAAGGTGCTTCTTCTTTTTGTTGTTTTAAGTGTACTCTTCCTTATCTCTTTCCTTTTTTATTTGGCATCATGATGAGGAGTTATGGTGATAAAATAACAAGAATACTGTTAGATATATTATATTAGTTATTAATATATGGGCCGAGACCCACTACAATTTGTATATCTATTTAAAACCCTAGCCGTCGTACCTCATGTAAACCCTAACTTATCAAGCCTATATATAGAGACATTTGTATTCTGTTGTAATCATCAATTATTCATCAATATAAACACTTTCATGGTATCAGAGGTTTAGGTTAGATTTTGGTCACAACTTTTTCGTTGCATATAGCTTTGCCCACTCGTTAATCATGATTTTACGGGTGGGCGAGGCAATTTTTTTTCTTCAATTTAATGATGTCTCTATGGCCAACTTCGAGGCATTGTGCATGTTTATCACTCTCTCTTTTGTCCTTTCTTCTCTTATGTCTTATTTTCCACTATTATTTGCTCTCAACTATTCTTGAACATTCAACACCACTATCTCTATCTCTATTTCTATTTCTTACTCTCAAATTAATTTTTCTTTCATCTATTAATAAATGTCTTCTTCTTTTCTTTCCGTATCTTCCCATCTCTTTTAACTATTTTTTTCCTTTTCCTTACATCTCTATTCTATTTTTATATTAGTCTCTTCCATTATTAAATTAAATTTTTGTTAAATATTCTCTATTATTCTACTCTAGTCTTCCAAAAAAAAAAAATTATTTTAACTTTTTTTCTTACTATAATATTGCACCGTCATAGTTGCTTGAAATTGTTTCGCACCGACGTAGTTGCTTGTTTTGCACCGTCCTTATGAGACGTAGTTGTCGCACCATCATTATATGATGTAGTTGCTTCTTTTGCACCGTCCTTATGCGACGTCGTTGCCGCACTGTCATATATGACGTAGTTGAGTTTCCTTCCTATTTATTCTTATTTCTTTCTCTATCAATCTCTCTTAATCAATCTCCCTTTCTTTCACACACACTCTCTCTCATATTGTATTCAATCTCTCTTAGTCAATCTCTCTCTCTCTCTCTCTCTCTCTCTCTCTCTCTCTCTCTCTCTCTCATATTTTATTCAATCTCACATTCTCTTCTAATTATCTCTCTTTACTTCCCGTCTCCCTATATTCCTCACCTCACTCAGTTTCTTTTCTCAATCTCGATTACTACTATGGCTCAAGTTATTGCAGATCAAGTTTATCTCTCAAGTCTGCAGATATATTCATCAAAGGCTTTTTGGCTGCTCTCTTTGAAGACTTTTGCTCCAGTCAAAGCATTCGACCTCCTCATGCTTTGACTGCGGGGGAGTGTTAAATATATTATATTAGTTATTAATATATGAGCCGAGACCCACTACAATTTGTATCTCTACTTAAACCCTAGCCGTCGTACCTCATGTAAACCCTAACTTATCGAGCCTATATATAGAGGCATTTGTATTCTATTGTAATCATCAATTATTCATCAATATAAACAATTTAAAATACTCGTATCCTTCACTATTAAGTGTCAGTTTGATGTGTGGCGGGGGAGGGTGCAAGAACTCAAACATTTTTAATGTGGTGTGTTGTAGTTGATGTTGTTCTTCTGGCTAGTCAACTTAGAAAGAGGTTTATCAATCAAGTAAGGTTATATGTTACTTACCTTTTTTGCTACCAAAATACTTAGATTCGATGACAAATATAATTGATTGAGAATTTTGCTTGGAAATAAAATAGTTATCACTGTTTGTGTTCTTTTCAGCCACAAGAATTCTTACGTGAACATATTTGATTATTTATGTATTTATTGTTTGGGCAATTTCTTCTCCTCTAATCGCTTCAAGCCTGATTTTCGAATTCTAAGAGAAATTGTTTTTTGTATAAATTGTGGTTGATTTTTTTTAGTTGCGAGAGAAACCAGAAGAACCTGAGCTTCCCAATTACATGGATCGTGCAAAGGAGCGTAGAAAGGATTATGGACAGAATGAGCTGAGTTCTTTCCATGTTGTTGCTCTGCTTGGGCCTGGGGTAGTTGATATCAGGTGAGGCTGTTTGATGCTCAAAATATTCGTATTTTCACGTTTTCAAGTTTCAATCAATTTGAATGTTTTTTTGTGTGTTATTGATTTAGTGATGCATGGTGACCATTTTTTGCTATTGAGTTCAGTATGTCAGTTAAAGCGTAGAATTTATTGATTGCGAATAGCAAGTTATCGTTTTTTTATTGTTCTTGTGTGTTGACTATTAAGTTACAAGTTTTTTTTAAAAATATTTAACTATAAGCTTCAGGTGATGTGGAGCATACCTATTTGGCTAAAAGTTTTGGACTGTGCTTTGTTGAACAAAGTGAGAAGTGAGCTTGACAAGAAGCCAGGAGTCGAAAGTGATACAGATGGAAAGTCCAGGTGACTGGCTATTAAGTTGTCCTTTCAGTGCTTTATATTATGAACGGTTCATTATTTGACGAGATAAAGTTCAAGTTTCTAAACCCCCCAGTTTTCTTAGAGCTATTTGAAAGTTGATCAAGGGAGAAGGATGCATGTAGAACAAAAAATGTTTCTTTGAAAACAATGACATTATAGAATAAGTATTGACTAAATGTAGAGTTGATATTAAATCGATGTAGAATCAGTGATTTCCTTGTATATGATGATAATCATCAAGAAATCAATACACCTGGTGCTCTATAATAAGTTAGAGAACATGTGATAGCCAATGATCAAAAGCTTTTATGAAAATGATAATTTTGATGAATGAACTAATATAGTTGTAATTTTTTTACATTGATAGAGCTGCTAAAGATGACTAACTAGTGTCATTTCGCACATCAATTTTTAAGGTATACTGCCTTTTATTTTCTTATAACAACAAGTCATTGTATCCATTTATCTTAAATATTTATACATGTTTTCGATTAGGCTTTGCTTCACCTGATTATTATTACTCTTTCCTCCTTTTAGTCAGTTTATCAATAGGCAGTCAAGCCTGCAAGTATTATCAAGTCAAACAAGATGTTTCTTCCTGGTCAAATGACATTTATTTATAACATGGTAAGAATATTTGTTCCTTTCTATTCTTCTATAATGTTTGCATTCTCTTTTTTCTATTGTTCTTACTTTAAGACCCTTAGCAGCACCAGAGCTTGTTGCCCCTGAGTCACTTCCTGTTATTAAATATTTCGACTTGTATTGTATTGTATTGAATTGTATTGTCACACACGCATGCATGACCGGCGGTTCCCTATATTTTAAATTTTGGACGAACTATTCACAAACTGGTCAACTAAACATATTCAGAATTGTTTAAAGGTTTGATAAACATTTAGGAAAGTTCAGTCAATTTCGATTTACATTTTCCAAGTGATCCTTTATTGATTCACTCAGTTGATAGGTGGGGGTGTTGTAGTGGCGGCGGTAATGACGATAGAGGAGACGGCGCGGCTCTGAGTGGTAGCAAAATTTACAGAAATGTCAAATGAACCTGTCGCAGGAACATAGTATGATGAAACCATAATTAAATCTTGGATCAGCCGGTGAATTTCTCTCCGGGGAAGGGACATTTGACTTCGGTGAGTGTAAAATCGGATAGGTTCCAACGTTGTTAAAAGCCAAACATTCAGATTCTATTATGCTTGGTCCTGTTTCCCTCTTACTATTTTTTTTGGTTGCAGAGCTAATTATAATTTTTTTTCTAAAGATCACATAAAATTTGTTACTGATCTATGTGTGTTATTCAATTTTACCTTTTAGGTTTGACTTTTATTGGAAGGTTGTGATGATCTTCTCTGGACACTTTGGTTTTGTTTGTATATCACTTTGTGGCTAAAGCTTTTAAAAAAATCAATTGGTATGGTTTTTGTTGTTGGAGTAGAATGAGCGATTGGTGAGTTGTATCTAATGCAAGGTAGTATGTTGAAATTTAAGGAGAATGTTTTGAGAATTGCACGTGAATTAATCTTGACCTTTATTCTATTTTAAACTCCAATTTTTGTTGTTAGAAAGCAAAAAATTTAAATTTTGATTTTGGGTTCTTGGTAAGGTTTTGAATGTTGTGATCTATGTTGTCTAGAACTATGGTTGTGAATGGGTTTGACTATGCATGCTCTATTGTCGGACTCTCAACCGTGCATTTATGCAGTTTTCATTGGCAATCATATTTTTTCTCAGGGTGTAACAAAATGATAATTTGTGACTCTATACTTCATCCCTATTATTGTTGATCTAATGCCATGTATGTATTCAGATCTCGTCAACTAACTAGGACATGTACCATGTGCCTCCTAGGTCCACAAATGGTGTTCCGCCATGCTTTTTTTGTGAAGATATGGATCTGGTGAACTTGGTGGGTCTGTTTACATGATTTTGGATCTTCAATTTACTTGACTGGTGGTGATTTGAAATAAAATCTACCTGGAAGAATGGCTTGCTGCAAAAGTTTCCAGGTAAATACTATAGTTAAGTGAAATTGAATTATGTTATGTTTTATTTATTTGAGTATCCAAATTGTTTTTAATTATTTCTTGGGTTTTATTTTGGTTTGATCAATGAGTTGTGCAATTAGTGTTCAAAAACAAGCCAATTCAGAAACTATCCAAGAAGTTCGTTTCACTGTACCTAGATTCAAAATATGCTCATTTTCTGATTCCTGAGTCGTTCCTCGTAACTTTTATAAGGAAAACGATTAAGATGAATATGTTTCCTTAGTTAAAACTTTTATTGGTTTTATATTTCTACTTGAAATTATTTTAGCTAATAATATTAAGATGAATATGTTGGCTTAGTTTGCTCATTTATTGGTCTTATATTTCCTCCTGAAATTCTTTTAGCAAATAATATTTAGCAAAACTGAAGAATCTGCATTCTGAATATAATTTTTTTTTGAAGGTTGCATTATGAATATATTTAGTTTGGCATTAGTATTACATTGGTAATGTTTATGTTAAAGAAATTGTTTTGATTGGCATACATAAAGCACGCCGTATGAGTCATGAATAATTTTGGTTTATGCTGTCATCTCTTTTTGTACAGATGTATATATTGTGAAGACTTGCAATGGTTGCTATTCGAACTGCATTGAACCTTGATTGGATAAGAGATTTAAACTTCTATATATGTTCTTTGTCCTCAAGGTATTTTTTTTGTCAAATTCATGTTTCTTATCCTATAATTTATGTCATATGTGTATGTTGCCTCTCTTTCCAACCAAATTGTTCACTATATTGCATCTTTTTGTATGACTATTGTTTACAAGGGTTAGTTGAAGCATGTTCAACTAAAGGATTACTATTATCTGGATCTTGGGTATGAAAGGGAAGAACCACGGTAGATACTTCCAATTGAAGGAGGGTTTTTTGAAGTAGATGTTTCCGATCGAGTGGACTGTGAAAGTCGTTTCTCAATTTAGCTTTCAGTTTTTTTATTGGTGTTGAGGTTTTGGAGGTAGAGTTTGTTGGGTTCCCAAAGAAGTGAAACACTTGGATTCAGCTTCGTTCCAAGTTTGGGCAGGCCATGGTCAAGATGGGAGCAATTCAAATTCTTGCGTATCCCGAAAGCGAGATTAGGAAATCATGTCGCGCTGTTCATACTGCTTGACATGTTGGTTGTTATACATGGATGTATAAACTCGTTTTTTTTAAAAATAAGTTGAACTGTTTAATTTCTTTTGGGCGTCTAAGTTTACCATATAGTGTTACTTAATGGCTCTCTATTGCTTGGAAGTGTGGTGTGTTTTTGATAACTAGAATGCAACTTTATATTTGCGGGTTAACATGTTATCTTTTTTTATGTGGTTCCAATTTTTTATTAGAAATATAAATGAAACCTGAAATTATATTGAAGTAATTATACAACGAAAAAAATATATGCCTACATATTGTTTTCTCTTCTTTTCTGTTTTGATAGAAATGCATTGAGACTACTAAATGTTGAAATTTTATGACTTCGGTTTCTCTCTATTGATTATTTGCAGGTCATGCTATGTGGCCATCAATTGTTGTAGAAGAATTACTGATTGGGGATAATAAAGGCTTAAATAAATATTCGGGGATAGATCAGTGCATGTTCAATTGTTTGGCACACGCCTTGCAATTAATACAATTAATTATGAGAAACTAAACTCTCATAATCCTTCCTTCTTCAGAAATAAATAAACTCTCAACCCTAATTTTCAATTTGCCTCAGCCTATACTCTCTATCACTCTCCATGGCCTCTTGGCTCTGCTCCCCCGTAGCCTTCTCGCCTCTGCACTTCCACCTTCGAGCAGCCTCTCCACTTCTCTTCTTTGCCTTCAATTCCACTCTCATTTGTGCTAGAGACGATAAAACAGAGACGTAAGATGGAGACGATGAAACATAGAAGCCACGACATCGATTCTCAACCACCGTCTAGCAAATCTGGCTCATATGCTTCTCAGCGAAACATCCGCAAATATGTCCTTTCTTGTTTTTGCTTTTAGTTTGTTTTCATCTGTATTATTATATCAAATATTATGAATAAAATACTATTATATATGTGGGGACTGCTACAATAAGACCACCAAAATGGGACCTATTGTAGTTGAGCCCTAAAATAAGAATGGGGTGTTGGAGATATGGATACTGGTTGAAATGCATCAGTTCTCCAAAATGAAATTTTGGGGCCTGGTTGGAGAGGACCTTAACAAGAGAAAAGTATCAAATTATTCAACTTGATCCTTGAACAAATATTTAAACTCGAACTACCAATACTAGATACCTAATAGTTTCATTTCATGTGAACTACATGCCTAAAAGTTCTCAAGGATGTCAAACTTTCAATCATGAACCACTGGACAGATTTTTGGATTGAAGCGGGTAGTTTCTTTTGAATTTTAAGTGGTTAAAAGACTCCAAATTAAGTTTTTCTACTGTTTTTTAATCCTACATGGAAAGCATTGGAAATAATTTTGGGTTTAAATTGTTCTACTCTCTTCTTTATTCATGTGGGTCTTTTAGAGGTAACCTGAGACTTAGGTCAAACTCACACATGCGTCGACGCCGTCCGTTCGGTCTGAGCTCGGTCATGTCCGGTCTCTAGGCTTTGGTAGAGCACATGCGGTGCAAGCAAGCCTGAATTTTGCGAAATTGTTTGTATATTTTATTAATATGGTTTTTAAAATTAAAAATTTTTGAATTTGAATTTTAAAGTTTGAATTCGAATCCGGGTCAATCACAGTTTATGTGAACAAATCTTTGTTTAAGGTTAGATCTTAAATTTGATTTGAAATCCAAGTCAACTTTTGTTTTATGGTAATAAATCATTCGTTAATATTTCAGTTTCAGAGAATTAAACCAAGAATCATTGACCAATTTTATCCACGCTTCGGTTTATTGTTCGCCGATCGAAGTGGTCATTCCCTACAAATTATTCCCATCTTTCCTGGATTACATCATCCAAGTTTCAAACTCTATTGTGCGAGCGGGCGCGCTGCAAAGAGACAACCATGTTAACTTTGAAGGCAATCAACAATCGATCGCCACCGCGATCATACCGGACAAATTGTTTTCAAATCAATCGTCACCATACTACGACGCAGTTCTTTATATGTCTTCCATTTCAATCGTTACTGCTGATATCGACATCCAGGTTCCAACAATTTAATAGCAATTTTAATTTTCGATATATGCATATTCGATGGTTGCTATATTTGCTACCCCCAACATAAATGATGCTTTGTCCAAATGGAACTGCTCGACGGTATCAACTACCGTTGCTGGTCCTAGAAACTTATGATGTTTTATGAGCAAGTAGATTTAGATTATGACCTTTTGCATAACCCCCATGTTCCCTACACTGCTAGTAATCTAACTGCTCCCGAACAAACTCCACATTTAGCTGCCATCCTAAGGAAGAATCAAGATGACATTAGAAAATTTGAGAAGGACAATAAAACCGCTAGGTACCATATTCTAAGTCAAATGACCAATACATTATTTGATTTGTTTATTGTATATAAGTCTGCCAAATTTATATGAGATGCGTTGGAGAAGAAATATGGAGATGATGATGTTAGGAAAAAGAAATACGCCGTTGGGAAGTGGCTCGCCTTCAATATAGTGGATACAAAACCCATCATGGACCAGGTTCACGAGTACAAGAACCTCTCTACTTATGTCGTCTGCGAAGGCATGAAGATGTGTGAGGTCTTTCTTGAAAATGTATTGCTCGAAAAATTACCACCTTCGTGCACTGACTGCCGGACAAATTGCTTTCAAGTCAGTGACCACTAAACCACGGTACGGTTCCTTTTTGGTCTTCCATTTCAATTGTTACTGCTGATATCGACGTCCAGGTTTCGACAATTTCTCTTTTTCTCTCTTGTTTCATTTATTCAATTTTCAGATTCATCTTTCAATTTCCTCAAATCAGTTTAAGGAGCTCCTTTGAGGCTATCGCGGTTTATCTTGGGCTTTCTTATCTCAATTTCCTCAATTGTTTTGTATTATATAATTGGTCGACCTTTTTCTCCTGTCTTGAAAAAAAAATGGTTCGGTTTGTAATATAACTTCCATTTGTTCAGCAAAAAAAAGAACTATATTAACAATTGGTCCTCACACTTTTGAGTATATTTTTTTTTCTCGTGAAAGATAATACTGTATTAGTATAAAGTGAAGCCAATCATTCTTAAGAATGGAAGGAAGAGCAGAGCCCAAATACATAATACAATAAAAATTGAGAAAGTGAAAAAAATACAAATGAAATTGAATGAGGAACCAGTTATTCACACCAATAGCTTGAGGTGCAGGAAACTCAATAAAACAAAGAGATCTCTTAGTGAATATCTTAAATAAACTTAAACAATGGTATTATTTGACCTTTTTGTAAAATTTAGGTAATTGTGGTATTGTAATAAGGGTGCTCGAGGGACCTTATACCTTAAACCTACACAAGAAGAATCGTGTTCCCCTTTAGTGTTTTAATTAAAAAAAATCGACTGAATCGGCCCAACCCACCCGACTTGATCTAGTCACTAAAAAATAAACCCACCTATTTGACAAAATCAAATCGGTGCTGTAGAAATCGATGCCTATTCGGTTGACTTGGCTTACTTCTACAACAATGCATATGATATGGGAATGTATGGGTCGGGTTGAGGACCCTGGTCCAAAATGTAGAATCAAACTCGGATTGAGCGGGTCATGAAAATAGAGAGTCGTTCTTGGACCTAATCGGGCATGTCCAATTTATGCATATTGGGTCATATGGTTTTTGGTGATAGATGGATTATATGGATGTCTGCTAGTCTCTGTGCTCATGTTTCGTTTCCAATAAATGGTTAGTCCATGATTCAGTTTCCATTCTCTATGGGGTTCGTCAGGGATGTCTGTTATCTCTCTTCCTTTTTATTTTATATGTGGAGGTTTGCATGCCTTTATCAAGCCTTAAATTAAACGTCACATGCATATGACCTAGAACTATCATGCAAAGATGTAATGCATGCATGCACTCTATACTAAAAACTTGCACGGTCCCCCATGCGAAAAACAAAAATAAAGACTGAATATGCATGTGTGAATGAATGTACTGCATGGGAAAAATCAAAGGATCAAGAGTCACCTCTTTCTCCGATAAAAAAAATGAATCGAATCAAATAATCCATTTCCTATGATAGCAAAAGAGTATATCATTAAACACTTATGGATTTCAACATTTCCAAAATTTTCATATTTATAGGGAAAGTGGTAAAATTTGTGGCTAGAGGCATCAATAAATTCAAGTGCATTAATGCACTTGCCCTTCATCAATTCAAGCAAATCATGTACAAAATATGAATATGACGCAAAGGGATAAAGAATGATCTCACCAGGTCATAAAGCTTTATTATCTCTCTCGCTTCTACTTTTTGTTCGAATGGGTGCTCTTCTCCATATGGGAGCACCAAGATGGGTCCCATTCCGATCAATTCTTACTTTCTCTCTCCTACCTTTTCCAAAAGGTACATTTCTTGATGCAAGGAAATTTTGTTAGAAATGACTAATGGCATGTGAACATCATTATCAATGAAAGTGTACCTAAAATTATCAATAAAGCAACAATTTATATCTGAAACAAGAGGATGTGGAGCCCATGTTTTTGCCTCAACCACGGGCTCCCTTACCAATAAACACATACTTATGTCGGGGTTGACTTATTTCTCCGCTACTTGACTTGGCTCCACAAGATGATCATCTTCCTTGCAATTTTCAACCTTTTGAGGAGAGTCGACTTCCATCACTTCTTGAGGTAAAGGTAACTCATTTTTCACCTTGTAAGCTAATGTTGACATTTCTACCACTTCTGATTTGTTCACCTCGATCTCTTGGAGAGGCTCGTCATCATACCATCCTGAAGGCTAATAGACCACATATTTGGCTTCTTTCTTAACCAAATTTGACACTTTGGTCCTTTTCAGCTCTTCATAGAACTCACGTACCGTCATGACTACTTTTTTAAATTCGAGCTCTTCGGCCCTTTGTGGCTCGTCAATCATCATGTCAGTCCTAACCACACCACCATACCCTTCTTGCTCAATCTCTTGAGGATAATCAAAGTCAAGAAATCACATCTTCTTGTTTTCGTATCCAGTGCATCAACGTATCGTGTAATTCCAACTTCTTCTCTTCAGGCATGCACCTCAATCTCTCCTTCAGTTTCGCCCCCATATGTTGAGAGAAAGGATCTTCGAATACATATTGATACTTTTGATTTTCATAATGTGAGAGGGAGGGGTAATCATTTTGGTATGACACGTCTTCTTGGTATGGATAGGGATTGTAATGCCCTAGAGGGTAATAATCATCTGGAGGGTTCTCGTGATAGGGCGATGCAAAAGTTTTGTAATCGTGGTTATTTTGGTAATTTGTTGGTGACTCTTCATGATAAGATGATTGAGGGTCATATTGGGATTTGTAAATTTATGGTGGCTCTTGGTACGCATAAGCGTTTTGAGGCACATCCTGATTGAAGTAGTAGTCATTGCCTTGGCCTTGACAACCTTGCCTTGAATCATAGCAGTCCTGATCACCTCTATATCCGTCATAGGACCCATACGATGTGGATTACTCTTGAGGAGTCCAGACATAATCCCGATGGCTTGTCTTTTCTCTATGATAGTCATAACCTCTCCAATCTTGTTACATTGAATTTGGTCTCTTTCTTGTCAATTGTCACAAATCTAATCACTAAGCAACAATCGAAAGAGAGTTAAGGCACCAATGTATTAATCGCACACAATGAGCAAGAGTCCAGGAAAACTAAAAATTCAATAAAATAAAAATAAAAAATAGCCCAAATAAATAAAACTGAATTAAATTTGACTGTTGGTCCCCGACAACGACGCCAAAAACTTGTTGGACTAGTAGACAGTGGTCCACGAGCTCACGAATATGCGCAAGTGCACGCGGTCGTTACAAGTAATAATAAACCTGGTAAGTACAGGGTCGAATCCATATGGATCAGTAACGGGTCAACTCACAATTCAGTTCCAATAATCTATGCAAAATAATATAAATATGGTGATTAAGATGGCGATTGAAGTGATTAAGTGAAGTATACGAATAAAGTAGAGAGGGAATGATCAAAAGAATAACAAAATAAAGAGAGGCACCATGGGTGCTAGGCAATACATGTAATTATCAATCAACTAATCAAAGTAAGGAAGTTTATGCAATACAGTGTTATCCTGTGTCCATAAATATATTGGTTCTGCCTCACGACGCGAACAAATCTAGAGTCGACTAGATAACTATTCTCTCGAACTAGTGTCGAGCCAAATCTGGAATCAAACAACAATTACGGGATAAGGGTCCTCTCGAACCTCCTATGATTCTACTTGTCAGTTATTTAACGATCCTCTCAGACTTAGAATCATATCAACATAATGATTATAAACTACCTCTCAGCAATCAACAATCACAATAAATTCAAACCATAAGCACACATGCATAGAAAACCAAACTTTAAAGATAAATCTCAAAATCTATGTATCAAACCCTAGCACCCATGATTATTGGGTTTAGCCAACAATCATAGTGAAAAAAATCAAAGAGCATTCAATATTCAAGTTCACAAGAAAGAGAAGAAGAAAGAACGACAAAACCCTATTCCGGTGGAGTCGGATTTCGTCAAATTGGTCGATTTCCCTATGATTTGTGACTTGATCTTCGATCCCTTCGATCCTTATGCTCACGATTCACCTTCAACGAGTGCTTGACCTCCTTTCAAAGTCTCGAAGCCTCCTTGGACGTCTCTGGTCGAAGCTCTCTGGCCTTGAAACCCTAATGGCCGAAGCTCCTCAATCCTAAACTCAACTTAGTATTTATTGGAAAGAATAGATAATTTGTATTTCTTTTGAAGACCCCATTTTTTTACTCACGGTACATATTTGACAATAAACTTATCTTAAAAGTTGTAGATTTTTTCAAAACGTTTGTTCTGATATATAATGGGTTCAAATCGGAGATTAGATGCAAAATCTATGCCTTCTGAAAGATTCAGCTGGACTTCATAATTTATTCTACCGATTTTCTTGCTCAAATTTCCTATTTGGATTAAGTTATGCCCATAGAATCGTACCATGCCCTAGACGCTGCAATTTCCTTAAACTTACTTTTTCAAAGTTGTAGATCTTCGAATTCTCTTCAATTTGGTATGTAATTTTGACATATTTCGTTAAAATACTAAAATACCCTTTTCAACTCCGAAATTGCACGCTAGCACTAAAAAATGTCGTGAAGAAAAAATGTGGCATAAAAATCAGCAAAATACAATGCACGAGGGTAAATAAAACATTAGTGGGATTATAATAGTGCATTAAACATAGTATTGATGCAGCCACATCCGTTTAATTGGTGGAGATTTTCATAGGGTATGCATTAATGTTATTCTTATCATTTATCACTTACAGTATGCGAGCAGTACACTTCTATCCCTTCAAACTATGGAGAATTACATTGTGCAAACGAGGTTGTTGCTTTGTACTTTTTCTCTAATTTCAGAACTTCAGATAAATTTCTCTAAGTCTTATCTATATGTCCTTAATATGGGGGACATACATGATGTAGCGCTAGTTGAAGCTTTTGGGTGTGAATTGATGTCATTTCCTATTGATTATTGGATTTTCAATTTGGCTGCGAGCCCTAAACATCTTTCCAATTGGGATCCCGTCATCAACAAATACAAAGCCATACTTGGAATTTGGAAAGCAAAATTAATAAACATGGGTCAGATTACTCTTCTTAAATCCTCATCTCGAGCCTTCATATTTTCTATATGAACCTTTCTAAGGAGTTGGCTGGAGTTATTTTGAGAATGAAAAACTTTATGAGATGTTTTCTTTAGGCCCCTAGGTCGGGGAGGTGTGGTATTGCAAAAGTGAGACGGTCAGTTTTTTGCTTTTCAAAGCGTTTGGGAGGCTTAAGTATCCACTCTCTAAAGGAAGTGGGTTTTGCATTGTTACTAAAATGGTGGGGGTATTTTATGGTTGATCAAAATTTACTTTGGCAGAAGATGGTTTAAGCTAAATATAGACAGGGTGAGTCAGATTCTCTTCTGATTCTTACCTCGGTAACATCGTATATTCTGTCTCAACTGGTACAACTTTAGTACACACTTATTCGTTCTCTATCGGTAGGCGTGGAAACTTTGGATGGAAATTTTAGGGTGGTGGGGCTGTAGCTGGGTACTTCCGAATGGCAAGGTCGGGATGTCCTTCCCGGTGAATAAACACCAGGAATACAATATTACTCACATTCGCTTTCTTATAAACGCAAAGTTCTTCCTCATTCTTAATAAAGTCGAATTCTCTTATGGCTTCATCAAAACGAAGATTCCAACTCCGTGATGCTTGCTTCAACCCATAAATGGATCTTTGTAGCTTGTATATCTTTCCGAAATTTTATGGATCGACAAAACCCTCGGGTTGTGTTATATACACATCATCTTGTAAGTTCCCGTGAAGGAAGGCGGTTTTGATATCCATCTGCCATATCTATGGCTAGAATGATCCGGATCGACTTGACCATTGCTAATTGAAATTTTGATCAGCTAGTCGTGCAAGATGTCACACACAATGTTACATATGAAGCTATAACACAGTGTATGACTTCTTGTGTAGATAACGTAGGATAGAAAATATAAAGCTATAAACAATGACACAGCAGATTGTTTACCCATTTCGGTGCAACGTCACCTACGTCTGGGGGCTCTCAGCCTAGTGGAAAGGTTTCACTTATCAGTAATTTGTCAGAACATACAAGTACCTGTGATCAACCCCAGATCTATACTTTATGCTACGTTTTACAGTGCAACCTATCTCAGGGTCTCCCCCTGAATCCAAGACTCCGTCTTGATTCCACTCTTTGAGCAATCGCCTTGCTCTGTCGGTTCAAGTCTCCGTTGAACTTGGTGGTTGCGTGCAGTCTTCACTCACGCAATCAGCAAACCCTCAATCACCTAACTCTCAATAGTTATGTGATGCACAATATCCTCAGCAAGATCTGCAACTCTCAGCCCGCAAACCTTCACGTTTAAGAACTTTACAAATTAATGCTAGGAAACAAATAAAGAACCACACAATTGCTAAAGGGGTAGCCTAAGCTTTTATAGCAATCGAGGATGATTACTAACCCTAATGGGTTTCCTCTTAATCACCTTCTTTCTTCTTTCCAGAATCGGAGTCGTTCTGGAATTTCCTAATCGTCTTCGAACTTTTCTGCCGAAACTGCACTTTCCTGATTTTTATCGATCAGGATATTTGCTGAGACGCTGTCAACTATGTTACACAAGATGTCGCATAAGATGCTTCGACATTCTTTCTAACATGTTCTTCAGTTCCTTTAAAAATCAGCCAATCTCTAAAACCGTCGTAACTACAGGTTTCATCATAATCTGACTTGTTCTTGCTTGGTTTGTAGAAGTTGTATCTCTTGGTTTCTTAAGGACACCTTATGAAGACACACTTATCTGATTTGGATGCAAGGAACCCTGAAATCCAAATCATTAGGAAAAACATATTAGGATGTTTCCCACTCCTTAAATGACTATGATCCAGTTCTTATTTGGCTACTACGCGAAGGCGCACACATCCAAATAGAACTGATCATCTCATCCCACTCGCATCCCAATGGATACTATGCGTAGGCGCACGCATCCACGATAACAGGAGTCATAATGAGTTTCATGTGGTGTACCTTCCATGACTCTGGTCCAGTTCTCATTTGGGTACTACGTGTAGGCGCACACATCCAAATAAAACTGACCACCTCATTCAGCTCGCATCCCAATGAATACTACACGGAGGCGCACACATCCACGGTAATAGGAGACAGAATGACTGTCACAAGGTGTACTTTCGTCGTCTTCGTCAGATCTCGATTCAAAATGAATGCGGCCGTTTCCAGGGTTATGTATTCACCACCTCGATCGGAATGAAGTACCTTGATACTTTACCCAGCCAGGTTCAGTACTTTATTCTTAAAGTCATCGAACTTATCAAAGGCTTCAGACTTGTGCCTCATAAAATAGACATATCCAAGTCTACTGAAATCATCAGTAAATGTGATGAAGTATTTGAACCCTCTTCTGGCCTGAGTACTCATAGGTCCACATACGTTGGAATGTATTAGACCTAACAAGTCACTCGCCCTTTCACCTAAACCCATGAAAGGTGTCTTTGTCATTTTGCCCATTAGGCAAGAATCACATCTTTCAATTTGAGTGAGTTCAAACGGACTTAAAAGTCCACACTTGCAAAGTGTTGAAATGCGTTTCTCACCTATGTTTCCTAAACGACAATGGCAGGTAATAGTCTAGTTTAAATCATCGTATTTAAATCTTTTCTTATTTACGTTATGGAGATTAAGCTCAACAACGTAAATACCTGATCCTCAAGACGTGGATGCCCCACTCTTCTTCACATGATCTTTGTATTGCTTGCAATCCCTTTTCCAGTGTCCTGGCTCATTGCAGTGATAGCAGCCCTTTTTGTCCTTAGGCTTCACAACAGCTTTGGGAGCTGCTTGAACCTTTGGACCCTTGGGGTGTCTAATCTTCCCTGCAAGGTGCTCATGGGCTTTATCCTTACCCTTGTAAGTCTTCTTGAAACTGACCTTCTAGTTGGCCATAAGAACCTCCTTGGCTTTGCCCTTGATATTCTTTTCAACGGTCACAAGCGTCCCATGGAGCTCTGCCACAAACTTGTCCATGTTACGCATATTTTAATTTGATAAGAAATCACTATATGCATCTGGAAGTGACTGCATCACAAATTCCGCAGCCATTTCCTTCTGAACACCAAAATCGAGTATGGTTAGGTGTTCGAGAAGACGTTTCATCTTCTAACATGTGGACTGACAGGGGCTCCCGCCTTGAGCTTGTAGGAAACAAGTTCTCTGAAAGTATTCAACACATGCTTTCTCCTTGAACATTTCCTTGATCTCCCCCATCTTGGCTAGAGGATCATCTAAAAGGTCCATGAACTGTTTCTGCAGCTCAGGCACCATGTTGCACATCATAATGCATGACATGTCGATTTAGTCGCTAAGAAACTTTTGATAAGTGTCCCTTAGTGTCCTAGCGGTAGCTCAGCAGGTGGGTCCTGGGTAAGGATATATTCCTTACGTTAAGCTTATCTTGCTCGATTAGGACCCTTAGTGCGCTATTACCAGAATGTGTTGTGTTTTCCATTTAGTTCTACACGAAGTAAAGAATTTTAATCATTATTTAATTAAATTTAAAGTTAGAGATTGAGTTATAAAACACTTGTCTGATTCTAAATCTTAGAATCTGAACCAAGATCCTCGCATACCCTCAATTGAAGTGAACGAAGGCTCACCACTCCAACTGAGGGAACCAAGGTAGAACCTCATCCAATTACAAGTCCATGTAACTCCTGGCTAGGGTTTGTACATAAAATGTACACATCATACCCTATCATGATACCCTAGGTTAGCCCTAGCTGACAATCGTAGACAAGTCTACCAAAACTCAACTATGACCCACTTTAATATGGCTACTACGTGGAGGCGCACACATCCATATCGAACTGTCCAACTCATCCGGCCCTTCTCCCCTATGAATTATACGCGGAGGCGCACCCACTCACAGGTTCGAATGCATTTTGAGTGTTGAGGTTTGGGTGGTATCTCGCTTGACTTGTAATTATTTGCGAATAAGTGTTTCATTACTCTCTGATTGTATATCGATACAATCTTAACTGGAATCATCAATCACAAATCCATGTATAGATGATTCCTTAACCAATTTCATGCAAGTCTGATTAAATCTGATTTTTATCTTCGCATGTGGGTGATAGTTAAACATACATTAACTCATGCATATAAAACTATTCATACATTCATATCCATAATATAAATGTTAAGCCGCAAGCATAGTCTAGCCTGTCTTAAAACTTAAGGGAAATCGAAATGCAAATCCTAAGACTAAGTATTCTGGATTTGAACCGGTCTCCTCCTCGTGGACTCCTACTGGCTCCAAGCTTCCTTAGGAACTCCACCAACTCTGTCTTGATTTCTTCTTGCGTCGGTCTTTGTAATTACAATTTAAATGAATAAATGAAATTACAAAAGTAACGACACGCATGTCGTAATAAATACAACCCAAATCTAGCAACTCGCAGGTTGCAAAATAAATTGAAATCTAAACCGGGCTTGCTACGCTTCATATTGAAACCAACATGTTCGCAAACATCATGTTATCACTCATCATGTTATCAAACAACAACATTAATTCCAAATTTTATCTTATTTAAATGTGGGAAAAATCCAGTTTATCGAAACTGGTTTTACTTGATTAGTCAAAATTGAACTGGCTTGCCCCAGTTTATTGAAATCGGACCGTGTCTAAAAATTGGAAAATTTTGGGAAATACCTTGGGGAATTGCCATGGGCAAAAACCGGCCCAAACCCTAAAACTGATCGGCCCGCCTTGGACTGCCACAAAGTCGCCCGTGGGCGACCATGGGATGACCCGACTTGATGAGTATGACTGAACAAAATTGCATGGTCATGCGGGAGATACTTAGTATCAGTTTCAGTCATCTCAAATATCAAGAAACAGTGATTGATATATAAGGATGACGGTTCTATGTCTTTTGATCAATCAAGATATCAGAGGATAAAATGATAGTGACATGAACGATAAGAGGTTAAATCGAATCATCGATATTCATGATCGTTGGGTAATCATAATGTCTTGCTAGAGATCACTTATGATGGAAAGGGCAAAATGATAATTTTTCCAGTCTGCCAATGGGTCGTGAGCTTAGAAGGTCACACACTTTAAGTAAAGTATAGCAAAATGGACTTGTATAAGTTAGTATTTGAGAAGTATGCAAATCGGGGTAATTCGTCTTTCGATTTAATTAAATCGGAGCGAATTAGTTTAAACCAGAAATCGGTTTAAGAGAACTTGATCGATATAGCTAAACCATTTAATTAGAACCCAATTAAATGAGTTTAATTAAAGATTAACTAGTTGAGCTTTAAGCTCATTCTTAATATGAATTATAATAAATAACTATATTAAGATAATTGAGAGAAATTTTAGGGAATTAAATTTTGGAAAATCAAAAATAATTTTAATATATTTGATTTTCTCTTTCCTTCCCGTAACCTCTCTCTCATTGTCGAACCCTATTCCCTCCTCGTAGCCGTCGTCCCTCTTCTCTCTCTCTTTCTCTCTCTCTCTCACACACCCACACACAATTTGCTTATTCTTCTCTCAAAAACTAGCATAGTTTGTTAGAAGAAAGCTCAAGGATTTGAAGAGCCTTGCTTGTGTGGATAAATCTAGAGAGTATAGATCTCTATACTTGGTGATTTGAGGTATTGAAAGATAAAATTCTAGATTTTTATTCATGTTAATATGCCTAATTAATTCACATGATGATCCTTATTAGTTTAAGTATTCGGGAATCCATGGTTATTTTCATGCTTCCGCTTGTAATTAATTGTTATGGAACCCATGAAAACCCTTCATACTGCATGAACGAAGTAAGCATATTGATGTACGTTTTCATTTTCTCTATGAACTCACTGAAGATGGTACGATTGAAATTACTTTGCGGCAGTGACGAACAAGTGGCAGATGTATTGAAAAAATTTCTGAGCTTGATACGTTTAAGAGATTGATGAGGTTGACGAGAGTGTTCTCGTTGCATGACATAAACTGTTTATTGATAATTGTTGGTTTAAGGGAGCATGTTAAGATTTGTGATAGATTATCATGTTTTTTTAGTAAAGTACCTATTGTTAAGAGATACTTAGTTAATGTTGAACTCTTAAACTAGTGCTAAATAGTTAAGTTTATGTTCTTTTGTCTTAGTCGTTAATGGTTGATGTAAAATTTATTTAATAGTTGTTTCTTTTTTGAATAATTAAGTCATGCTTTTTCAAACTTTATTCTCTACAAGTTTGGAACGAGTTTATATATTCTACGGGGTAATTACACTTTGCCTTTACTAAAAGTACCGGATTTACACTTTACTACAACTAAAATAAAACTTTTACACAAAGGTCAACTAAAATGTTTTTTATTACACTTTGCCCGTTTCCGTCCAATTTCCCATTAAATATCAGTCACGTGACCTCATGTGGGGAAATTTTTTTTATATGACAAGAATACCCTCAAGCCATTTTTAATACATATTTGAGGTCGAGAAATAGATTTGGGTTTGAGAAATAGATTTGGGTGTCGACGGTGCGAAGAAGGCGACTGCTGGTGGAAGGCGAAAGTCTTTGTTAAACCTGAAATGGAGAGTGAAAGTGTGGAGTGTCAGTGTGGAGTTGTAGCTCCCATCCGAACCTCGTCAACACCTTAAAATCCTGGGAGGCGGTTATCGGTTTTGGAAGGTTACGGTAAGTTTTCTGGTATGGGTCGAACAAATTTGATGAATTTGTGGAAAAAATTGAAGGTTTGGGTTTGAGAACAGAAAATTAGGGTTCTTGTCCCCTAATTTTTTGGGCTTTTTTCAACACGTGATTTTTTGTTGATATTGTCAGCTTAGTAATCGTTTATAGTGTGGCTAGTTGATCGAATCTCTGCCTCCTCTAGTGTGGATGCACATCTGCATCTACTAGGGTTTTGTAGAGAATGATATTGACATTATGCTAATTTCAGGCATTCATGTCATTTTTAACATCAATTTAAAGAACTAGTTAGATAATAACTATTGTGGTAACATGTACAACATTAGACTTCTGATAGCAACGACATAATCATGTTTTATTTTATTATTGTTGAGAACAATTTCAAAATTTTCTTTGAAAAAAAAACTTATTTTGGAACTGGTAAGCGGAGTGGTAGAGATGATAAAATTGCATTAATCCCGGCTTGTTTGTTTGTTATGGCCATTGATAGGCTGGAGATCAAGGACGCGTGCTCGTACTGATTTTGAACACCAAGGTAAAGATTCACCAAAAGAGGCATACAGTTGTTTTTCTGCATAGTACCAATAAATGCAAAGAATGGTTGCGGCCATTGCTTGAAGTAGTCAACTCAAATCTTGGATTGTCTATATTCTTCGATCTTTATCAGCTATACATATATATATATTACTTGTGTTGGAATGTGAAGATTTGTTTCATATGCTTAGATTAAGCAACAAAGACAACAAATCTTCACATCCCAACACAAGTAACATATAATACGTTACTTCTTGTATATACATATATATGTTACTTGTGTTGGGAATTTGGGATAATAAAGATTTGTTGTCTTTGTTGCTTATTTCGGGCATATGTATCACGGGAATATATAGCCGTTGCCGTTGACTCTCGCTACCATGGTGAACGAGCCAGCAGCAAAACAACTTATCGTGATGTGGGTATTTTTCTATCGACTCTTTGTAGTGGTTTCTAACTCAGTTGATTGTTTTTATCCGATTATACATGGAGAAAATGTATGATATGAAATTATTTATTTGATTTATTTCCTATATAAAACATATCATTTGAGTTGCCAACAGGCAACAATAAGGCTGTAAACATTCCAATTGAGCACAATGAGTTCGTTTAACAAATGACTCGAACTCAAGTCTAACCTAATAGTGTCATAAGCTTGTGAGACGGCTCGTTTAAATTACATATTTTTTTTAAAATAGTGTTTAATTATATTTTTTCTTGACTGAAACGAATGCTTTGAGTGAAATATAAATGAACGAACCGAGTCGGGCTGATTTTGAGTCATCTCATATAGTATTTAATTAAATATTATACATTTATTATTTAATACAATTTTGAATTTGAACCAAATAGTTAGTGTAAACTAGACGAATCGAACTTGAACCAAGTGATGCAGCGTAGGTGGCTAGGAAGAACTCTTTATCAAAATTCGTTGATTCTTGCGGATACCGAAGGTGATAGATTTGAGGGAAACCTCAATTTTTTTATTAACTTCAAAACTAACTAACAATAAACTTATAAGAGTGCTTAAATAGGCAAAACATAGCCAAACCCTAATTGTAGAAAAGGAAAACTAAACTTATTGGAAAAGGAAACAAATTATTAAAATTGTAAAAACTGCCTCAAACTTAATAATCTGCAATTTTGACCCCTAAGATGACCTCGGATGGCCGAAATTCATCGTACTTTATGGCATAGCCATGAGTTTTTCTCAGAACGTCGTTTCCGCCCAGAAAACACAAGTCTTTTTTCGAAATCCGACACTTTCGCGATAACTCCAGGTGTTCTACATTCTGCATACCGGCTTATTCGACCGCACTTCATCATTCTCTCCTGGATGGAGAAGATTCGACCTCGAATCTGGATCCGCAACATCCTCCTCAGAAGAAAAATCACCCCGGGATCCCATATCTTTGTAGCACCTCCTACCAAAATTTCAGATGTACTAAGTACTCTCACCTTGTTTGCAAGCTGGATCGTAAATGTGTAACACTTATTCTCGGGTTCCATGTTGAATATCTAGACTTTTCTTATCAAAGTATACGCCCATTTATCGATTACCCAACCTTGGAATTTGAGCCTTCTATCGTTGATACATGATGCTGGTATTAGGTTCTCGTTATTGATTAAGGCAACAATATACATGTAAGGCTTCCAATAATTTTCGGCTACTCTTGCAAGATTTTCAGTCCTGCCTTCATTGTACAAGCTCTCGATGCCCTCCAAAAACTGTTCGTAACCATTGTTGTATGAATCAGGTAAGAACAAGTATTTGATGCAACATAAAGTTTCATCCCTTACTAACAAAGTATCTCTTCCTCGAGTATTCCGCTCATGTTGACTCCATTGTACTTCTACAATTCCAGATTCTGCATCTGCATCAAGTTCAACATAATCATCATAAATCGGGGGTGATAGCCAATCTATGAACTCCTCTGGTTTAAGATTGCTATCGAATAGTGGAATTTCCACCTTGAAACCCTGTTCCCACCGTTGGTTAGGGCGTTCGGGTGAACGATTATGGTAACTGGCGAAATGACGCAATTCATCCATTCGTCATGTCAATAATTCAACCTGCCGCCTCAAATCGTCGTTCTCACGTCGAAATTCAGCGTTTTCACGTCGTAACTCAGCTTGATCATCATCAGCACCTTGGAGAGCGGCTCACTGTTGTCTACAGGGCGGCATACCTCAGGATCGATTACCTCTGATACCAACTGATGCAGCGTACGTGGCTAGGAAGAACTCTTTATCAAAATTCGTTGATTCTTGCGAATACCGAAGGTGATAGATTTGAGGGAAACCTCGATTTTTTTATTAACTTCAAAACTAACTAACAATAAACTTATAAGAGTGCTTAAATAGGCAAAACATAGCCAAACCCTAATTGCAGAAAAGGAAAACTAAACTTATTGGAAAAGGAAACAAATTATTAAAATTGTAAAAACTGCCTAAAACTTAATAATCTGCGATTTTGACCCCTAAGATGACCTCGGATGAACTTAGTTTGAATGGAAATGTGTAATGAATTTGAATGAACTTAGTTACATTTATGTTTAATCAATTGAAATCAACTTGACAATAAAATTTGTCTATGCATTTGGGAAGTGAAATGAATTGATTCCAAAACAACTTGTTCGTATTTGGACTAAAACAGCTTAATGATTCCAAAATAGCTTATTCAACTAATGAAGCAAAGTGTGTCACATAATCAAAGGTTGTAAGCTATCCAAAAACCATTACAAATATAAAATTCAACAAACTAAACATAAACCAGTGCCATTCATAAGCCATGAACATGCATTTACAAAAGCTACCATATCCACAAAATATGGTATTTACAAAAGCTACTAGGCATGTACAAAAGCTACCAGAATGCCAACAAAAGCCATTATCCACAAAATATGCAACCATATCCACAAAATATGCAAAAGCTACTATCTGGACCACCAAAAGGGTATCCGATTCCCTTGTCCACCATCACATGTCTCCTACAGACACTAAAGTCCAAAAGCAGCATAAATAATGACAAACTAAAAACAAAACCCAATAGACATAACTAAGGTAGTGGTTGGCTGCTGAATGAAGGATTCATTGAAGAGGAGACTGTATGTGCTGAAGTTGGTGGTGGTTGGCTGCTTGTTGAGTCATTTATTGCACCAGTTCCTCCTATTGCAGCAGTTCCTCTTCTTGCAGCAATTCCTTCTCTTGATGCAGTTCTTCCTCTCTGTCCTCTTGTTCCTCTTGTGAACATTGCTTCACCACCAAGCCTGCTTGCACCATCCAAAGTTCTGAAATGTTTCTATAGAAGTACGATGAAGACCAAGTCAATTTCCATCCATGAAAGGTTAGCAAAATGAGTTCATTTCTATATAAAGCATTTCATTAGCATGAATCTTTTCAGACTTCATTTCAGACTTCATGAATCTCTTCAGTTCATTGAATATCAAATAATACACTTTCACATGAATTAAATAGCCAACCAAGAAAATAAGAAATTGTTTAACATACATGTATCATATCAAATTTTTTACCAACTAAACATGTCTAACTTTATACTTCACTGCCATAAAGAATTTGTTTGTGGAAAAGTTAAATGCTAAATTTAAAAAAGGTTAATTAGAGTTCTCAAACTTAGAGTTCATGGGAAATCTACCATTACCATATTATCTTTTCAGTCCAACATGGTAAAAAATTATATATCAAGATCATGTAGACATATAAAAAAGATTACCATAATACAAATAGATCATACAACCACAGGAGGCATATAAAAAAGATCAACCAGAATAGGTATTCAGAATCATCAAAAAGTAGGCTACAAATATGTAAAAGTAAGAAATAAGAAAATAAGCTTACCACATGTTGATTGCGTATTGCATTCAATGTTGCTTGTGCTAATCCAACTGTAGGAGATCTCTCGGCAGCAACAGGGGTGGTTGAAGATTTTTCACCAGCATATGTGGGATGTTTTTGACATTTGAAAGATCCTCCAACCAAGTCCGGTCGGGCTCGTTTGGCAAGTCTTCGAACTGCCTCATGTTTCTTAGCAAGAATCTCTTCAGATGTGCATTCTCGGGCAGGTGCATTTTTCAATTGTCGTTTTACTTGCACACTTGCTATTTTTTCTTCATTTTTAGTCTTGCTATGGTTCATTAACTCCGTATATGCAGCTTCGGTAGTACAAAAACTTGCTTTCTTACCCTTCTCCTTAGCAGGTCCTGGTTTCATACCCTTTGTCTTTAGATTTCTGCGTTTCCTCTGAGCAGGTGTTTCTCCGTGGTCTTTCTGGCTTCTATTGTATGGGAGAAGCAGGGCTTCTCCCTTTTTTCGCCTTCGAACCCGGGGTCTCCCGGGTGGCTTTTGCACAATAGGCGGTGCAATAGTTGGGAACTTCAAGTCAGCAGGTCATGTGTCTTTACTACCCACTGGTTTGATGAACCTCCCATAAATTGTCCGATATGTGTCCATGGTATAATAGTCTTCCACATAATCTTCAGGCGCGCCACGTAGCTTCTCAAGGAATGCCATTGAGTTGCCATTCCAAGAAGTCACAACATCTTTCTCCGAGATTGACCACATTAGTTCAACCCTTCTTTTTCACCTTAAATATGTCTTGACCACAAACTGAAACTTTACAGTCATTTGCTTCCATTTTAATTGTCTCAATTTGAACTTGAATTTTCTCGCATAGAAGCCCTCCATAGTCCTCATATTGTGTACTCCTTTCACTGAGCAATTCCATTAGTTTGATCCTTAGGAACTCACAAAGATCATAAATAGGGAGCCCCCGTCCATCTTTGATCCAATTGTTAAAACATTCGGACATGTTGTTCACTTGAACATAATTACATGCCCTATCAAGTAGAAAACTTTGCACCATCCTACAGAGTCTCGTCCAGAAAGCCAATTATACACGTCCACGCTCAAAATTTTCAGCTTCTCCATTTACTCTTCAAACTTTCGGCCCGAAGTCGCTTTCGCACAAGCCCATAATCTAGCCTTCAATTCTGACCCTCTAAATTTAAGCACCCAATTTTCTTCCATATGACACATACAGAATCTATGTTCCACAGTCGGTAGCCAATCCTTGAAAAGTTAAACCAAGCCCTACAATATGAAGCATAAATAAATCAAATACGATAAACAACTTAATAAATTAAACCAGGAGAATATAATAAATAAAATAAAATAAATAAATCAATTTAAAAAAATTCAGCAACTATTATAAACATACAATGCAAACATAATGTAAATATTACCTTTTGCTTATCAGACAAGAAAACCCATTCTCTTTGACTATTGTCACCGTATTGGCAAAAAAAAATTGCTTCAAGAACCACTTCCACGAAGCCTTATTATCTTGCTTAACAATTGAAAATGCCAAAAGAAACATTTGGTCATTTGCATCCCACCCAACAGCTGCCAATAGTTGGGCACCATATCGACCCTTTAGATGGCACCCATCGATGCCAACTAAAGGTCGACAACCTGCCAAGAATCCATCAAACCGTGGAGCGTAGCTAATATACAGTCTCTCGAATCTGTTCTGATCACTCTTACGCACCTTCAACTTGGCAACGCTCCCAACATTTTCCTCTATTATCATCTCGCAGTAATAGAACAAGTCTTCGTACTGCTTCCCTATATCTATCTCCAGCTATTATCTCTTTCGCCCTATTCAAGGTCCGATACACTTGATGCATGGGCACTTCATACATAAGATTTCTGTACATCAAATTCTGCAAGATCTTCGGAGTGATGATAGGGGTATCTTGTATCAATTGTAAGTACCTGTACAAGTACAAAAACTGTTAAGAGAGCTAGGTGTCACAAAAATTGTGTACAACACTATAGACAACACTATATGACATTAAGTTGGAAAATAATTTCAATAAATCATTAAGCAACTTTAAAATCAGAAGTGACCATTTATACAAGTATGAAATCATAAATATGGACATTTAAAGTCAAATATCATGAAACTAAACAAGTATCAAATCAGAAGTATTTACATTTAAAGTATGAAATATTATCAAACTAAACAAGTATGAAATCAGAAAAATTAAAAAGTTTAAATACTTTTTAGCAAGAAAGTCATAAGTGAATTTCTTAAATGTTGACGGTCGACCACAAGAGTGTTCACGTCTCCAATCTCTGATTTCCATTATCGTGCCATCCCCCACACTACTACACCATCACTGGAATTTGCATCCACTTTCCGTGCAGTATATTGCAATGTTGGTTAATTCATTCATATGGTAAATGAAGTCAAATCCCTGTTCTACAACATAATTTTTCACGACGTATCTGAACACATCACCATTTGAAAATGACGAATGCAAGCCCAACTTTATTTCTTCCATCTTCGAATTTTCATCCCACATGGGTTGATCCTCATACGAACATTCAACTTGGTTGTCCTTACTTTTGCAGGCCCTACGAATGTCCACACGCTGACAAGTGTACACCTGATCACGAGTGTCCACCACATCAAGAGTGTCAACACGATCACGAGTGCTCACACCCTCTTCGACTTTCTCTTTGCCTTTCTTGTTGCATGAACACTCATCGACTTTCTCCTTACCTTTCCTCATGTATAAATGTTGGTCATCATTAATGTGTTCTACAGGTTCTTCTGAAGCAGGTTCTTCAACTTCAACTTCACTATCAGTATATAGTTCCTCTAACCATTCCTCTTCTAAATCATTATCCCCTCTCTCAACATACTCCTCGTCTTCATTCATATCATATTTAGCTAGCCACAATTATTCTACTTCTGATTGAGTCATGAACTCTATTTCAGATGCTACTTTTTTCCTCACACTTGGAGAGGTGGGTTTGAATATATAATTCGGTTTCTACAAAAAAAATTGAACACGACACCACAAATTCCATAAACACATAAACCCATAAAAATCCCATAAAAATACATAAACCCTACAAATTTATGCATAACCCTAACTGAAAATAGAGGTTTTTCGAATACAATTCTTCAATCAAAAAATTTAACCCACAAACTCTAACTCGACCTGAAATTACAAAACCCGAACCCTAATTTGCAGAAACCTTACCTCTTTTCTCGGAACTTGCTCTAGGACGTAGCTTCCTTCCCGTTTAAGTTGTCGGCGGATTCTGCACGTACGCCCGCCAGAATCCAGCTCCGAATCGGCTCTCAGAATCGCAACCCGCAGCTCTTCTCCCTTTTGGTTTTCGCACCCGACAGCAAACAACTTCTCTTTTTCTATGTTGGCTGATTGCGTTGAAGTTAATAAGATAAAAAATAGTTTCTATTTTTTATACATAATAAATTGATTTCAGGGGCACAAAAGTCATTTAACATGTAAAGTTAACGAAGTTGGACGGAAACGAAAAAAGTGTAAAAAAAACCTTTTTAACTGACCTTTGTGTAAAAGTTTTATTTTAGCTGTAGTAAAGTGTAAATCCGGTACTTTTAGTGAGGGCAAAATGTAATTACCCCTATATTCTATATTCATAATCAATTCATGGGTTTTATAGTGTACAAGTTTCAACTTTTGTTGTGCGATTGGGCACGTAGCATGACAACTGCGAATTCGATCGCTATCATGTTTGTGAAGCTAATTGTTTCTAAGACAATAATTTATTCTTACTCAGATTTTATGGGTTTACTACAAAATCGGGTACGCACATTGTTACAATAATAATGAGGGATAATTACAACTGAGTAAACTTTCTGAAACTATTTTTGCACCTTGGTAAACCTAAACTTTATTTTAACTTGTCAAATCAGTTAACGTTCTTATTATTGTTCTACTTCTAATTCCGTTGTAGATTTAGGCAAAATTTATGAGTACTTATGTGAAAAAAAATATAAATATGAATTTTGAGTGATCTAGCAAGCTAAATATTGTTATGTGTACCCAGGGCTGTAAACGAGCAAAGTTTTTAACGAGCCGCTCGAGATCGGCTCGTTATAATCGAGCTCAAGCCGAATTCGAGGTCAAGGTTTGGCTCGTTTAATAAACGAGCCGAGCTCGAGCCTAACCTTTTAAGGCTCGATATGCTCGCGAGCCGGCTCGTTTAATATTTAATTAAATAAATATTTATATTGATATATTTTTAAAATTATAATAAATATTTATAATAGAAGTAGACGAGCCAATCTCAAGTTGGCTCATTTATTATTTAATGAATTATTTATTTAGTTTTTAATTAATATTTGCATTAAAACTTAAGTGAACCGAATCGAGCCGAGAACTTGAACTTATCTATTTTATTTCGAGTCGAGCTCGAGCTTGGTTGTATAAGTTCGTTCGAGCTCGAGCCGAACACTTTTTTCACCAGTCGGACCGAACCCTACCAAAATTCGGCTCAATTCGGCTCGTTTACAACCTTATGTGCATCAAAAGTGGTATTAACATATGTACCTAATTACTAATATCTTATTGTTGACAACTATTCTTATTAATAACTTTGCTCGTTTACAGTGAGACATAATTCTAATTTATTCCTAAGTGGAATAACCCTGGGTACACATGATTATGATAGTGACCTCATAAATGACTTCAAGTTTGATAGTGCTCGCTCCACCTGTTGTTTGTTCTCGTCGGCTTTTGACGAGTTCTTATCTTCTCTATTTGTAATCTGTTCGTGTGTTTCAAAGCGTGCAAGTTTAAGCGTGCAAATAAAAGCTCTAACTCTCTTAAATGAACTTCTTCAATTGCCCTCTAAATTTTAATGGACTCTTTAATTCTTCTGCATCCGTGCAAGAGTATAAAGCTATAATTAAATTGGTTCAATTCATCTTGATAGTTTTCTGAGCTTTAATTTCTTAAGCTATGCTTGACGTTATTGAGTTACGAGACTGAAATTGCAGTGTGTTTTAAGTAGCTTGTAAATTTAGAGTTTCGAATATTATTGGACCGGTTGAAGACATTTCATTTCACTGTCACCACCTCCTAAAAGCATGAACGTACACCGAGGCACCTCATAAAATGCATTAATTTCAGTCAGAACATTAATTAAGGCGGGTCATCAAATCAAGACGACTCTGCTACAAATTTCCAATAAAGTGCTTGGGCCGAACATCAAAGAGCAGAACACCATTATTACCCGCAAATGAATTATACTGACTGTTCAGAGAGGCAATTAATGGACAGTTATAACATATCAAAAACAAGAATATTTGAAATGATGAATATTAACTATTACAAGCATGTTCAATTATGTTAGAGGATTGGGAAAACTGTACCTTGTGTTTGGAAGAAATTTGGGTGCACTTTGATATCTGGAAAATAAATAAACGTGAAGTTACTCTATTTATTTCCACAAACAGCCTCAAATATTAATTGAAAAAACCAAAAATATCTTTGAATTTAAAAATAGTACGGGTAAAAATAAAAAATACTAATATGAAAAAGTTAACAGAATTATTTGTCATAAAATTTTTACAAATAACAATTAAACGCTATATTCTTTTATTACATAGACAAATATATCATTTAAAAGAAATAGAAGACAAGTGACATATATATGTTGTGGGGAGACCTTCTGTTCGAAGGGTTTATGAGTAAATAGTATTTGATATATTTTATAGGGATAATTTCAGGTGGCTACACCTACATTTTGCTGTTTTTCACCATGATACATTTAGAATTTTTTTTTCAGCTGACTACGCCTAGACTGTGCAAAAGTTTCACTTTACACTTTCCGTCCAATTCTGTTAGTTTTTAACCTTTTTTTCATGTGAAATGACTAAAATGCCTTTAAGGATAAAACAATTATTATAATTGGATTAAAAAGACTAAAATGCCCTCACCTATTCATCTACTTTTCAAATACATGCCACTCCATATCTTTCTCATTTCATTCATCTTCCTTCTCCCTCTCTCACACCGATTCTCATATCAATTTACGGGATGTGACACGGCATCGTCGCGGTGGTCCGGGAGTGGCACGGCGGTGACGACGGTGGTGGAGCGGTGGACGTCAAGGCGATGGGGGAGATGAGGAGGAGGAGCGCGCTTCGCTTCGGTGCTCCGGCGTCAACAGCCGAGCTCGGACGGTTTCGGGCTTCTCTCTCTCGTCGCGGCCAATTCGCTTCCTCTGCTCCGGCGATGCACGCGGTGGAGCTCTCGGACTCGTCAAAATCCTAACTAAACTATTAGAAACCCTCTAAATGAAGCTTGAGATGTTCGTTATTCAGAACATAACAAACATTTAGGTTCGTTGTCCCTTAAGGTGAAGCTGACTATTGTAATACACATGTGTTCAAAATGTTGAACATCCATTAGTAAACCGAGAAATACTAATTATGGCATACCTAAAACTTGCATTAGATTATAGAACCTAAGATTATATGCAATTTAAACCCAAATTTAAAATTTACAAGTAAAAAACCACAATCGCCATTCAATTCACACTTATAGGCATTATGTGCAATACACTGCATATGCTTCTATTCATAATTATCTTCTACAAGCAACAAAAGCATTCCCAAAGCCACAGAAACCAATCAATAATTTCAATCCACCGTCAAAACATAACCTTGATCGTTGACAGCTAAAACCCAGATCCAAAACCAAATCATTCTCCAACCACACAACACCGACCCACAACCAATCATCATCTATAAACCCTAATTTCCACCCAAACAGATCAAAATTCAACTCCAAACATAATGGGTATGCATAGATACAGAGCTGGATGAGGCGAGTACATTGCGAGAGATCTCCTCCGCGGCCTTCTGTAAACTGGAGATGGAGAAGCCCCAACCGCCCCATCCTTCGCCCCCGGGAGCGGCGGCTGATATTAGGTTCTGGTTCTCGATCGGCGGTGGTCTTCTCCTTTTTTCGATTCGAACCCAATCTTCCAAATTTCTGGGCTGCCGTGCCACTCCCGGACCACTGCGACGATACCGTGTCACATCCCGTAAATTGATATGAGAATCGGTGTGAGAGAGGGAGAAGTAAGATGAATGAAATGAGAAAGATATGGAGTGTCATGTATTTGAAAATTAGATGAATAGGTGAGGGCATTTTAGTCTTTTCAATCCAATTATAATAATTGTTTTATACTTAAGGGCATTTTAGTCATTTAACATGAAAAAAACGTTAAAAACTAGCAGAATTGGATGGAAAGTGCAAAGTGAAAATTTTGCACATTCTAGGCGTAGTCAGCTGGAAAAAAATATTCTAGATGTACCTAGATGAAATACAGCAAAATCTAGGTGTAGCCACCTGAAATTATCCCTATATTATATAAAGAGTATATTTATTATGTGCGATATTGCACAATTATACGAAAATAGGAGAAATTGTATATGTATATCCAAATGAAATGTCTACTAACAAATTTTTTTTCAATATATACAGTTATTCACATGTATACTCATATATGAATTAAAATCATTGACTATTATTCACATGTATGCTCATATTTTTTGAAAGTTTAAATGATATTTTTATTGGTTGGATTATTTTTTGTTTATAGTGATATATATGGAAATGTAAAGCTAAAACCTCATATATATGTTAAAATAGGAGTATGACGGGATCCGTTTTTTACTGTTTGTTTTGGATAGCGATGGTATCTAATTTTGAGCTAATATGTTTTTATAAGGAACGTCGAATGTTTTTTAATAAATACTAACCAACCCAGCATCAAGTCAGACAGCTGAAGCTACAGTTGGTGGGACAGACTCCTATAATCCTAGCTACTGTTATTTAACGCAAACTTGGTCAATTCGTGAGCCACTTTATTACAAGATTTACGAGTATAAAATAAAGAGATCTTAAACCCGGGAGCTGAGAGAAAACGCCTGTAGTCATAGATGATACCCCCAAACATGTTTTTTAAGTGTTGTCCTTGTTTGGCTTGGTTTACCACCCGAAAACAATTAGTCTCGATCTCCACCCCACTCCAGTGTTTACCTTTTGCCTAAGATAGTGCCCTGACTCCTACGGCCTCCACCTCTTCAAATTGGAGATAACCCGTAAACTGTCTGCAAAGCGCTCTCACAATTTGGAGCTAATTTGTTGGTTGCCATTAACCAAGTTAATTCGTAAAATTTTGTACATTTATATAATACTAGCTTTATCTTTTATTTTTGTTGGCTGGAGTTTTCAAATCTATAACCACATTATTTTTACCAGAATCGTGATCAAGAGGGTCACACCAATTTAAATATAAGATTATTTTGAGAAAAAAACATTAATAAGAGTACTTTGAGCATTATAAGAAACTTTAAAATCACAAGATGATAAATGTAAGATGGAAATTATTTTTCCATCTTTTTTCATGATACTGTAATATTTAAATTACATGGGTATATCTGTGAAAAAACATATTCGTTGGGTGTTTTTTTTCTGTGAACAATTCATTCGACGGTACATACACAATTTTCCCAAAATATAATAAAAATGAGAATTTTTACTGTACTCATTACGAGAATGAGATGTTTGGACGATTGTGTAATTATTTGAATTAATTTTGAATAGAACTGGTATCATAAAAAAGGTTGGGATTACCGTGGGAATTAAAATAAAGTGGAATAGGAAAAAAAAACATGCTCTCATGATAGGGATGTCAACAAAATCAAAATTATAGTCTGACGAATACTCGATGTAACCACCCCAATCGAAACGAACGAAACTTTAAAAAATTAGGTGCAAGGCGGTGCAGATGGAACTATACTCAATCTGATTCTACCCACACTTGTACTGTTTAAATTTTTTGATTTACATTCTTAAACACTATTCGGAGCGGGTCGTCCGATACCAATCACCTCATGATATCTATGATATGATTCCGGGATCCCACATCCCTATGGTAAGCAGAACTACATCATTGAGAACCATTCTCATACTGGTCGCTTCAATTGAAGTATATTTGACCAGGGACTCATTAAGTGTGATCCGTATAGATTTATGGTTCTACTACTTTCGTGGTCATAAATCAGATCATCCTCAACATATTACTTCAACACATAAGTAATACAAAGCCATTTTTATTCATTACAAACGATGATTAATATACATAGACATTTATAGACTACTAGCAATTGGACTAGGGCACAAAAATGGTATCAATCTCCCACTTGCCCCTAGTTCCAATCTAAGCCCTAGTCTATCCCCATCGACCTAACATGTTTATCATGCTTTGCTTGAGGAAGAGCCTTGGTCAAGGGGTCGCTGTGTTATCATCAGATGCAACGTAGTGGATCTTCACGTCACCTCTAGCAACTATGTCCCGGATGATGTGATACTTCCTGAGTACATGCTTGGATCTGTCATGTGCTATGGGCTCCTTAGCTTGCGCAATGGCCCCTGTGTTGTCACAATATAAGTCTACCGGGTTAGATGGGTTTTGAATTACACCTAACCCAGCCATGAAACTCTTGATCCATACAGCCTCCTTTGATGCCTCTGATGCATCAATGTACTCAGTTTGCGTTGTAGAGTTGGCGATGGTGTCATGCTTCTTGCTTTTCCAGATGAATGCTCCACTGTTCAACGTAAACACATATCCTAACTGACTCTTAAAGTCATCAGGGTCTGTCTGGAAAATAGCGTCAACATATCCTTTGACAACTAGATCATCATCACTCATTCCCCCGTATACAAGAAAAGCGTCCTTGGTTTTTCTCAAATATTTGAGAATTGTCTTGACCCTAGTTCCGTGTTCCTCACCGGGGTTGGATTGATGCCTACTGGTACAGCTTAAGGCGAACGAGACATCCGGTCTCGTGCATATCATGGCATACATTATGGACCCTATTGCCGAAGCATATGGGATCTCATTAATTCTTTTTAGCTCTTCCGGTGTCTCGGCACACGGACTCTTACTAAGCTTTATGCCATAACGCATGTGCAGCAGTCCCTTCTTGGAATCTGGCATTGAGAATCTTCTCAACACTTTGTCTACATAGGTGCTCTGACTTAAGCCCAAGACCCGCTTGGCACGATCTCTATATATCTTGATCCCCAAGATATAAGAAGCCTCGCCTAAGTCCTTCATTGCAAAACACTCACCTAACCAAGCCTTCGTTAAATGCAAGGTAGGGACGTCGTTTCCAATGAGAAATATGTCATCGACATAGAGCACTAAAAAGACTACTTTACTCCCATATGCCTTCTTATACACGCAAGGTTCATCACTGTTCTTGAAGAAGCCAAACTGTTTCACAACTTCATCAAAACGTTGGTTCCAACTCCGAGATGTTTGCTTCAAACCGTAAATTGATTTGGGCAACTTACAAATCTTTCCCTTATTCTTTGGATCCTCAAAACCCTCAGGCTGAGACATATAAACGTCCTCAGCTAACATCCCTTTAAGGAAAGCGGTTTTGACATCCATTTGCCATATTTCATAATTATGATAAGCTGCTATGGCAAGTAGAATGTGAATAAATTTGACCATAGCTACTGGAGAAAAGGTTTCCTCATAGTCAATTCCGTGGACTTGTCTATAACCTTTTGCTACCATACGTGCTTTATAGGTCTGAGGTTTACCATCCATGTCTATCTTTATTTTAAAGATCCATTTACACCCAATGACTTTTACGCCAGGGGTTTGATCTACCAAGTCCTACACTTGATTATCTGACATGGACTACATTTCTTCCCTCATGGCTTCTAGCCATTTCTCAGAGTCGGGTCCGTCCATGACTTCTCGAAAGGTAGCTGGATCATTGTCCACTAACACCAATTCATCACCTCCATTTACAAGAAAACCGTATCTGATAGGTGCATGACTGGTCCTTTCAGACCGCCATGGACCGTCCTCAATAACTGCAGCTATTGGTTCTGGTTCTACGACCACTTCTAGCTCCACTTCTTCAATGGGGTCGTCCAGCGGTTCCTGACTGACTATTTCATCCAGAACTTCATCAAGATGAATATTCCTCCCACTATACGACCGAATGTAGGAGACCCAATAGATCACCCGCCCTTTCACCTGTCCCGGTGAAGGGTGCTTTAGTCATCTTGCCCATTAAACAAGCCTGGCACATTTCAATCGTTTGGAATTCGAATTGACTTAAAAGTCCACGCTTGTGAAGCGCTGAGATGCGTTTCTCGTTTATGTGACCTAGACGACAATGCCATATAAGAGTTTGGTCTAAATCATCAGTTCTAAACCTCTTGGCATTAACATTATAGAGCAAGTTGGAGTTCGAGTTTTGCATATTCAATATGTATAAACCTCCAACCGAGTGAGCATTTCCATAATATAAGTTATTGCGTATAATATTAAAAAAAACCCGTTCTTAATATCAAAATAATAACCTCTTTTTTCAAGAAGTGATATAGGTACAATATTCCTGCTAAAAACAGGTACGCAAAACATATTAACGAGTTCTATTACAAGCCCACTGGGCAAAACAAGATCAACCGAACCCACAGCAGTTGCGGCAACATGCACGTTGTTCCCAACTCTCAGGTCCACCTCGTTTTCGCCCACATCTCTTCTACTACGCAGTACCTGCACATCCGCACAGACATGAGACTCAGCTCCAGTGTCCATTGTCTAGTACCAAAGTATTTTTTAGTAGAAAGATTTAGCTCTAAGGGAATACCTGACGAAGTAGCGGCCCCACCGCTCTTCTTCTAATCTTCCTTCATCTGCTGACATTCCTTCTTCCAATGACCAGATTTTTGACAATAGAAACAGACCGACTTCTTTACCTTCCCCTTGCCCTTCATGGAATTGGAAGGTTAGGAACAAAAGGTCGTTCGTTCTTTCCTGCATGGTGCATTGGGCCTTTACCCTTGTCACCACCATCTTTGAAGCTGGATCCCTTCTTCACCATAAGAACACCTTTGGGCGCATTTCCCCTTATACTCTTCTCGGCAATCACGAGCATGCTGTGCAACTCCGATGCGGTTTTGTCCATGTCATGCATGTGATAGTTCATGGAGAAACCACCATATGCATGAGGAAGGGATTGCATAATGAAATCTACAGCCATCTCCTTTTCCATAGTCAACCCGAGACTAGTTAGGTCATCGAGAAGTCCCTTCATTCGTAGGACGTGTGGACCTACAGAGCTGCCTGCTGACATTTTGTAGGCAATGAGTTCCCGGAGAACAATGTATTTTTCAATACGTACTTTCTCCTTGAACATATTCTTGATCTGCGCAAACATGAAAAAAGGATCATGAGATAGCTCCATAAACTGTTTCTGGAGGTCCGCCTCCATACAGCCCAGCATGACACATGCAACGTCGATAGAATCGCTAAGGTGTTTCTGGTACGCATCCTTAATTACCCTCGTTGCATTGGCAACTGGCTCCACTAGGATAGCCTTGTATAGGACGTACTCCCTGCATTCCAACTTTAACACAATTCGTAAATTTCTGTCCCAGTCCAGATAATTTGTTCCATTGAGCTTACACTTATCAAGTATAGCCCTCAATGACAAATTAGACGAGTTTGTTGAATTACTAGCCATTTTCTACACGAAGAAAGTAAGTTTAATCAGTAATGTTGAAAAAATTTACGAACATCTGAATCAAGCACCAATCATTCGATTCTAATAACTAGAATCTTTAAACCAAGATCACTGATTTGTCAATTGAAGTACGCTAAGGCGCACCGCTCCATTTGACCTATTTGGGTAGGACATTTCTCCAATTACAGCCTATGTAATTCTTGGCCAGGGAATGTGCAAATGCACATGGCTTGCCCTTCTGATGCCCCAGCTCGACCTCAGGCCGAGAATCGTGGTCGAGTCAACCAACCTTCACATATGCATCAGTTTTGTGCAGATGCTCCACTAAGGCGCACGACATCCCACAAGGTTGAGCATTTCATATAGAACCCATTCAATCGGTGCTCTACTAAGGCGCACGACACCGAGAGAATGTCCCTACATGGGTGTGAATTTGGGTGGCATGTCACATGACTCAAAATTAACGTGTGATTGGTTGTTTTTAACAATTCGAAAGTATTTGGCACAATTACAAACATGTCATCAACAAATCGTGTTGTGACTAATTGTATCACATACTATCTTCTTTTGAAGCCGTCATTTGCAACCCGTGCAAACACGTTTCAAAATGAACCCATCCATCACAACCCGTGGAATGATGGTTCACAACGCTTTAAACATGCAAATAAATAAAAAATGGTTTTTGATGACTTATAATCTCATAAGCTAAGCATGCTAGCATACAAATTATCATTTAGTAATTCAAGCATGCATTTAAAGCGTTTAAATATGCATCAATAGACCATCCTAGCCCTTAGAGTCTACTAGACATAACATCTTCTCGTCATCCCCATTCGGGCTCCCACTAGCTCTTGGACTTCCTCCAAGACCGTCACCGTTCTCGATTTTCTATCCTTCTCGACTTTGAGTAGAATTTACAATTAATACTCGGTTCGCAGACCGGATAAAAAGTAATTACACTTTTAACGGCTTGAATAAAAGAATAATTACACGCTAACATTAACGGTGTGCAAACCGTGAAAACGATAAAATTCTTATGGGCTACTAATGCATCATACATTTCATCACATCATCCAACATGTTATCACACAAACATGTCATCAAACAAGATGCAATTTTTTGGTTTTAACTTTACCAAGTTGCTTGGTCGGGTTCTTGCCACAGATCAAACACCGTGCACAAACCTATTTGGTCCGAAGCCCATTAGGGTCGAGCCCAAACTCACGGCCCGGTTTAGGGTTTGGAAAACCCAAACCAGGCTTGCCGCCACCCTCGACCTCGGCCAGGGCAGGGACGGCCCCGGTCACCGCCGGCCTCCAGTGACCTCCGTCCGGTACCTCCAATTCGGCTCCTCGAGAGTCCCGTCTCTGACCTGACAAATCCAATAAATTTCCGAAAAATTTCAAATTCAATATATGTTTCAAAATTAACATATTTCATGCAATTAACTCATAAAAGCATTAAAATCATGTTATCAACAAATATGCCATGTAAATCATTATAAAACCGAAACAAATCCAACAAAACAAAGATCAAGAGAGTTAACCACACTCTGATACCACTATAGGTTTATGGAGCTACCAAGATGAATACAATAGCGGAAGCAACAACAATATAAACTTATAAATCTGTCAAAGAACATAAACCATTAAATTTCAAGGCAAAAACAATTTCACAAGAATATACATTTGGTTTTGTTGAATCAAGAAAGAAGAACAAGATGATCTCCTTCTCCAAAGCAAGTCCACACCAATAGAATGATCATTTGATCCAACACACTTAGCCTACTAGAACTTGAGTGTGAAGAACAAGAGAGCAAAGGAAGTAGAGGGAGAGGGGTGGTTCGGCCAGCCTTGGAGGAGAGAGGAAGTGAGAGCCTAAAAAGAATGTGTGTTGATTTGTGAGAACAAAATGATATATTATATGTTAATTTGGTAAATCAACAAATGATGAAGGCAGGGGCTTGAGTCATTCCATAACATAATCCCACAATTTTCTCTTCATCAAAATCAACAACACCAACTAAGCATGGTGTGTGGCCCCCACATATGGGTCGGCCATACAACGGCCAATTGGGCCTTTAATGGGCCGACCTTGTGGCCTTATGGGCCGAGCCCAATGGGCTCGTCCATGTGGTCGCGTGCCGAGTCCAAAAATTATCCGACCCTTGTCGGCACTTATCAAACAAACTCTGACGCGATATCGACGAAAAACTCAGTTTTCTCGATTCGCTAATCATTCTCACAAATCCGAACCCATGCCCTAAAAGCCCCAGTTTTGGCCATGTCTCGCTCCTCAAGAAACGCCAACCTTTCCTTATTTCAAGTTACCCATATTGTATGTGTGTGATCCTCTAGGCTCATGCCACCGTTGGCAGATCGGCGTAAGAGATCTCTCTTGCCAGATCCATCATAAGTGGCCTCTAGTAAGACATTATGATTACCCAAGGTGCATGATGATCGATGATTCGATTTGACCTTGTGCGTAAAAGTCACTATCCTATTATCTCTAGACATCCTGATTGATCACAAGACATAGAGTCGTCATCCTTGTTTAATCAAGCATTGTTTCTTGTGAACAAATATGCCAGAGCGAGGGGAGGAGGGGCTGGCCAAAATCGGCTAGGAGAGAGAGAGAGTGACGGCTAGGGTTTTGAAAAATAATTCCCTTAATTTTCAGATCTGAAAATGACCCTTTTATAACCCTTATTTGGACTTTAATTAATTAAAGGCCTTAATGGGCTTAAAACCCAAAACTTTTAATTAATTATGTAGAGAAGCCCATTTTGGCTTAACCCATTCTGGCTACGCCCAGTTTAGCTAATTTAATTAAATATATTTAATTAGTTTATAATTAATTAGTCCTGCTAAACCGTTCTTGATTTCCGGTTTAGTCCTAAACCGAAATCGGTCTAATCCGGTTTAATCCAAAACCGGATTTTGTCTCTCTCATGATTCCTCCATATGATTCCATCCGTTTTACTCAACCTTTAGTGTGTGACCTTCTAGACTCACGACACGTCGGCGGACTGGTAAAATTACCATTTTACCCTTTCCATCATGAGTGGCCTCTAGCAAGACATCATGATTACCCAACGCTTGTGATTATCGAGATTTCGACTTAACCTTGTCGTACATGAATCTATCCTTTTATCCTCTTAATATCTTTGACAACCACGAGGCATAGACAAGTCATCCTCGTTCTATTGTCCTGTTTCTTGATTCTGAGATAACTAAATTATAACTGATACTATGTATCGACTGCATGACCATGCTATTGTATTTCAGTTGTACTAATCAAGTGGCCTAAACTGATATCTGCCCACATGTCCGTATGAGGGATAAATCCTTCAGCGATCCATTGAGTCAACTTATGTAACTTGTGATCGAGCCAATCACAGTCGTTATTGTAACCCTTTTACAGGAGACGTTAGACTGAGTCAAACTCGTCACTCATTACATATTGACCTCAATGGTTCTTCTGTCTGAGGATGTGATTTCACGCACCGACATATGAGTATGTTCATGACTGTGTCTATGTAACATACTCACGATCGGGTCGTCCTATATCACCCCTGACTGGTGATACTATGACCTAACTCTGCCCCCCTTCTGGCCATGATCAGCAGAGCGTGATCATTTAGAGTTAGCCTCATACCGACCGCTTCTTATGAAGCTATTCTGATCGGGAACTGCTTAAGTAAGATTTTATCTGATCTGTAGATCTACTATTATGTGTTGACACATCAATGATACAAATCAAATCATACTTAAGATATTACTACAACACTTAGTAATATGAATGCCAATTTTATTTCAACTAATAATCTTTATTACATGATTATATTGAAAATACAATGTGCTAGGGCACAAAAACCTAACAGTCTCCCACTTGCCCTAGACCCAATTGGTATTCCAATCTATACCCATTCCCCTGACACGTTCCTCATGCTTAGGCTGCGGTAGTGCCTTTGTCAAAGGGTCAGCTAGATTATCATGTGTTGAAACGTAGCTTATCTCTACTTCTCCTTTATCAACCATCTCTCTTGGAGTTACGACGGTTTTAGAGATTGGCTGATTTTTAAAGGAACTGAAGAAACATGTTACAAAGAATGTCGAAGCATCTTCTACGACATCTTGTGTGACTTTGTTGACGGCGTCTCGGCAAACATCATGATCGACAGAAATCAGGAAAGTGCAGTTTCGGCAGAAAAGCAAGAAGACGATTAGGAAATTCCAGAACGACTCCTAATCTGGAAAGAAGAAAGACGGCGATTAAGAGGAAACCCTTTAGGGTTAGTACTCATCCTCGATTGCTATAAAAGCTTAGGCTACCCCCTTAGCAATCGTGTGGTTCTTTATCTGTTTCCTAGCAACAATTTGCAAGGTTCTTAGACGTGAAGGTTTGCGGGCTGAGAAATTGCAGATTGAGCTAAGGATATTGTGCATCACATAACTATTGACAGTTAGGTGATTGAGGGTTTACTGATTGCGTGAGTGAAGACTGCACGCAACCACCAAGTTGTACGAAGACTTGAACTGACAGAGCAAGGCGATTGCTCGAAGAGTGGAATCAAGACGGAGTCTTGGATTCAGGGGGAGACCCTGAGATAGATTGCACTGTAAGACGTAGCGTAAAGTATAGATCTAGGGATGATCACAGGTACTTGTATGTTCTGACGAATTACTGATAAGTGAAATCTTTCCACTAAGCTGAGAGCCCCCAGACGTAGGTGACGTTGCACCGAACTGGGTAAACAATCTGCTGTGTCATTGTTTGTAGCTTTATATTTACTGTCTTGCATTATCTACGCAAGAAGTCAGACACAACGTTATAGCTTCTTCCGTAACATTGTGTGTGGCATCTTGCACGACTAGCTGATCAGAATTTCATCTCTGATGATGTGATACTTTCTCTCGACGTGTTTGGTCAAGTTGTGAAATCTGGGATCTCTAGCAAGTGCTACGGCCCCCGTGTTGTCACACCTTAAGCTCACGGGATCAGACGTTCGCGGTAGTACATCTAATCCTCTCAAGAACCTCCTGACCCACACCGCTTCCTTAGCTGCTTCTGACGCAGCTATGTATTCCGCCTCCGTGGTGGAGTCGGCAATTGTCGCTTCCTTAAAGCTTTTCCACCTGAAAGCTCCCCCGTTTAACATGAACACATACCCGCCTTGAGACTTCAAGTCATCTGGGTCTGTCTGAAAACTAGCATCAACATATCCAGTGACGCTTAATTCTTCTTCTATCCCGCCATACACTAAGAAGGCGTCCTTTGTTCTCCTCAGATACTTGAGGATACACTTGACGGCAGTCCAATGATCTTGGCCTGGGTTAGACTGAAATCTGCTGGCACAGCTGAGGGAAAACATACGTCAAGCCTCGTACAGATCATGGCGTACATGATGGATCCCACTGCCGAGGCATACGGGATTCCATTCATTTTCTTAAGCTCATCATGTGTTTTAGGACACTGTTTCTTGCTGAGCTTGATGCCATGTCTTACCGGGAGGTTCCCTTTCTTAGAGTCAAGCATTGAGAATTTTCTTAACACTTTATCTATATAGGTGCTCTGACTTAGACCTAAAATTCTCTTGGATCGATCTTTGTAGATCCTGATCCCTAGAATGTAAGCGGCCTCTCCTAAGTCCTTCATGGAGAAACACTTCCCTAACCAAGCTTTGGTCTCAAGCAAGGTTGGGATGTTGTTTCCCATGATCAGTATATCGTCGACATACAGCACCAGAAACACTATGTTACTCCCACTGCTCTTCTTGAAGATACAGGGTTCATCTGGATTTCTGATGAACCTGAACTCTTTTACGGCTTCATCGAACCGTAAGTTCCAACTCCTGGAAGCTTGCTTCAATCCATAAATGGATCGTTGCAGCTTACACACCTTTTCGGGATGATCCGGATCGACAAAACCTTCTGGTTGAGTCATAGAGGCATCCTCCTAAAAGTTCCCGTTAAGGAATGCGGTTTTGACGTCCATTTGCCATATCTCGTAATCAAAATATGCTGCAATGGCTAACATCATCCGAATTGACTTAATCATAGCTACTGGCGAAAAAGTCTCATCATAGTCCATGTCTTGGACTTGACGATAATCTTTTGCAACCAGTCTTGCTTTGTAAGTCTGAGGTTTTCCGTCCATATCTATCTTTAACTTAAATATCCAATTGCAACCTATGGGTTTTATCCCAGGTGTGCTGTCTACTAAGTTCCAGACCTGATTGTCTGTCATGGACTTCATTTCCTCATCCATGGCGTTCTGCCGTTCTTTCGAGTTGGGACTGGCCAAGGCTTGCTGAACTGTTGCGGGATCATCCTGATCTACAACTATCAAGTCATTACCTTCTGTGGCTAAGAAGCCATATCTGACTGGGTTTTGACGAGATCTTTCAGACCTCATTGGTCCTACAGGAGTTTCTGTTGGAATAGGACTTGGATCATTGACTTCATCGGGTACCTCTATATCCTCTGTAGGCTGTTCTGTGTCTTCTCGAATTTCTTCAAGAAGCACAGGACTCCCTCTAGGTTTCTTGGATAAGAATTCTCTTTCCAAGAAAACCCCACCTCGAGCAACAAAAACTTTGTTCTCTTCGGGTTTGTAGAAGTAGTACCCCATGGTTCCTTTGGGGTACCCTACAAAGACATACTTATCTGCCTTGGGTTCGAGTTTATCACCAAACAACCGCTTGACGTAAACATCACACCCCCAGATCTTGAGGAAAGACATCTTGGGAGCTTTCCCTTGCCAAACCTCAAATGGAGTTGTCTCCACTGCCTTTGTAGGTGCCCGATTCAAAATGAATGCAACCGTTTCTAGGGAATGGCCCCAAAACGATACTGGAAGGTCGGCATGACTCATCATGGAACGAACCATGTCTAGCAGAGTTCTGTTCCTCCGTTCGGAAACACCATTCAGCTGAGGAGTTCCTGGCGGAGTTAATTCTGAGAGTATATCGGTATCCCTTAGGTGACTGAGAAATTCCTGATCTAAGTACTCGCAACCTCGATCGGAACGAAGTGTCTTTATACTTTTACCAAGCTAGTTTTGTACTTCATTATGGAATTCCTTGAATTTATCAAAGGATTCCGACTTATGTCTCATTAAATAGACATACCCATACCTACTGAAATCGTCGGTAAAAGTTATGAAGTATCTAAAACCTCTCCTGGCTTGTGTACTCATGGGCCCACATAAGTCTGAATGTATTAGGCCCAGGAGATCACTCGTCCTTTCACCTAAGCCGTCAAAAAGCGCTTTTGTCATCTTGCCCATAATGCAAGATTCGCATCTCTCGATTGGTGTGAATTCAAACGGGCTTAATAGCCCACACTTATGAAGTGTCGAGACGCGTTTCTCGCCTATGTGGCCTAGACGACAGTGCCACATCACTGTCTAGTTTAAGTCATCTGACTTCAACCTTTTATTTACGTTATAGTTTGAACTGTAGTTAGTGTTATCAATATTTAAAATATATAATCCACCAACCATAGATGCAGTACCGTAAATGATATTATTTCTTGATAAGTAAATAAGCCATTGTCTATGGCAAATACAAAACCAAGTTTGTCCAAACTGGACACTGAAATAATATTCCTACTAAATGTGGGTACACATAATACATCGTCCAATGCTAAAATAAGCCCTGTGGGCATCCTAAGACTAACAGAACCGACAGCCGTCGTTGACACCGAACTGTTGTCTCCGACTCTCAGATCCCGCTCGCCTTTCCCAAGGAGCTTCTTACTTTCCAGATCCTGCAAATTAACACAAATGTGAGTTTCTGCTCCGGTATCAACTACCCATGTGTCTGAGAAAGTAACGTTGAGATTATACTCAACAACGTAAATACCTGATCCAGGTCCTGAAGGGTGTCCTCCCTTCTGCAAGCTCTTCACGTAATCATTGTGCTGCCTGCAATCCTTCTTCCAATGACCTGGCTGCTGGCAGTAGTAACTGACCACCTCTGAGGTCGAAGTGCTCCTTTCGGTTCTAGGAACCGCTTGGATTGTCGGACCTCTAGGTGCCCTTATCTGCCTAGCTAGGTGCATTGGCGCCTTACCCTTACCTGACACTGCTGGTACCTTGCCCTTGTTGGAGTGTCCTGGTGACTTACCAGTAGGTTTGCCAGCTCTTTTGAAGCTGACACCCTTATTGACCATCAGAACCTCAGGGGTCTTGCCCTTGAGGTTTTTCTCTGCTGTCACTAACATTCCATGTAGTTCCTTGATGGTCTTTTCCATATCATGGAGATTTTAATTTGTTATCACATCTCCATAAACCTTTGGAAGCGACATCAGGACTATATTTGATTTCAGCTGCTCTGTGAATTTATGACCTAGACTGGCCAAGCGATCAAAGAGCCGCTTCATCTTAAGGACATGTGGGCTCACTGCCTCACCAACATTCAACCTGCTATAAAACAACTCCCTAGGAGTGTCGTATCTTTCGACACGAGCATTCTTCTGGTGGTATATTTTAATTTCCTTCATCATCTCCCATGAGATGCATGAACTGGTCCTGGGTGTCATTTTCCATGGACCCGACCATGACGATACCAACATCTTGTCGATCACTTATGTACTTGTCATAAGCGTTCTTATAGGATTCGCTGACATCATCTGCATGCTTTGTTAAAGGCTTGTCTGTAAGGATATACTCCTGTCTGTCATACTGAAGGGCAAGCTTCAGGTTCCTCTCCCAAACCAGGAAGTTGGTCCCCGTCAGCCTGTCATTCGACAGAAGAGACTTTAAGGCTTCACTGCCAGAACGTGTTGATTTGAGTTGCGACGGTGCCATTAATCTATACATGAAAATAAATTCGATCAGATTCTTAATTAAGTTGAAATAAGAGATACTTGATTATGAACATTTCTGATTCTTGTGTCTGGATCTAAACCAAGATCTCCGCATACCTAAGACTGAAGTGAGTTAATCTCATCGCCCCAATTTTGGACATTGGAGTAGGACAGTCCAGTCCTTTCACAATTCCATGGGATTCTTGGCTAGGAATTATACATTGTGTGTATACGGCATTGCCCTATATCTTATACCCTGGCTCAGATCATCTGAGAATCGCAGCCAAGTCAACCAATTTTCAACGCATGGCCTAATCTTCATGGTTACTACGCTAATGCGCACGTACCCATGCAAACTGGTCCATCTTCTATTAGAACCCATTCTCATGGATCCACGTTAATCGTATCCACCGATGAGTCCGAGAACTAATCGAAGTGATGAAAAGTGGGCGGTATCTAGCTTGACTTGAAATTACTTGCCTTTTAAATATTCATTATCACTTATCATAATTTGATCTTATTCTGAATTTATCATCTACAAATCCATGTAGAGATAATTTCAATTCCGGTTTATATGTGCGTGATCAACTTATTATTATTATTAATCTTTACACATGTGGGTGATGATCTAATTAACATGAGCTTATGAAAATTAAATCACACATTCAATCATACATTCATAAACATAAATGTAAATTTGCTTTAGCTAGCCCGCTAACCCTACTGGAATAAACTGGAACCTATACTAGGTCTTGTCTTTCCTCATTCTCCTAGACTCCCACTGGCTCCACGCCTCCTCGGGATTACCGTACTTCTCTTCGGTTCTTCTTGTCTTGGGACTTTGTAATTACATTTAATTTAAATAAAATAAATGTTGTGACACGCAGGTCACTAATAAATTACAACCCATAAGCAACTTGCAGGTTGCAAACCGAAATTAAATTCTAAGTTCGGGCTAACTTAGCAATCATGTTGAAAACACCGTGTTATCAACAATCATGTTATCAAACAAGCATGTTATCAAGCAAACATATTAATTCCAATTTCACTAGATTTAAATCATAAAATACGGTTTATCGAAATCGTTTCTTGAACTGGTTAATTTCTTAATTAAATCGGTTCACGCGCTGGTTTATTGAAACCGAACTGGTCTGAAATTTTAATTAATAATTGCTGAAAAATTCTGGATTTTTCTGGGTCGGATCTGACCTGAATCCAATTGGTTTGACCGAACCAAAATTGACCCGAAGGCCAATTAGGTTTCGGCCAAAACCCTAGCCGCCAGGGCTGGCAGAGGCGGGCCGCATGGCCGGATCTGGTCGGGCCGAAGACCTCCCCTGGTCGGAGCTGAAAGGCTCGGCCAGATCTGGTCGGGCCGAAGCCCTCCCTTGGTCGGAGCTGAAAGGCTCGGCCAGATCTGCCACGGGCAGATCTGGTCGGCCTTCCCATTCCGGCCGATCGGCCCGTGGCGCGGCCGGGGTTAGCCTCTTGGCTAGCCTCGACCTCCCATGGGTCTCGATCTTGATCTTACTCGATCAATTAATATTTTTCAGCAACATTAAAAAATTCCAGCAATTAATTCATTAACCAAAACATATAATTTGCAATTTTTCCAATTCACAATACCGAAATAAATTGAAAAATTAATTCTAGCCTATCATGCTCGAATACAAAATCATGCATAACCAGCCTCTGATACCACTGAATGAATTATTTGAGGATTCCAATCATATAAATTCATGCCCATACAAGAAATTAACCTCAAATATCCGAATTAATTTGGATCTTGCATGATCATGAATTGATCACGAGATCTTAGACTAGAATAAAACTTTAAGTTTACCTTGATTCAAAATCTCTCTGTTACTAAATAATATTTAGTAACCTCTAAAGAACGTCCACACAGGAAGAGCAATTTGGGGATACTCACAACGACCCTTACTAGAAGATCGAAGCAAGCAAAACGGACGGAGCGAGGGGAGGAGGGGCTGGCCGAAATCGGCTAGGAGAGAGAGAGAGTGACGGCTAGGGTTTTGGAAAATAAGGCCCTTAATTTTCAAATATGAAAATGACCCTTTTATAACCCTTATTTGGACTTTAATTAATTAAAGGCCTTAATGGACTTAAAGTCCAAAGATTTTAATTAATTATGTAGAGAAGTCCATTCTGGCTAGGCCCAGTTTAGCTAACTTAATTAAATCTATTTAATTAGATTATAATTAATTAGTCCTGCTAAACCGTTCTTGATTTCCGGTTTAGTCCTAAACCGAAATTGTTCTAATCCGGTTTAATTTAAAACTGGATTTTGTCTCTCTCATAATTCCTCCATATGATTCCATCCGTTTTACTCAACCTTTAGTGTGTGACCCTCTAGGCTCACGACACGTCGGCGGACTGGTATAATTACCATTTTACCCTTTCCATCATGAGTGGCCTCTAGCAAGACATCATGATTACCCAACGCTTGTGATTATCGAGATTTCGACTTAACCTTGTCGTACATGAATCTATCCTTTTATCCTCTTGATATCTTTGACAACCACGAGGCATAGACAAGTCATCCTCGTTCTATTGTCTTGTTTCTTGATTTTGAGATTACTGAATTATAACTAATACTACGTATCGACTACATGGCCATGCTATTGTATTTCAGTTGTACTCATCAAGTGGCCTAAACGGATATTTGCTCACACGTCCATATGAGGGATAAATCCTTCAGCGATCCATTGAGTCAACTTATGTAACTTGTGATCGAGCCAATAACAATCGTTATTGTAACCCTTTTACAGGAGACGTTAGACTGAGTCAAAGTCGTCACTCATTACATATTGACCTCAATGGTCCTTCTGTCTGAGGATGTGATTCATTGCACCGACATATGAGTATGTTCATGACTGTGTCTATGTAACATACTCACGATCGAGTCGTCATATATCACCCCTGACTGGTGATACTATGACCTAACTCTAGCCTCCTTCTGGCCATGATCAGTAGAGCGTGATCATTTAGAGTTAGCCTCATACCGATCGCTTCTTATGAAGCTATTTTGATCGGGGACTGCTTAAGTAAGATTTTATCTGATCTGTAGATCTACTATTATGTGTTGACACATCAATAATACAAATCAAATCATACTTAAGATATTACTACAACACAGAGTAATATGAATGCCGATTTTATTTCAACTAATAATCTTTATTACATGATTAGATTGAAAATACATTGTGCTAGGGCACAAAAACCCAACATCTTGATATGTGAGATGACTGGGAACTGATAACTCGTATCACTGGCATGACCATGCACTTCCTCTTAGTCACTCTCGATCAAGTGGCCTAAACGGATATCTTTCCAATATCGCAGTATGAGGGATAATTCTCTTAGCCGTGTTTCGTGTCATTCATGCAATCCGTCCCGCCACCCAATCATGCCCGTTATTACAATCCAGTTACAGAAAGCGTTAGGCGCAAGTCAAAGTTGTACGTCAACGGCATAGCGATCACAAAGACTCCTTGTTCTAAGGATATTGTGACAAGCTATTGCAATTGAATATGTTCATGGCTTAATCTGTGAAATACTATTTAGAGTGGGTCGTCCGATACCAATCACCTCATGATATCTATGATATGATTCCGGGATCCCACATCCCTATGATAAGCAGAACTACATCATTGAGAACTATCCTCATAATGGTCGCTTCAATTGAAGCATATTTGACCAAGGACTCATTAAGTGTGATCTGTACAGATTTATGGTTCTACTACTTTCGTTGTCATAAATCAGATCATCCTCAACATATTACTTCAACACATAAGTAATACAAATCCGTTTTTATTCATTACAAACGATGATTAATATACATATACATTTATAGACTACTAGCAATTGGAATAGGGCACAAAAATGCTATCACCTTGTTGCTGACCTCTTATTATCATTCTCGCCGACGTCTGGTATAATTTGGGTCTCAGTTCTTGTATGTGATTTATCTTATGAGTTTCATTACTTACGACAAGCACTGCTCTATGTAACCATTCTTATTAGGGCTTGCATTCAAATAAAACCAACTTCTTATATTAGAATATAAGAATTAATTATAACTATTCGATGAAAATAATGAAGATTTGGATTTGTGCTGACTTATTAATGTCAAATGATGTAATTATTGACAATTTGCTATTTATTTTTTATTTTTAACATAAATATAAGAGTATTTTCGTATTTTTTTATATTATTAAATCATTTAATGATTTCCTTTTTTTATTACAATATTTAATTTACGTAATTATTATTGAACTTATTTCCTAATTTATGACTTTATGATTTCATTTCACGTAAAGAAACTACACAACAAGTTATCATTTCATGATTTCATTTTTACGATTTCATGATTCCAGTTTCATTCATACAATTACAAGATTTTATTTTTAAAATTACGTTATTACACAAATTTTATTATTTCATGATTTTTTTTGTACGATTTCGATTTACACAAAATTTACTATTTCATATATATTTTATCGATTTCATGATTTTAATTGCATGATTAATTTTTTTACTATTCCATGATTAAGTATTTCATTTATTCGATTTTATGACTATATTTGTATGATTGCAAAATTTACTCAAAAAAAAAGTATGATTTCAGTTTTACTATTTCATCTTTATAAATTATATGAACACGTTTCATTTATCTATGATGCCAAAAGCCAGTCGTCATGAAACCGTAATATATGTCTCATTTTCATGCCACAATATATAAACATGAGCAGTATCATGCATGGAACATTATGAAATGTTATGAACATGAATAATGGATCAAGAATAAACTTATCTTTTATTGTTTAAAATTTTATATTGGTGCAATATATAAAATAAATTCATGAAATGGTATAAACGTGATGTTAAAATAGTGGATCAAGGAGTATCATGCATGGAACAATATCAATGAATAATGAATATTTTCATGAAAAAAATATCAACAAATAATCTTATCGAACGAATGATGACGAGATCGACGTCAACTCCAATGATGACGAGATCATAATTGAACGAATCAAGAGAGCTTCCGTTGATGGAGAGAGAATTATAGACAAGCCTGTTATATGGCGGAGCGATTTGGAGAAAAGAGCAAGATGGTTCGCGCATGAGACTACAGAAGTGGAAGTTGATAGGCTTGAAAGCGGCAGCAGTTCGCAATCTAGGAGCAGCGTCGAGGATGGTGAGGAAGAGGATGTCTCTTGACCAAGAAGACCGACGCCACCAAGGCTAGGGATGTCAAACGGCTGCCAATAATTTTGTGAAATATGAAGTATATTTTTTGAGATATGAGTCATCAATGAGGGTTTTATTTATGGAATTTGTTATATTTACCCGGATACCTTTTTATAAATGAATTAATGAGAACAATTGATAATGATTCTCATATTCTTTTGTAATACATGATTTTTATTAGAATTACACTCTTTTCTCCTACAAATAAAATACAACTAATATATGCCACAAGTTTAATAAGAAAATAAACGTAAATAATTTCCTTTATTAAGATAACTCTCTACTCCATCATCGCTAACGTATTTGAATTTTGATCACCAGACCAAAGATTCAGAATATAATTATACAAACTATGACCTAAGAAATTGTCATCTTCTTTCAGCATAAATCTCGTAGAAATTAGATGTTGGACAAATTGTACAATTAAGTACAAAATGTCTAAGTTAATAAGTGTATTAACTTGTGACTACATCAACGTGAGTCTTGATTCGGAATACCAAGACTCGTCATAGAATAATGTGAAATATGTTTACATATTATATGAAATGAGATCTTTCCAACGATATATTAAAAGCTCAAGATGGGTAAATGGGTGAATGAGAAATTGAACCCGAAGCCCGTCACGTTTAGTTGGGCTCATAATTATGACCAAACAATAAGAATTTGAATTTAATTTTAAATTCAAGAAAATGATAAAACGTGGAAAAGCAATTCATAATTAATTTCCATTGAGAAATAAATTATGGAAAATCCTACTTTTTCAAAAGAATGATTTGGTAAGTTATTTCATTTCTTGTCTTCCAAGTTTTCAATTCTTTCTTAAGAGTATTTTTTCCTAACAGAAATATTTTTTTAATAGAATTATATTTTCCTTAAAAATATATTTTCCAAAAATGAAGGATTATTTTTCTTCTATAAGTAGAGAAAAATCGCTAGAGCTAAAATACACCAAAACCCTTGTTGTCGAACCTCTGTCAAATTCATTCCTCCTCGATTACCCTCTATAGTCCGGTTAGAGTTCAACTTCGATCGTCGTTTTATCATGGGAGCAAGTTGCCCATACGGGGCAATAATTGTCTTAAGGAAAGCGGATTACCGTGACTCGATGATATTCAATTCCGTCTATATCCGGCTTGTACCGGTTCCAAGTTCTATAATATTTGCTCTATTGTTTTCATTGTATGAGTATTATCAATAAAACTGAGGTATTATTTTAATTGTGTTTGTATCATGTGATTTACTTGTTTCCATCTTGTATGATTGTTTGATTTAATTATTTAATTATTCGATTTACGTTTATGGACTAACATAGTATCTAACAATTTTAAGACAAATTATTTTGTAATATTTCAACTTTTTAACCCGGCGAACAGGTTGCTTGATGGGGAAAATCTGATTTGATATTGATCAAACAGATTTGATAAAACGGTTTACTCGAAATTTTCTTACTATCTCTTTCTGATAATTTTTGGTTAATCGATTTTGTTTCTAAGTGAAACTTGCATAAAAGATTAACATAATGAACATGATATTTTTTTTAGAACAATCAGATTTAATTATTATTTTTTAAATTTTATTATCAGAACATTCGACAAGAATCGAAAAGTTGTTCAGGAAATTTCTGCGCCGCCGCGTTTATGTTTGGCTCCGAACGAAGCACTTCTGGTCAGAATCAAGTTTTGACCAAAACTACAAAGTTTTAGAGGACGAAACAAAGAATCCAAAGAAATTAGTTTTATATTTTTTGGATATCTGTAGCCCCCGATACACCCTCCGTACAGTAACGCTACCGAAAGTTACAGACTGAAATTTATCGATTAGTTCTTCATTATAAGTTTGATTATAATCTATGAATTAATGGGTTGTCTAATGAGCTAATATCTATATTTTTTTGCATAGCAATTCATATACGATGAACAGTTTAAATACATATTTGGAATCATCTTGATAAGAATTCAACGGATCATATGAGAAGACACGCAAATAAAGAGACAAGAGGATGAGAGTGATCTCTTGAAGAGAAAATAAACATGCACATAGATAAGTTTGTTTCTCCCTTATATTTATACACACGTACTTGATTTGTGTGTTTAGATAATTAAGCATGAGATGATTTTTATGTATATGTAATATATATACTCACACACTTGTACGATTTCAAACATGAAATGCTAATCTTTATATGATTATATGTTAAGATCAGTATGCTTCTTTGTAATATGTATATGTTCGTTATTATATTTGCGAGCATAAGATACTAATGTATATGTTGATTGGTAGTTTATATATATGATATGCATATATAAAAAAATTTGATCATCAACGTTCTACTATTCATGCAGAGATTATCTGTTTATAAGATATGAATATGACTTGAACAGTGAAGAGAAATCTCATGTAATATGTGTGTGATTCATATATATATATATATATAAACATGTCTCAGTGAGTTATATATTAAGATGTATGTATGTTTAAAATAAACATTAGCATGGTTTTATAACGAGATATGTAGATGTGCATATGTATGTGTGCTAAGAACCAGTATGTATGCTTATAAATCTATAAATGTGTGTGTATATATATGTTAAGGGCGATATAACATATGCATGCATATTACTGAATTATAGATGAATATATGAATATACATGCTAAGTGAGATATAAGTATATGTGTGTATATGCCAAAATTTACTAAATGATTACATGTATGTGATGTTGTAAATTTGATGCATGAATTTTCACATGAATTGAGATCATCTGATTTTGGCATAAATGGTCAAACAAGATGATAATCTAATTTATTCAATTGATGAATATAATGGTCTAGCGTTGCTCGATGCATGATTAATCGATTCAGCTTCTTTTTATGGAACACGTAAGAACGATTCAATCAATGTTGTTATGTAATCGATATGTTTCCAAGTGAAACATGTAAAGACGATTAACATAAAACATTGAGGTGAGCTTCTGAATCGGTTTGATTTCGTTCTATTTGTAGAACACGTAAGGACAAACTTTGTTGATTTGAATTAATGTACAATGTGACCACATTAATTAATTAAGTATAATGTTTGAATTTATGTTGTCTCGGATATAAGTAACGAAACTGAGAAAGTTGTTGAATCTTCAAGGAATCTACGAATGCAACTGTATCTACAGTTCGAGCCGGTTCAAACGGTTCTGGTGCTCAACTTGAGATGAACCACCAGATGACACTTGTGCTTATGTCCCACCTTGATAAATCTGAGAAGCTTGTTGGGATAGATGTTAAGACATAACTCTGACAACCAATCTGTGGCTAACATGGTGGAGGTCTAGAGGGATCCCACAAAGGGCAAGAAACCTTAGAAGGCGTTGCCTTGAAACCCAAGATTAATGAGATGTGCTTTAATTGCAACAAGCAAGTGCTTATGTCTTTCGAATGCAGGATGCTGAAGAAAGACAAAGAAGCTTTAAGCTGACGTTGTCATGACACAAGAGATGTATGACATTAAATTTAAGTGCTCAATTGAGATTTGAAAATTGTATGTACTTTCAGTAAATTTCAAAGATATGAATAAAATAAGACAAATGTTTCTTATATTTATATCATTAACTCACTTAAATACTTGTACAGTAGAAACAAGTTCATGGTTTTGGAAAGACGTTCTACTGAAGGTGGAAACACGTTCCATTTATAATGGAAATACAAATCAAGCAGTTTTCAATTATAATGACAACAAATATATACTACTTAAGAAAATTATACAATAGAATAATATGGTCTTAATTATTATATATTGTGATGTTAAGTCAATTTGATTCGGTTCATAGATGAACACGCACGAACAAATTGAAAGACTCCAGTGCTAATTATGAATAACATGATTTCTACTAGAAAAATGCAAATTGAGTTCTTATTATCCAACTCTAGACGAGAGTACGAAAAGACGTATTAAACAGTATCAAATGCTTTAACTGATACACGGAGAGTTTAATCTATGCATATGAACGATTATTTTAAAGACTATTAATTAATCGATTCTACGAGAAATGTAAAATAGATTAAACAACGTATATGTTTCTTTGTGAAACACATGAGATCAACATATATTGAATTTGTTGATTGGAGGTCGGAATGATCCATCATATTCAAGAACATAAAAGGATAAACCGAATAATCTTTGTGATCAACGAAAACACGTTGTGAAAACACATGTGAATAAATTGAATGTTCTCAATTATTCATCTAGAATGTGTGGAATCAAGTTAGAACAATTATTTTCATTATTGAAAAAAGTTGAATCGTCTAAACTTGATATTAGAAATTGAAATTAAACATTTTAATTGATCAATTTCGTGAAAGTTTTTTTTTTTGGAAAAGAAAGTAGTTCTGCAAAATGTCACTCACGTATCGAACATTCGCAAGAGAACTGGGTCCGGCAACGTCTTAAGCTCACAAGGCGCTAAGATGGTGCAAGGCTGGAATAAGTTTTGACCAAGTAAGGGATGCATGTGGAAAATAAATAAATAATTTCATGCAAGTCCAAAGTGAGGAATAAAATAAGAGGGACGCTTCTCATTTTTATTTCAACAAGTCATTTATGGATGACATGTAAACTTTTAAAATTTAACTACATAGCGCTGTGTAGGTTAACAAACGTAGGATCCCTAAATTTCAAGTGTGAATTTATGATAAGTCAAAAACCAACGAGATCTTCTTTCCTTATGTTACAAAGAAAAATGTCTGATTTAACTTATGATGGGATGTCACGATACATGTGGGGGGAAACTGTGTGTCAGTTAATCACTTTTTAAATAAAATAACTCCACAAGAAATCAGACAAGATACTGTAGGAATTATGGAAAGGAAACAAACCTTCCAATAATTTCCTAAGAATGTTGGGGGTACCTTGCCAAAGTAACAACCCTCTACAAAAGGAAATGGAAATAGATCCAAAAACGTTGGACTGTACTTCCATTGCATATGCTTTGCATAGTGATATCGATTCTTGGTGTATGAATATAACAGATTCTGAAATACACGAGAACAGGATAAGGGGATTAAAGAATGTTAATTCTTTAAACATGTGTGTCTATGAAAAAGGGAATCGTAAGAGTACTGAGGTGTCTACGAGAAACCCGTAACTATGGATTGTACTATGCAAGAGAACCTGTCGTGCTAGAGGTATAACATTATGCTTGCTGGATATCTAATGTAAAGGATTTAAAAGGCAAGAGAAGAAACGTGTCAACCCTAGCAGAAGGAGCTGTGTCATGGAAATTCTCACGACAAACGATAATAACCAGATTAACATTTAAATCTGAGTTTGAAGCTTTGGATAAAATTGTGGAAGAAGCCGAGAAGTTACGTAACTTCCTAGAGGATATTCCTAAATGGAGAAAGTTTGTGCCTAAAATGTGTGTGCATTGTGATCACCAAGCAACTATTTGTAGTGCACAGAGCTTGAGAAATTGAACCCGAAGCCCGCCACGTTTAGTTGGGCACATAATTATGACCCAACAATAAGATATTAAATTTAATTTGAAATTCAAGAAAAAGATAAAACGTGAGAAATAAATTATGGAAAATCCTACTTTCCCATAAGAATGATTTGGTAAGTTATTTCATTTCTTGTCTTCCAAGTTTTAAATTCTCCCTAAGAGTATTTTTTCCAAAAATAAATATTTTCTTAGTAGAGTTATATTTTCCTTAAAATATATTTTCCAAGAATGAAGGATTATTTTTCTTCTATAAGTAGAGAAAAATCGCTAGAGCTAAAATACACCAAAAACCCTAGCTGTCGAACTTCTGTCAAATTCATTTCTTCTCGATTACTCTCTATAGCCTGGTTGGAGTTCGACTTTGATCGTTGTTTTATCCTGGGTGCAAGTTGCCCATACAGGGCAATAATTGTCTTAAGGAAAGCGGATTACCGTGACTCGATGATATTCAATTCCGTCTATATCAACCGGCTTGTACCGGTTCCAGGTTCTATAGTATTTGCTCTATTATTTTTATTGTATGAGTATTATCAATAAAACTGAGGTATTATTTTAATTGTGTTTGTATCACGTGATTTACTTGTTTCATCTTGCATGATTGTTTAATTCAATTATTTAATTATTCGATTCACGTTTATGGACTAACATATTATTTAACAATCTTAAGACAAATTATTTTGTAGTTTTTCCATAAACGTTTTAACCCGGTGAATAGGTTGCTTGATGGGGAAAATCTGATTTGATATTGATCAAACATATTTGATAAAACGGTTTACTCGAAATTTTCTTAACATCTCTTTCTAATAATTTTTGGTTAACTGATTTTGTTTCTATATGAAACTTGCATAAAAGATTAACACAATGAACATGATACTTTTTTTGAGAACAATCAGATTTGATTATTATTTTTAAGTTTTATTTTCAGAGCATTCGACAAGAATCGAAAATCTGTCCAGGAAATTTCTGCGCTGTCGACGTTTATGTTTGGCTCCGAACAAAGCACTTCTGGTCAAAATCAAGTTTTGACCAAAACTACAAAGTTATAGAGGACGGAACGAAGAATCCAAAAAAAATAGTTTTAGATTTTTTGGATATTTGTAGCCCCCACTACACCCTCCGTACAGTAACGTTACTGAAAGTGAAACACTTAAAGACGATTAACATAAAACATTGATGTGAGCTTCCAAATCAGTTTGATTCCGTTCTATTTGTAGAGCACGTAAGGACAAATTGAATCAGGTTCCAACGTATTGGAACACGCTGTTTGTGTGGGGAACTACGTTTCTTACAAGCAAAAATAGGTCTTTTGTGTAGTGGAAATAGATTCTTTATGTTGTGAAAATACGATCCACAAGCACGAGATCTAAATATTCAAACTTTGTTGATTTGAATTAATGTTCTATGTGAACACGTTAATTAATTAAATCCAATGTTTGAATTTATGTTGTCTCATATATGAGTAACGAAAGTGCGAAAGTTGCTGAATCTTCAAAGAATCTAGAATGCAACTGAATCTGCTATTCGAGGCGGTTCAAACGGTTCTGGTGCTCAACTTGAGATGAACCACCAGATGACACTTGTGCTTATGTCCCACCTTGATAAATTCGAGAAGCTTGTTGGGATAGATGTTAAGACATAACACTGATAGCCAATTTGTGGCTAACATGGTGGAGGTCTAGAGGGATCCCACAAAGGGCAAGAAACCTTAGAAGGCGTTGCCTTGAAACCCAAGATTAATGGGATGTGCTTTAATTGCAACAAACAAATGCTTATATCTTTCGAATGCAGGATGGTGAAGAAAGACAAAGAAGCTTGAAGCTGACGTTGTCATGACACAAGAGATGTATGACATTAAATTTAAGTGCTCAATTGAGATTTGAAAATTGTATGTAATTTCAGTAAATTTCAAAGTTATGAATAAAATAAGACAAATGTTTCTTATATTTATATCATTAACTCACTTAAATACTTTTACAGTATAAACAAGTTCATGGTTTTGGAAAGACGTTCTACTAAAGGTGGAAACACGTTCCATTTATAATGGAAATACAAATCAAGCAGTTTTCAATTATAATGACAACAAATATATACTACTTAAGAAAATTATTCAATAGAATAATATGGTCTTAATTATTATATATCGTGATGTTAAGTCAATTTGATTCAGTTCATAGTTGAACACGCACGAACAAATTGAAAGTTTCCAGTGTTAATTTTGAATAACGTGGTTTCTACGAGAAAATTGCAAATTGAGTTCTTATGATCCAACTCTAGACGAGACTACGAAAAGACATATTGAACAGTATCAAATGCATTAATTGATACACGGAGAGTTTAATCTATGCATAAACATGTATGAACGATTATTTTAAAGACTATTAATTAATCGATTCTACGAGAAATGTAAAATAGATTAGACAACGTATATGTTTTTTTGTGAAACACGTGAGATCAACATATATTGAATTTGTTGATTGGAGGTCGGTATGATCCATCATGTTCAAGAACATAAAAGGATAAATCGAATAATCTTTATGATAAACGAAAACACGTTGCGGAAACACATGTGAATAAATTGAATGTTCTCAATTATTCATTATGGGAAAACTAAAAAGTTATCCATCAACAATTATTTTCATCATGGGAAAAAGTTGAATTGTCTAAACTTGATATGAGAAATGGAAATTAAACATTTTAATTGATCAATTTCATGAAGGTTTTTTTTTTGGAAAAGAAGTAGTTCTGCGAAATGTCACTCACATATCGAAACACAAATTATCCATCGTGTAATGCTTTTTTTTGTAATCTTATTTTTTAGGCCGGGTTTTGAGTTTTGAAAAATATCCGTACCTTGCGGGTTTTGAACTGGTTGGGTATCCAGTCAATGTGATCGGGTCATCCCTACTCTTGAACTCATAATTACTCTGTTTTCAAGAAAACCATATGTTGTATCCAATATCAGTTGGGTCGAGACATTCGATTCTAAACTCCAATGATAATATTTTTTCTTACTACATATGTTTTTCAGTTTTCATACTTCAATCCAGCCAGCACAAACAACTTGATCCAAGTTCACAAATTGAAAACTGTTTTTCATACATCACACAGACGTTACATACATTGTAGCACGAAAATAACATGTGATAATATATCTCAGCAGCTTCATCAATGGTGTCACAACACCAATTCTGCTTAACCGAGTGACCCGACAACTTCTTTACGGTAAAGAAACAATAAAACCAATTAATATCCCAACCCATTTCTCCACCCGGCCTCCTGAAAACCCGAATAATCTAATGGACATGATAGATACTTATTATTCTACACTCTAACGTCGTTGGCGTTGGAGTCATGATCGTTCTTCCCTTGAAACTGGATACATTTATACCACCTGGCGCACAAGACGTAAACGAAGAGATCCGCGGCGGTGAGAGCCGCCAAGAGGAAGTAAAACCTGTCCAAATGACCCTTGTTGAGGTTCCCCGGGATCCACCCTGGCATGGCGTCTTTGGCAGAGAATTTCATGACAATGGTGACCAACAAGCTGCTCACGTAGTTCCCCAGCGAGATGGACGTCATGCACAAAGCGCTCCCGAAGCTCTTGAGGCCGTCGGGAGCCTGGCCGTTGAAGAACTCCAGCTGCCCCACGTACATGAACACCTCGGACGCCCCGATCAGCACGTACTGCGGTACCTGCCAGAATATGCTCAGCGACGAGGACTCGCAGGTGCTGCAACTCTTGTCCTCGTACCTCAGCCGGAAGTACTCCACGAGCCCCGCGGATATCATGGCCGCGATGGCTATCACCAGGCCTACCCCCATCCTCTGCAGCTCCGTGATCCCTTTCGGGTTCTTGCTCACCCTCGCGACCAGCGGGTCGAGGACCCGCCTGTAGATGAAGATGAAGGCCGCCACGCTGAGGATGTCGAAGCTCGACATGCTGGCGGGAGGGACGTGGAAGGTGGAGATATTGGTTTTCATGGCGGCGCCCTGCTCGACGAAGAGGGAGGCCATTTGGGTGAAGACGACGGAGTAGAGGATGGTGCATAGCCAGATTGGGAGGAGTCTTAGTATGCTTTTCACTTCCTCTACTTGTGTCACCGTGCATAGCCTCCATGGGTTGGGCTTGTCACCACCGTCATTGTCCTTGCAAGTGATTGTTGCAGCTCTATCCAAAAATCTAGTACAAAGAAAACATGAACAAATGTATCCGTTTAGTTAAAGAAAATAAGAAACAATAGAACATCGTGAATATGATAGTAATAATGATGTCTCTGATTCTATACGCTTTTGAGCATGGATGCTAAACCCCGATCAAGACAAGTCAGGGGATTTTTAGAACACTGTCCCTAATTACGGTCTATGCAAAAACAGAAAATGGTGAAAAGATATGGGTGCTTACTTAAATCCGTCGGTATGGTATATCTTTCTTCCCCAATTTTCCGAACTCTGCTTCCCGTCAACTTCGAAAAGATCATCCCCACTTGAGGCCATCTCAACCCTCCATTTCCTTGAAGCTGCAACCACAACTTTGCAGAACCTTGAGAGAGGGTTGCCACTAGGCTTGAAGTGTCTGTACCTTGGGGTGCCTATAAGGAAGAGGATAAGTGCCACCACTGCAGACCCAGTAGAAGCCCAAAAGCCAAGAGCCCACATGCCCTGATCCTCAAAATACCCCAAAATGGTGTTTGAGAAGAGAGAGCCAAGGTTGAGGGCCAGGTAGAAGTAGCTGAAGAAGGACACCTTGGAGTGCCCTTCCTTAGGGTCCTCCCCATCAAACTGGTCCGCCCCAAACGTCGCTATGTTGGGCTGGTATCCTCCATTCCCCAGTGCTATCAAGTATATCGACACGTAAAATAACGTGTAATGGAGCGACGAATGCGGACCGCACTCCAGGTCATCATCTCCACATCCTTTAGGCTTCAGCAAGAAGATGTATGTTGAAAGTGATAAAGATGCCAATCCCTGCTCAAGTCACACATAAATTGAATCAATAAGTCTTTTTTGATCACGTCAAAATTTTTAAGATATTAGAACCAGTGATCTGATACTTACGAAGACAAAAATGGCCTGGAAGATGGCGCAAGTCTTGTATCGACCCCAATAGGAGTCGCTGAGGAAAGCGCCGACAAGAGAGAAGATGTAGACAGTGCCGGTCCACTTGCTGACGTTGTTGGCCGCCTCGGCGTTGTCTTGACCCAACACTCTGGTCAGAAACAGAACCAGATTCACTCCTACCCCAAAGAATGCTAGTGTTGCCAATCCTTGATTTACTGCATAATTCATTGTTATTACAAACAATTGTCAATTACATTATACATCAGAGTAGAGCAGAGGACAAGCAAACATTTAGATCTCTGATATACGAATCTTACTGTTTCTTGTACTAAACAAAAATATAATTAAGACACAAACGTGAAGAATAATTTTATGTCCTTGTAATGTTTTGGTGGTACACAAGTAAATTACGTACCTAGTATCAAAATACCAGCAAACCAAGTGCCGGTCTTTCCCCGGATCGCGGGTTGGCCGCGTCTATCCACAGCTCCATCAAGCGTGCACATTTCCAGCCCCTTCTTCACCTTTTGATCTTCTTCATTACCCTGAAAATGGCTTCGAGAGTGAGGGAGGGATATATCGTTTTGCAAAGATATTATTTCATTTTCTTTTTTGGGTAAGGAAATGGTAAGCTTTTGAGGGTAATCAATAGATACAACTACAAACATGTTTGCATTGAAAAGGCTTGCCAGCAAGCAAGCACCACATGTATGATATATATCGCAAGTTGAAGTTGGTATATTGTATTGGCCTTTTGAGACATGAGATTATATATGTTGCAAAGCCATGCATGTACCATATTCATTCATACACATGCCACATGCCACATGCCAATGCCATGCATCATTTCCTCTATACTATTAATTGGTTCATGATCAATTCATTCAATATATATTTCAACTAACAAATCCTTTCCCATAAACAAGTTAAAACTCAATATTTCGGTGAAAAATCTTATCATATATTTTAGAATCAAAACGTTAATTCAATTTTGTATCAGATAATCACATCAAATCTAAAGAAAGAGGTGAGTAACTTGATCGTCATGCACTAATTAACTATTAGTAATTACCTTGTTACAAACATGAAAGCAAGAAGCCATTGTACCCAAATTGGAAAGGAAGCAAGAAACTTGGAAAATTAAACAAGGAAAGAAAGAGAGAAGTATATGTGAGTTAATTAAGTGGAAGCCAAGAAGAAGGAGAGGAATTGATATGGGCAACAAGTGATGGTATCACAAGTATATATAGAAGATTGCATGATGGTAACACTGTGATGGACGGCTCAGATTTCATGGAAATAAGAAATGGAGAGGAAGCAACATTTTGGGGAAAAAAAGAAAAAAAACAAAGAATCGTGCGAGTGTAGGACACCTCCATTTCCATATGATGCGTCACCAATCTCAATTACACACTCACTTGGCTCGCTGTGATTAGCCTGTCTCTGATACTGACATCTAAAAAACATGCACTCAGCAGCCATTTTTTAAATCATTTTAATTGCCTGCTTAATTCATATTTTTATCATCTGCACCTTTTTCTTTATTTTATTATTTACAATTTGTTTGTGTTAGTGGTGATTAATTTCGTCTGTGTTCAATGAATACTTGTTAATTGGCTTCATAGAGTCAAATTGAAGGATCCTTATTAAGATTTTGTGGGAAAGTAAATTTCATCTTATAGATTTTTATAGTTTACTGTGTAATATTGTTTGAAAATGACATAATTATTGTTATTAATGTAAAACACATTATTATTTAGTTGAGGTGTTTATCATACGGGTTATAGTGCGATAGTTTGAGTTTGGAAGTACATAAACAATCGAAATGAAACAATAAAGATTAGCATAGATTTAGTATACTGTTATATTTTCTTAATAAAAAGGAAAACATAATTTAACAAAAAAACATAAAACTAAAGTTTATTTCCTCTAATTAACAAAGATAAAACAAGCAGGATTTTGTTTCATAGGTGAGATGCGCGACTGCAAAATTGCGGTCTGTTCATAACGTGTTTAGGATTTCGTCTGGTCTTGACGAGTTTCGCGTCGACTTGTCGTATGCGCGTGCTGTCTTCCACACTGGTGTAGAGTTTCGTTTTGTCGATGGTGGGTTTGATTGTTTTGGGTTCGGTGGTCAGCGGCTAGTTAGGATCGGGGACTGGTCAGGGGCCGGTCAAGGGTTTGGCGATGGTAAAGTGGGGAGGGTGTTACTTTCATATCATCTGCGAGGGGAGACGGGTCCGGGATGAGGTCATCGATAGTTGGTCAGAGAAACTCAAGCGATTAGGTCATTGCGGGATCGAGGGCAGACAGATCCGGAGGGGCTCATCGAATGTAGGGTAAGAAAACTTTGGCGATTTGATTGCTGAGGCTTTGGTTGGTTAATGGCTCAGTACTAGGAGGGATCAGGAGTCCTCTGACGTCGATGGGAAGATTTATGTAAGCATATTAAACTAGGGGAACTTGGTTTTCTAAAGCTTAAATATAGGTTTATTTGGGGTTGTGCACTAAGGGTTTGCTCTAAGTGTTTTCAAGGTGGTTCTTGTAACGAATTGGCGGAGAGTGTCAACTTATTCGAGATAGAAGCCGCGAGTTTGCAAGAGGCATTTCGTTGCGCTGTTATTTATTATGCTCGTCGTTCTCGGGGTGGTTCTTGTAATAGATTTGTGGAGAGTCTCAACCCATTCGAGGTGGAGGCCGCGAGGTTACAAAAGGCACGTCGTTGTGCTATCTTTTATTTTGCTTGTCGTTCTCATGGTGGATCTTGTAATTAATTTGCGGAGAGTCTCAACCCAATCGAGGTGAAGGCAGCGAGGTTGCAAAAAACATGTCGTTGCGCTATCCTTTATTCTGCTAGTGTCTTTTGTAATTTTATGACTCGTGATTTAGTGAAATATATTTTAACTAACCGTAGCTGGGATCATAGTGCGGGTCTGTCCCACCATATGGTGCTTTAACTGCTCGGTATAATCCCGAGTTAATTTGCTTTATAATTTAATAATATGGCAATGTTTTTCCCTAAAAAAAAGTTCATATCCTCTTGTTTTTGTCATGACAATTTTTTTCAAAAAAACAAAAACTTACCAATCCAGTATTTTGAATATTATGCCACGATAAGTCTTTCCACAAAAATAGCATACTATCTGGTCAGAGGCCACCTCGTGCGGTCTCAGACCCTTAAACCGAACACTTTGCCCCTGGACTCCAAGATTGTCGTAGTGATTAAGCCTAATAATTCTTATTTCGTTTCAAGAAATATCCAAAATATCCAAAATGATATTTTCAATGCATGCTTCTAATTATTATTTTTAATTGAATACTATTTGTGTTGAGAATATAAAGTCCCACATTGAAAAAATATGAGATGAAAGAGTTGTATATAAAAGAAAGGGTGAAACTCAACTATCAGTTTGAGCTTTTAGTTATGGAGCCCGACTTGATATGTACAACCCAGTTTTACATGGTATCAGAGCGGGCCGATTTGGGCCTGTGTTGGTGGGCCTCGCCTCCCTGTGGCTCCGCTCCCCTATAAGCCCGATATTGTGGTCCGCATAAGGGGGGAAATAAGCCCGCGTGCAAAAGGACACTTCCTATTATGACCCACGTGAGGGGGATTGAGTTGATAAAAGGCCCACGTGTATAATACCCGTGAGGTGGAGTATTGAGAATATAAAGTCCCACATTGAAAGAATATGAGATCAAATAACTTGAGTTTTTAGTTGTGCAGCCCAACCCGATATGTACAACTCAGTTTTTCAATTTATGACGGGGATTAACCAGAAATTTTAGAAACCCATATTTCTTAAACTTGATTAGCCTCCCAGTGGGAAAGTCCAATTTGATTTCATTGCAAATTGCAAGACAATGAAGTGGTAGGAGGAAGCACTATAACTTAAGTTTTGTTGTTTTTATAACCACTATAATTTAAGTTAATTTGTTCATTCATATATTATTTTTCGCATACACCTGTATTCTTTTCTTTATTTTATTTACATATTGGGTTAGTAGAATACAGCAATTGATTGCCCAATTGCATGACATTTTTCATGGCCTAATTACAGGACGATGAAGTGGTGATAAAGCTATAAATTTTCTTTTCAAATAAATAGATTGATTAATGTTTGTCACGAATTTGATGACCATTTGTCAACCTCTAAAAATGAAGCAATCTTTATGAAATTCAAACTACTTCCAGAAAATTGAATACCAGCAAATCAAACAAAAATATACAATTCAACCTTTGAATATCGTAGAATAGACCTCAGATCTTGATAAATACCATAATACGAAACCTAGATTATAATATGTCGCAATTAAGAAAATCCATTGAAACGAGGGTAAATATATTTCAAATCTATGATTTGAACTAAAATAAACACAATGCACCATGTTTCACCGATAAACAACTACAGCTTTTAATATGGTCACATAAATAGACAGAACAATTAACAAGAGCATTACAACCGTAATCATCTTTACTTAAGCTCTTCTTACGTGCATGCTGAAGATCTTCTACGATTTTCGCTTGGGTGTCGACACTATCCTTTTTATATTACCGACGTCGCACATAAGTACGTCGTTACAAATTAATTTTGTGACAGGTACGTCGAACGTGTACCATTACAAATTTTTGTAACAACATATGTTGCTCGTGCGCTGTCACAAATTTTTGTAACGACATATGTTGCTCGTGCGCTGTCACAAATTTCTAACGGCGTACATAATACAATACGCTATTAGGAATCATATTTTGCAACGACGTACATCCAAATGTGCGCCGTTACAAAAGTACTGACCATTTACCAAAAATTTACCGTTAAGAGTAAACGCTCGGAAATCGAGCCGTTGTTGTTACCATTAATTTGGAACGGATTGTGCACCGTTATAAAATTATTGTAACTACGCACATTTCAATGTGCATCATTACAAACTATTTATATAAAACTTAACAGAGCCCCTACTTCTCCCTCATTCCCACTTAGGAAAAAAATGTACTTTTCCATCCTCATCTCCTCTCGAGTCTCCCATATCAATCAAACCCAAATCAACATTCTATTCTTTCTATCCATTTTATATTATGTGTCTTGTTGTGTATATAAGCATCAGTCTTGCTCTTGTTTTTATCCATTTTCATAACTGATTTGAAATATCGATTCTTATATTAACACCCCTCAACCCTAACGATGAAACCTCCTCTCCTCATAATCATTCTCTTTCCTCAACACACCAAATGGGCGTGGGTTGAGAAAACAGAGTGGATTTTGGGAGAAAAGGTTTCAGCGTCAGGGTTGACGGGTGTTAATATAATCATTGGTATTTCAAATTAGTTTGAAAATGAATAAAACCAATTCACACACCGATGCTTACATATACAACAAGACACGTGATATGAAATGGATAAGAAGAAGAGAAGGTCGGTTTGGGTTTGATTGATATGAGAGACTCGATGATGTAGTGCAAATCGAAGAAATGTCATATTTCAACAAAAGACCAGTGTTTTCGGGCAGAAACGGCGTTCTAAGAAAAAATCATCGCTTTTCCGTGATATACGATGGATTTCGACCTTCCGAGTTCATCTTGGGGGTTAAAATCACACTTCTAGAAGTTTTGGGCACTCTTTCGCAATTTTAATAATTTGTTACCTTTTCTAAAAAATTTAGGATTTCCTTTTCAACAATTAGGTTTTGCCTATTTAAGCACTTTTATACGTTTCTGTTATTTTTTTTGAAGTTTGATAAAAAAAATTGAGATTTTCCTCAAATCTATCATCTAAAGTATTCTTGCGAATCAACGAACTTTGGTAAAAAATTATTTCTAGCCACGTACGCTGCATCACTCAAGAAGAGAGGACGATGGAAAACTGTTTTTTTTCTAAATGAAAATTTGTGACAACGCACATTGCTATGTCCGCCGTTACTAATTTTGTGACGGCGCACAAGGCAACATACGCCGTCACAAATGGTTGACTGATCCCTAGTCAATATTGTTGACTTTCTCTTAACTTTGGTTATTTAATTCGCTTTTCATATACAAATTGCAAACCCAAACGACCATAATAAATTTAAATGACCTAGAAATCATGAATGTCAATGACAAATTAAAATCGGTGTACCATGTCCTAAAAACGTCTGTACTTGGAGTTTGGCCGTTACTAATAGAGGTAATCACGGTTGATCGGTTTGGGTCAAGGTTTAAACATTCTCAGAATGGACTATAATCTTGGCACATCGAGTATTAAACTATGGCGCTCCCCGTACAGTCAGATTAAAACATGATTTTGAACATAAACCACTTTCGTTGAAAGCGTGAGTTTATGGTTTAGAAAGGTAAACTTTATCCTAAGCCCTAAACACATTACTCATCCAACGTTCAATAGATCAATGTATTTTTATTAATTCGAAATCGTTCAATCTGTTTTAAATAACATATACGTTGTATAGTACAAATTTTATGAAAAATCAAACCACGGGAACACGGCTAATCATTCACGATCGGAACGACATTAATAAAATAATAATTTAGGGTTAAGTTTTGTAACGACGCACAATCTCTATGTACGCCGTCGGTAATATCTTTCTAACAGTGCACAATTGCTATGTGTATCGTTACAAAGGGTCAAATTTCATAGTCAACAGTGTTGACTTTTCCTTGACCAGTTTGGATCGAGGTTCATACATTAGTGGAATTGACTGAAATTTTGGCACATGAAGTACCAATCCATTGCGCTCCTATCCGGTGGTTGGATTAAAACTTGATTTTCAACATAAACTACTTTCTTTGAAAGCGTGAGTTTAGGGTTTAGGAAGGTAAAACCTAACATAAACCCTAAAGACATTGATCATCAAACGTTTGTTCGATTAATATATATTTTTTAAAATCCAAACAGTTGAATCTATTGTAAATAAATGTGCGTGGTATAGTACAAATTTTAGGAAAATCAATTCATAAGAACACAACTAATTATTCACAATCGGACCGACCTGAATAAAATAATAATTTAGGTTTAATTTAGCCACGGCGCATGTAGAAGTGTGTGTTGTTATGACAGTGGCGCCAAACGAAATTTTCGTGAAAAATTAAATTGCGCGGGTGAATTTCGCGAAAAATTAAAATTTCCGCGAATATTTCATAGTATCGGCACACATATTTGTCTGTCGTTACTAATTTATTTGTAACGGCGCACATTGCTCAGTGCGTCGTTACAAAAAAGTTGACAGTTTCCAAAATTTGACGGTTAGAAACATAACGATCGAAAATCGAACCGTTTGGGTTACTATTACATTTGTGACAGCGCAAAGAGGAAAGTACGCCGTCACAAATAAATTTGTAACGGCGCACAAAGTTAAGTGCGCCGTCACAAACAAATTAGTAACGACGTACAATCCACTGTGCGTCGTTACAAAACTCAATTATATAGATACCCGATACCCATTACCCTCTTCATCTTCTTCCTTTTTTTCTCTACGCCTTTTTTCTTTCTGCCCCGAACCCTTCCTCGATAATATTGCTGTCGCCCACAGCCGTCGCCCATCATCGTCGATGTCATTGCTCTTTGTCCCCAAGCCGTCTCCTCACCTATTTCAAGGTAATTTATTTAATTTTTCTCTCTTTTTTCTACATATGAATCTGTACTGTTTTTTCCATGTTTTGTATGTGAAAGTGCAAAGTGATTGTGTATATGAATATGTCCGAATAGGGCTTTATATGATTTTTGCAAGATTTTGTATATAAATTTGTCCGAATATGGTTTTGTATGATTTTAGCTTGTACGATTTGGATTTGAATATCATTTTTTAGGGTTTAGGGTTTCATAAACATATTTGAATAAATCTAATTTGTACTGATTTTTTAGGTTTTTCCTTGTTCTCTGTCGCTTGATGAATTTTTTGGATGAATCTGTTCGTATGTGCTAGATCAAGTAGTCATTGGATAATCTGTTTATATTTCAATACGTTCACATCTTGTATGATTTCGATAATGAATTAGTTCGTATGATGACAACATTAGGATAAAATCCCCTGATTCAATTATTAATTGCATGCTAAAATTAGGTTAAAATCCCCCAATTATATTAGTACTTGCATGACAACGTTAGGGTAATTTGGTCATTTATGACCTATCAAGGGTAGTTTGGTCATTTTCGACCAAAAATAGGGTAATTTGGTCATTTATGACCTATCAAAGGTAGATCGGTCAATTTCGACCGAATTAGTGGCAATTTGGTCATTTATGACCTATCAAGGGTAATTAGGTCAATTTCAACCGAATTAGTGGTAATTTGGTCATTTATGACTTCTCAAGGGTAATCCGGTTTTCCTGCTGAGGAGTTGACACAGCTCCATACTCAACTTCATGAAGCAACGCATCAGATCTCCAGTCAAGCAGACCAGATCGCGGAGGCTAACTGGAGGGACGAAAATGCTGAAAACGCTATCGCCAAAAACAAGCAGATGCTCAAATACTTCCACGAGAAGGTGAGACTTGCAAGTCCTAACATGACTCCATTTGACCCGAATATGTTGAGAGCTCCTAGCCCGTCATAGTTTACTTCCCGATGTATATTTATTCAAACAATTTTAATTTTAATTTTAAGTTTTTATTATTTAATTAAAAATTAAAAAAAAAACTAAAAATTAAATATACTTTTTAGCTTTTTTTTCATTTATATATTTTTAATAATATATAATTTGTAACGGCGCAAGTTGACATGTATGTCGTCACTAATGTAATAGCGTATATTTTAATATACGCCGTTACAACCATAGCGGATGTCACATGTATACCATTACATTTGCGATGGTGTACATGTCAACGTACGCTGTTACAATTGTAACGGCGTACAGTGTAACGTGTGCTGTCACTGACTGCCGTTATATTATTTAGTTTAGATTCTTTGTTTTTACTATATTATTTTATTTATTAAATGAAATTTTTAAAAAAAATTCTTAGCGTGAAGTTTTGCCCCCGTAAAATAGTTTTTGTATCCGCCCCTTGAGTGTAGATGACTAATAGTTTGAAGATGATAATTTTACAAATATACAAAAAGAAATATTTTAAAATTTCCATTCCTCAATTTTAACATATGGGTTTTATTTGAATTGGTTGCAAGTGTGCAAGTGAAGGACTGAGTTTTTCTTGTCTTATGTGCTAGATTCATGTGTATACCACTTTCTTAACATAACATGAATAGCTGGAGGGCACTGTCGTTTGTCTGTAGAAAGTACGTGGGGCATATATTAGTCCTTCCTTCCTTGTAGTTTCTTGGAAATATATATACACTCGACATTTATAGTTAAATGCAAGGTAAGTAAGTAAGTGCATGCTTTGTCATGTTGGACTCATTGATTCCCACATACACCTTCCACTACCACTGTGTGACAAAATCAGCAGATCGACCTATCTCCTCCTTCCATGTGTTGTGTTATTCCAAATGAATCTTATTAATTAAAACACAATTCCACACTTAAAACACGCTGCTGCTGATACTAGCACCTCCACTATTTATAAATTATTATTCTACGTAATATTCTTTTAAAATTATATCATGAATAAGAAAATAAGTAAATTTTATTTGTCAGGCTCAGGCCTGATCTAACAATAATTTACATTATTCAAATAATAAATTGTAGTTGAATCCACAAAATAAAAATTGTGGTTTGCTAACAAATCTCTCGCAGACCAATCCTAATGTAAAAATAAATCAGCTTCGTAAAACTTCTTTAACCCACTATGTCAAGTACTTTTTCACATCTTTTGAGGTTTTAAATTAAAATTCTATTTGGTATTTATATTGAAAACATTTTGACACAAAATAGAAGACTAAAAGTTAGGAGCTAGGATGGTTGGTTTTAGGGCCGTCCCTAGGAAATTGGAGGCCTAAGACAAGAATTTAAAACGAGACATTTTTTTAAAAGATAATACCATACTACTATTTTTCTTCGGCACCATCGCTTCGGCTTCGACGCTTCTCTTCGTGAAAGATGAATTACATATAAATCATATGTTATTAAGCTGTCAATGTTATTAAGTGTAAGAGTTAGTATATATGAGTTTCAATGTAGATAATATTTAGATTTCGATGTTATTGAACTAAGATAATAGAATTTGGTATATATGTAGATAAAATTAAAAAAAAATTAAAAAAAATTTATATTGTGCTAGTCGGCTGAATATTTTGGGGCCCCTCTAGGGTCGGGGCCTAAGTCAAAAGTCTCTCTTGCCTTATGGACGGGCCGGCCCTGGTTGGTTTGAATAATCAACTAGCTTGATATATAAAAAAATCCCTCAATAGATTAGGATAACAGATTTATATCTTAAAATTTTGTCAAACAAAAACTAACAACTTGATTAATAAAGTAAGAATTTGTACCAATAACCCATTTATAATTAATACACAAAAATTTCAGTGATTGAATTTTGATTAAAGATGTCAAAACGAAATCATCCACAAACCAAGGAAGACGCAGCAAAAATGGCGTGCAGACTAAAATCAATCTATGAAAGTGAAGTGATACCAAGAACATGAAATCCCGAAAATATATACGTTTGTGGCCGCTAATTAACAAAATGAAAGCGTTTCTTTCAGAATTAAAACCCATGCTTTTGGGGTTTTGCTTTATTAGGCATAGTCGCACTCAATCAATAAAAGTAGGAAGCGATTTTCAAAAAAAAAACAAAATGAGTAGGAACGGCTACATTTCCTGTCAATAAATTTGTAAAATAATTTAAATTTTTTTATACATTTACTTTCTTTCGGAAATTTTGTCATAGATTTTCTACTCGGAGGTCATGTATATGCTTTAGAGTCTGAATCTTTTAACTGAAAATAAGTGCCATGTTTATTTGTTCTTAAATGAAAATGTTATATTTGGATCTTAAGCACTCCATTGGTCACATATATATTACTAATACTCTCTTGTAAGTTAGTCATACTAACTTGAGAAATTATATCACTGATCTATTTTGACACAAGTGTCATACCCGAGAGATTTTTAGCTTAAAATCTTCCCACATGTGACCCGCAGACTCTAATCTAAGTGCCGGATCCCTCTCCCTCTCGGGTTGAGAACGTTTATCCGCAAAGAAATCGTTCAGTGCTCTAGCAACTGAGGCTCAGACGAAAGTCCTCGGATTGCAAACCAGTCGTAACGATCTAAAGTCTGACAACAAGCAGAAAGACCTCGATTGTTTCACGTGTCGAGGCTCTAATGCGAGACCTCGACACCCCATCTTGGTTTCCCTGACAAGTTCATACGAGCAACCGCTCGGCTTTAAGAAGAGGAATTCCTGCAAGAAAGTGTCTCGGCTCCGATTGGGAAAGTTCCTGCGAAATGGGACCCCCACCATCATCCTGACTGCATACCAGAGTTCTTGCGGAATGCCCTATCTTGGTTTCGTACGAGGAGTTCTTGTGAACTCATAACTCGGTTCCTCTAGAAATTCCTGTGAGTTGGGTTCCTTGCCTTCTCTGAATGAATTCCTACGAAGTACACCTCGACCCCACTAGAAGAATTTTTGCGAGCAAGAGTCTCGGCTCCGATATAGAAGGGTTCCTGCGAGAAACACATCTCGACTCATCCGTCGAAGTTCCTGCTAGAAGAACCCAGAAAGATGCTTAAACCGGCTTGACCCCTAGACTGGTTTACTGAAGATAAACCAGACCAAAAATCTGCTTAATTCAGATTGGACCATAGCCGCCGACCACCGCTGTCGATCAATTGCCGACTCAACACAATCGTCACCCCACGCTCCGTCCGAACAACGCCAACCGAATCCCTAGTCGCGAAGGCTTCCGGCCCAAAACAGGTTGGCCCATCTGTGGCCCACGCATAAGCCCTAGCACGCGCGTGCCCCAAACCTAGGGGGTTGTGCCCCCTCCTTGCCTTGGCCACCACGTAAGGCTCCTTAATTCAGTTGCTTGTAGAGGATATATTTTCTTATTGTTTTAGATCTCTAGGTTTAGAACTAATATAAGTAGGGGTTCTCTACTTTATTGTAAGGCATCGAAAGAAAGCTGTGAGACCTATTCGATCACCTTGTCCCCTCCTTGCGACGTTGGAAGGATTTTTCGGGCCAATAAAATAACTCGGGTGCACAGCCCTTAAGCTGTACAGGCTTAAATTATATCTCTCATCTCTTTCTTTTTTTGCCGACCGGCCAGGAGTCTTGGATCAGTCCTCTCCGTCTCCTACTCTTTCTTCCCCAATTGGCCACAAATCCCGCATCGGACCTATATTGATTCAATTATAATTGGTCCATAACTATAATAAACCACATATCTTTCTACAAAATGGCTTGTCTAGTCGCGCCTCTTGCCGTTCTAGAAGCCGCATGATCTCAAATTTTATCCCGATTCTGTCAGGCCGTGACAAAAGGAAAGCTTAACTGAACATAATGTGGTGTCCTTAACAACTTAATTTTAGCGTAAAACAATAAAATATCTCAAATGTCAGTGAACATACATGATGTACGCTGCTATAAGACATTTAACATGTATGTTATCATAAGACATTTAAATGTAGCATACATGCATGTATATTGTCATAAGAAATCTCTTATGGAAGCTTGCACTCCTCTATACGTTGTTCTAATATTTTTTTCTATCTCTATGTTTCTGGAGAACTTTTCATCTCCTGATGACGCCGACGGGAAGCTTCCGTGGAAGATCAGGCAAGTTGTCCCAAGGTCATCGTCAAGATCGACAACGACGGATGGAGAGCGGTGGAAAGAGACGCCAGATCCGAATGAACTCTGGCATTCTCTTCATCGCCCTTAAATGAATGTCTCAGTACATCCAAATAGCCATATGAACATCGAACAACAAACTCCTGCCGAATAATTAATATGACCATTAAGACAGAGACATATGATTTTTAGAATTTAAGTCAGTATTCATTGGACATCTAATGGTGCAATATATATATAAAGGAAAATCTCACATAACTAACCATAGAGTAGACTGTTTCTCACATAATTATCCTGAAAATATTTTTTAGCTTCGCGGCTTCCTTATAATTGCAATTTTTCTTATCGTTAGCATTTCTAACAACTTATGTTAAACGATGTTTAAAAGAATAAAATTCTCTTAGAGGTGTTTGAAATTTATACATGAAGGGAAACCATACATAACTGCCCATAGAATAGGTTGTTTCTCACATAACTATCCGAAAAATATTTGTTTAGCTTTTCGGCTCCCATATAATTGCATTTTTCTCACCGTTAGCATTTCTGACAACTTATGTTTAAAAGACTAAAATTCCTCTATAGGTGTTTGAAATTTTCAAAATGTGCCATATTTTACCCTTATTATTCCTCCATCTCTCTCCTCTTTCTCTTCATCCTCCTCTCTTCCTCCTTTCTCTTTCCTTTCGATTTCACGTAATTTTGTTGTACATGAAAAATAATCAAATAATAAATAGAAGTAAATTAAATTAAACAAAATCAAAAGGAAAACTCTAAGTTTTGGGCTGGCTTGAAAATAGTTCTTAAATTCTAAGGGTACAGTTCTTATATCCCAATTATTTATCTGTTTTATCCAAAATTTCTAGGTTCCTCTTTACTGACATTGTCACTTTCTCGCTCTCTAGAAAGTTGAGCTTTTGGGTGTTTTTTCGATGTTTTTTCTCTCTTATGCACATGCCCTACTTCGTATAAGTTTGGATTATTAATTCTTGTTTTTTTCTCCCTAAAATTTTTGGTTTTGTGTTGTTTTTGTTTGGTTTGGTTTCTGAATTTTGACTCATACCCTTTTTCTTTTTGTTTTGGATTTATTTGTGTTTTTATGGAAATTGCTTCAACGACGAGGGTGGCGGAATGGTGGTGAACAAAGACGAGCTTTTAATATACATACTCATTGTAGCAATTTGCATAAATTTTAAAAAATAATTTATTCACTTTTTATTTGCATTTTCTTTTACAAAAATAGTCCAAATTGAATCAATTAAAGATATGGCTAAACAAAAATTGTCGGGCAATGAAACATATCAAACCAAATAATTAAAGACATTGCTATAAATGAAGGAGTAATCATCAGATTAAAGGAATAGAAAAAAGGAGGAATCATCAAATATGGCTTCACTGGCGCTAGACCTAGCTTTTTCGGCACCAGACCTAGCTTTTTCGACTCCAGACCAAATGATCTGATGGAGGTTGTAAAAGAGAAAGATGAAGAGGAGACGGAGGCATAAGCGAAAATGAGAAAGAAGATAGATGATGGTCAAGTTAGATAGAAATAATAATTCGCCAATAATAATTTGGTTAATAATACAAAAATATTATTTATAACACATGAATAATATATATGAAATTATTTTATTATTATTATTAAAATATTGAAAATTGGGTTTATGTTAGAAAAAGAGATATTTTTGGACACTTGAGTTGGAGTTGAATGGAGATCACCTTGAATTTTCCATATGTTATTAGGTAATGATTTTGCGAATTTAGGGCCTTGCATTGGAGATACTCTAAGTAAACTCAGTTCAAATTCATCTATGTTGTTTATGAATAATGGAATTAAGAGATAATAAGATTTATAAAAATATTTAGTTATTCTTTTTCTAGGGCAATAAAGAATAAAGTTGTTGAGTTTTGCAAGCCGGCAAGATAAAGGAGGATTCCAACCGGTGGAGGCGAAATTCCACAGTGAGAAAAGTGTTGAAAATGAGAGGTGAGAGTCAAAGGTAAGAATAGGTGTTTAAAAATTCAAAACAGATGTAGGTATAATTATTTTAACACGGTTATAAATTAGAAACCGTTAAAAATAGACACACATGTTAAGAGTAAGAAAAATACAACTTTTTCTTAAGAGAAATATTTCATTCATTTAAATTAGGTGGGACAATCCACGCACCCATAGACTGAGCGTACACAAAGTAACATAATGCAAATCACGACCTTCATCTTGATTGACTTGAAAAATCCCGTAATCCTACTACAGAATGCCTTAAACAAGTTTACACGAACAACGCATCAACAGACGAACACCCACTTTTATAAATAGTACAAGCAACAAATTAAATATATAATTAAAGTCTCATCCCTTATCACGTTAAGATAAGAATCCTAGCTACACTTGAGTTTAGAGAACGAATTTTTAACGACACTTTTGAGGGTAAACTAACGATTGTAAAATATACAATTTTAAGTGAACTTGGCTGTTAAATCTTGTTTATAGATGATAGGTAGTTACATGGAGTTTCTTTGTTTACTGGCTTCAACTATTTTCATTTATCCCGTAAGAAAATGCTATGGATAAACAGGAAATAATGATAAGATGCCGATTCATCCATTACTTACCAAACAAATCGATCCAGTTATCAATTCTATAAAAAAGTAACGTATGTGCCATGTTGTTTTTATAAATTATAAATTGTTGATTACTCTTCTTTTATTATGTATTAAAATAAAAGAAAACGTGTGATAAAGGTAAGAGATCATATCACCAGATAAAGCCGCCACGACTCCAACCCATACATGACATGACTAGTACTTGTCTGCTACTGCTTCAAAAACGATGTATATATTATATTGGTAATAATATATTAATTTAAAAATAACCTTTCACATAGATGTTTATTTAATTCTCTTATAGTTCAAGAGTTTTGATAACGATTTGCATTTAGAAATTTTCGTATTAAAAAGAATTATTTGTAAGTTGTAACAAATATTTGAACTATTGCTCACTAAATTTCTTTCCTTTAGTCTTATCTTAGGTAACCTAAACGTTAGAAATAAAGAAAAATGATTATGAAAACAAATGTTTAACTCAATATTTGATCTCACAATTTATGGTATAAATACATGTCATTTTCATATGGTACAATATAATGAAAAAAATAATAGCACTATTTGTTTGAATACTACTCTTTATCTAAATGCCATGATGCCATGATTTGGAAATTCTAAAATACAAACATGTTATGTTAGTTTCTTAAAATTTATCATTTATCATAACCTCTTAAACACTACATAAAAATTGGAATTGAAATAAATTTAATATACTCAATTTAATTGATGTATTTTAGTATAGAAACTTTCAAATCGAAAATAAATAAAATTAAAGTTCAAGATTTTTAAAGATAGTAATGGGGTGGGTTTGGGCCGGATTTGATAATCCCATCCCCGTCCCGTACTCATTAGAAACGGGACGGAAATTCTCCATTTCTAACAGATGCAAGAATTACCCGACAGGTAATGAGATTCATCATTTTCCGTTTCAATCCAAAATAATGTTAAAAAACATTTATTTTTAATGAAATTTGTATTAAATATCATTATTTTATTAAAAATGCATCATCAAATATTATTTTGATATATAATATATTTTAATTTGAAGATATTAGTTTTAATTCAATGTGCATATTATTTTTAAATAAAATATTTAGTTTTAGATATTTCACCTAGTTTTTGTCCTATTTTCATATAAATTCGTAAATATTTTTAACTTGTTTTTATCAGATTTAAGAATTTTCGTCCAAGACGAATATTCCAAACTAATTACCAGTTACAAAAATCATACATCACCGTCTCAACCCATATATATTTCGTGTAATTTTTATTATTATATTTGAAACCACTCTCTCTACCGTTAATCTTTTGTGTATTACACATCAATACATACAAATTAAAGACGGCTACAACAAAAAAATAGTCTGACATTACCTACTACATGATCGCATCTTGACCCCACATATTTAATTGCTGTTGCGCATAAACGCTGTCTAGTCCAATCAAAAACTAACCTAATATTGACAATTAATTATAGTAATAGCTACAAATGACCGACGGCTTGAAACAGACAAGAAGTCACATGTCTAATTTCACAATCAGTCATCACATCATGCACAAACATTAGTTTAGACTTTGAGTCAAATTTCTCTTTCTTATAAAATACAGTCATTCATGAATATGCCCAATTGCTTATCACATCCACGACACTATGTGGTCACATAAAAATTAAATAAGCAGATGTAAATATACATACACGTCCAATTGCTTATCATGATGATTCAACATCTTGCTTCTCAGAGTTTTTTTATGTTCCACCATGTATTGTCTTGAATGGAGATAAGCACTAGTTGTAATTGACTTGCTCGGTAGCCACAGAAAAGTTTGTCTGGTTATCATTGGAATCAAGACTTTGTGCAATTACTTTACAAGAGGGTCTATTTCTAGTTGATGAAAATTTAATTTTTGTGTTTAGTACTGATAAGGGACAGACTAAATTAATTATTATATTCTCATCTCAATCTTGTTCTGGGATATATTTTTCAGGAGTTTTAATCAACTCCTTTTTATTGATGGAATGTAATTTGCAAAGTTTTTTTTTTTTTGAATTTAAGGAACAGTTGGAGTAAAGCAAATGTTATCACCAGCTTTAGCTAAACATATAACTAATTCATTCACGCTACTTCTCTGCATATTACGACGAGACTTACACTAGTTTGAGGCTAGAGAGTCAGTAGACCTTTAACCATTGAGTCAAACTCAACCGGTAAAAGTAATATAAAATTAATTCAATTAAATATGTTATTTTGTGATATATTTATTTCTCTTAAAATTCAAATTAGTTTGTTAAATTGACTCGTCACACGCTAAAATATGAGTGAATAAATTAAGTAATTTAATACCAGATAAACGTTAGAATTGTTTTCAAAATTTTCGGATGCAGCCATTGAGTGCAATCTCTGATTGAGGAACCAATTGACTTTAGTGAAAGCAAACTTTTAACTTTAAGAGCCATTCATTTTCTTCAACTATTTTTTCCTTGTAGCATGACTGGTAATAGATTGTCACATGACTTAGCCAGCCTAAAAGATGGAACATTGCTGTAAATAATACTATTTATACTATTGGATCTAATTTAATTTAATAATAAAATAATTATTAAATTCATATAACAAAAACAAATTCAAGCTTGATTATTTGTATTTTAGTTGAGTTCTAATTTAACATGTATATAAGTGAATCGGTTCTTGAGCCTTACAAACTCTAATAGGTTAAAATCGAGCTTGACTCATTTATGAAACGACCCAACCTTGCGTTCAATCTCGGTAAGACATTTATATCAATATAGATTGCTTTAGAACAATAAAATAGCATTACTAACTTGAAACTTGCGGAAGATAAACGGATCTACAAACCTCCCGCCATAACCATTAATTGAAGAACACTCTTGAGTTTTTGGTGCTTCTAAGGCTCTCACAATATTATTTGATGGTGTATGAATATGATTTTCGGAGTTGTGAGGCTTAAGGACCAAACTCATCACTTATAATGCATGCAAGAACTCTACCCATCATAAAACTCTGACGGAGATTGGACCACACATGCATTGCTTGCAAGGAAAGACTTGGGTATCCTTGAAGCAATGACCCTTAAATCATGGGGTGTGTCCCTATGAAACGACCACATAGTTGACTTATTTTATATTAATAAAATAATTTGCCAACATTTTCCTACTTAGTCATTTTCATCAATTTTGAAAGCATGAAAACAAAATACATGAATAACGGTGATAAATTCTCTTAAATTAAGGTTCCATCTATCACAATGTATTATGCCATTTTAACGCTTACCCATACATCTTAATGAATAAACCCTAAGTTTATTCTTGGTCCAAACAATAATGATATTTCTCAACCAAATGTGTACACAACTCAAATGAGAAATATCATAATAGAGTTTCTTCGTTCCTACAACGAAATCACCTTAAGGACCAATGTCCTATTCTTAAACATGATCATTGACTTTTAGTGCTTTTAGTGGTGGCATGCCTTTTGTAAATTGATTCATGATTGTCAATTCAGTACCAACGTGTTTAGTGATCACTGTTTATTCTGAACACGCTCTTTTATGAAAATTACCTTATTTCAATGAGCTCAATTCAGACTTAGCCATAAAGATTGCAATTGAACTGTCACAATATATCTTTAAGAGTCTCAAGGTAAAATCCATGACTCTATACCCACAAACACAACTCTTAACTTATACACCTTGCATAGCCTCAAAACAGGACACGAACTCATCCTTCATAATGGAAGTAGTAATCATGTTTCATATCTTTGCTAACTAACACAAAATGTGTCAACATGTTGATTTATATGAATCAACACAAACAACGAAGTCCAAATCACAATACCTAATTACTTCGAAGGCATGAGTTCATCTATAAATTAGCATGTAGTCTTTAGTGTCTTAAAACACTTGATTTGCAAATTTTCAGCGGTCATCACTTGGATTACTCCATATCTTTCCAAGAATTTATATGGTTATTGAGACAAATTTAAAACTCATGTATGTATGTCTCCAATGATTTTAATGCCAATAACATAAGAGTCATAACTCTTATCCCTTATATCAAGGTTCTTGAAAATAAACGGTTTTGCTTCGTATAGCAAAACCCTTATCATTTGGTTGCAAGTAGGAAATCATTCGTGTACAAAAATGGGAAAACAAGTCTTACTCCCACTAACCTTCTGGTATATACATTTATTAATGATATTCTCTACAAATACAAAGGAGAGATATTATCATGAAACTTTAATTACCATTTATGTGGGGCTCGTATTAGAGAAGAATCCTTAGGGTTGTTTTCGTATATACCTCTTCTCTAGATTTTCATGAGAAACATAGTTTTCCCATCATAATCGATTTTGTTTTGAGTGAATCACTTAGCAATTAGTTTTTCCTTATATCTTCTAATGTTGCCTAATGGGTTTTTGTTTGTTTGAAAACTCAATTCCATATATGGATTTTATCCAAATTGGCAACTCAATGAAATCTCATATTCTATAGAAAATAAATCTCAAATTTCATGACATTGTACCGAAATTGTGATTCTCAACAACTCATGGCTTGTGAAAACGTTTCAAGATCATTCTCGAATCCAATATTGTATTAATGCTCTTGTAGATATTCAATATAATCACTTAAAATTGTTGACTTTCTTACTCTAGTAAATCTCCTTAACGGTGCATCAACATTTTCTAGAGGAACATATTGTGCAACCAACAACTTAATGTTTTCAGGTAAACCTTGAATAACTAGATCTACTAAATTGACAACAATTTGTGCAATTTCTTGATTGTTATAAGCTGCTATTGAATATTAAGTAGCTTGCTTCTTAATCCTCGTTTGAGGTAAACTACATATAACAATGATATGACTAGTGGAATGTTGATAAACTTAATGATCATTCTAGAGAATACCTCCATGAGTTTGATCCATCCTGATAAGCAAGAATTTCTTGAATTCTCGCGAGTCAAATCTCCGCATTTAACCCCATCTTTGTCCCGTTGTTAGGTAGTTTTAGAGTCAACATTACCCAATTGAGCTTAATATGTGTTTGTGGTAAAATTATAGGAAAACAAGTCATTTCGAGACATTTTGGAGCAAAAAGGAGCCCGCGAGCAAAATTGAGAACGAGTCGAGATGATTTGAAGCTTGAGGAGTCACGACACTTAGAGAAAATTGGAGAGCTTTGGGTAACACGATTAAGCCATTGATGCAGCGTACGTGGCTAGGAAGAACTCTTTATCAAGTTCGTTGATTCTTGCGAATACCGAATGTGATAGATTTGAGGGAAACCTCGATTTTTTTATTAAACTTCAAAACTAATTAACAATAAACTTATAAGAGTGCTTAAATAGGCAAAAGCTAGCCAAACCCTAATTGTAGAAAAAGAAATTCTAAACTTATTTGGAAAAGGAAACAAATTATTAAAATTGTAAAAATTGCCTAAAACTTAATAATTTGCGATTTTGACCCTCAAGATGAACTCGAATGGCCGAAATTCACCGTACTTCATGGCATAGCCATGAGTTTTGCTTAGAACGTCGTTTCCGCCCAGAAAACACTATTCCTTTGTCGAAATCCGACACTTTTGCGATAACTCCAGGTGTTCTACATTCTGCATATCGACTTCTTCGACCGCACTGCATCATTCTCTCCTGGATGGAGAAGATTCGACCTCGAATCTGGATCCGCAACATCCTACTCATAAGAAAAATCACCCCGGGATCCCATATCTTTGTAGCACCTCCTACCGAATTTTCAGAAGTACTAAGTACTATCACCTTGTTCGCAAGCTGGATCGTATATGTGTAGCACTTCATCTCGAGTTCCATGTGCTCCCAATAATATTCGACTACTTTTGCAAGACTTTCACCAAGCCCCTTGGTTGATGCACCACTTAACAACTCAAAATTCTCAGTCATGCCTTCATCGTACAAGCTCTCGATGCCCTCCAAAAACTGTTCGTAACCATTGTTGTATGAATCAGCTAAGAACAAGTATTTGACGCAACATAAAGTTTCATCACTTGCTAATAAAGCATCTCTTCCTCGAATATTCTGCTCATGTTGACTCAATTGTGCATCTACAATTTCAGCTTCTGCATCTGCATCTGGTTCAACATAATCATCATAAATCGGGGGTGATAGCCAATCTATAAACTCCTCTGGTTTAAGATTGTTATTGAATTGTGGAATTTCCACCTTGAAACCCTGTTCCCACCGTTGGTTAGGGTGTTCGGGTGAACGATTCCGGTAACCGGCGAAAGGACGCAATTCATCCATTCATTGTGTCAATAATTCAACCTGCCGCCACAAATCGTCGTTCTCACGTCGAAATTCAGCGTTTTCACGTCGTAACTCAGCTTGATCATCATCAGCACCTTGGGGAGCGGCTCGCTGTTGTCTACAGGGCGGCATACCTCAGGATCGACTAACCTCTGATACCAACTGATGCAGCGTACGTGGCTAGGAAGAACTCTTTATCAAGTTCGTTGATTCTTGCGAATACCGAATGTGATAGATTTGAGGGAAACCTCGATTTTTAATTAAACTTCAAAACTAATTAACAATAAACTTATAAGAGTGCTTAAATAGGCAAAAGCTAGCCAAACCCTAATTGTAGAAAAAGAAATTCTAAACTTATTTGGAAAAGGAAACAAATTATTAAAATTGTAAAAACTGTCTGAAACTTAATAATCTGCGATTTTGACCCTCAAGATGAACTCGAATGGCCGAAATTCACCGTACTTTATGGCATAGCCATGAGTTTTGCTTAGAACGTCGTTTCCGCCCAGAAAACACTAGTCCTTTGTCGAAATCCGACACTTTCGCGATAACTCCAGGTGTTCTACATTCTGCATATCGACTTCTTCGACCGCACTGCATCAGCCATCTTGTAGCGGCGATAAATCCTTCATCTAGAGTTTGATTAGAGCGCACTTTACATCACGATGAAGAGAATTCAACATTATCCAACTTTGAAGAAGGAATATTGTTCATTGGAACTCTAGAATTCGGGTTATCAGTTGGTCAAACAGGCTGACCAGCAACCCGTCCGACACTCAATTCCAGCAAGCCATCTTGCGAGCGCCATATCTTCTACATCATATATTCAAATCGAGAACTTTTTGAGCCTAAATTGAAGAGGAAGAAACAAAAATCATTTCTCATGCAGGAACTTTTCTGATTGGAGGTCTGGAAGAGGTGGAAAACGTGTTGGAGCTGTGCCCTATCCCAATGTAATAAGTTATCTATATCTAATATTTTATCATCTTTCAGAATAAATAAAATGACATTATGTTACTAATGTGTTGTAGTAAAATATTAAATGCGATTAATTATATGTCATTATGTGTGTCATCAATAATAGTAGAATTGTAGATCATAAATAATCGCATTTAATGAGTCCATGGTCATATAAGTTTCTTCTGAAGCGACTAGTATGAGGATAAATCTATATGATCACGCTCTACTGATCATGGCAAGGCAAGTGCCAGAGTTAGATTATAGATATCATTCAGAGATGATATTGGGCGACCCGATTATGAGCATGTAGCATAGATGCAAACATGAGCATACTCACATACCGTAGCTTGTCAACAAATCCTTAGACCAAGGAGTCCTTGTAGTTACTATGTAATCAATAGCTGAGTTTGATGTTGCCTAACGTTATCTGTAAAATGGTAATCATAAGGGCAATGATTGGCTCAACTATGGATTACATGAGTGAACACGAAAGACGACTAAAGGATTTATCCCTCATGCTCCGGCATGGGAAAGATATCTGTTTAGGCCACTTGATGTAAATGACTGAAAGGAAATGCATGACCATGCTAGTGATACACGGTATCAGGATTCAGTCATCTCACAGATCAAGAAACGGTAATTGATTAAATAAGGATGACGAATCTATGCCTTATGATCAATCTGGATATCTAGTGATAAAAGGGTAATGACTTGGACGATATGAGTTTAAGTTGAATCATCGATAATTATGAGCGTTGGGTATTCATAATGTCTTACTAGAGGCCACTTATGACGGGGAGGGCAAAATGGTAATTTTGCGCCGATTTGCCTAGAGTGTCACACACTTAAAACGATGAGTATGGAAAAAGGGGACTTAGGAATTCCAAATGAGAAGAGATAAGAGAATTGGGACATTCACTTTCGTGTTTAGTTAGACCAGGTCCGTCTAAGCTAAACCGAAACAGATTAGACATATCCAGTCTAGGTTGTAACCTAGACGGTTATAGGAATTGGTCTATTCAAGTCATTTAATTAATAATCCTAAGTATAATGGGGCTCAAAAGATTTTATTTAAATTGGGTTGAACCATATTGGGCTTGAGGCCCTTTTAGGGTTTTATTAGTTATAATTATAATTTAGAGATAATCTTAAAAGGGAAACAATCTGAATTGAGGAAAGGATTTGACCAAATATATTATATTAATTATAATTATAATTGTTATAATCCACAAAAGGAAAGGGGATGATTTTGGACCCCCCCCTCTCTCTCTCTCTCTCTCTCTCTCTCTCTCTCTCTCTCTCTCTCTATGTCTCTCTCTCTTTGTCTGTCTGTCTGTCTGTCTCTCTTTCTCTCTCTTGCCTCGTAAGAGAGTTTTTATCCAAGAATCCATATATCGTCTGTGTGGACATTATAGAGAAACAAGATCCTTCGATTTTGTTTAATCAGATTCAAAAAGGTATACTTACATTACTGCAATTTTAATCTTGTGCTAAAATCATTTTAGCATGAAAATCGTAAATATTTTAATTGGGAATCCATGGTTATTTATGCTTCCACTGCATGAAATTACATTTATTGGAGCCCATGGAATTTTTTCAGTGGTATCTGAGCGATGATTGTATTGCATATTGGTTTTTACCATTTTATAATTGCATGAATAAAATATCTAGGAATTTATTTTTCTTGTGGAAAATTTTTTGCATGAAAATTGTAAATTTATTTTTGATTTTTGAAATTGATTTTTTCTGAAAATTTTGGGTTTGGGGTAATCATGGCCGAGCCATGATCACCCGTGGTCGAGCCATTTGGACGATCATGGAAGACCCTCGGGTCGACCATGGTCAGCGCCAAAGGCCGACTAGGTCGCACCAAGGGTCGACCATGGAAGGCCCTCGGGCTGACCATGGCCGACGCCGCGGGCGACCAAGGTCGTGCCTTCGACTCGACCATTGATGGCTCCGGCTGTCCATGGGCGACGACGAAGGCAGACCAAGGTTGATCCCTCGGGTCGACCATGGGGAGCCCTCGGGCCGACCATGGTCGACGCCCAGTCCGACCAGGACGGCCAGCCCGGGCGCCCATAATCGCCCACGGGTGATTGTGGTCAAGCCGATGCTGACCGACCGGTCTCGGGGTACATGCCGGTCAAACCCTGACCGCGAATCGTGAAGGCTCCAGAAGAAATTATGAAACCCTAAATTGAATTTCAGATCTCGTTCGGTTTCGATAAACTGGGGAAAAATCGGTTTAATTTCAAAATCAATTTAAACCGCCTGATTTCGATAAACCGGATAATTTTTCCACACTTAAGAAAGATGAAATTGGAATTAATAATGTTGTTTGATAACATGATGTTTGATAACATATTGTTTAACAACATGTTGTTTTCCACATGATGTGTAGCTAAGGCCCTCTAGATGTGAATGGTCGATTTATATTAATTTCATGTCATGCAACCAGCGAGTTACTTATTTTGGGATTGTAATCAAATACGACCATCTTGTCGTGATATTTGTAATTATGTTATGTACTGTGTAATTACGAATAATGACACAAGAAACACGAAAAGAGGGAGATTTGGAGCCAAGAGGAGTCTCGGAGTCGGCGAAAGTTCTCAAGGACGCTCGAAGCCAGTGGGAGTCCACAAGGATGGTGCAAGCAAAGAACTTAAATATTTAGTCTTTAAGGTTTATTGCTAGTATCATAGGATCCTACAGGATGGGCTGTAGTTATGTATGTTATTTACATTTACATGTCTATGACTATATGAATGTATAAATGCATGATTAGTTTAAATACATTAAATGTAGTTTAGACTATCACCCACATGCAAAGATTAAAATCAGAATTAATCACCCATGCATGTAATACGGACTTGGAGTCACCCTTGCATCGAATGTAGTCGATGAATCCAATTAAGAATGTATCGATATACAATTAGAGTTTTAAAAACACAAAACGCTAATAATTTAAAGTCAAGCGTGATTCCATCTAAGTTTTGACACTCGGAAAGATTTTGAGCCTATGCGTGGGTGCGCCTCCGCGCATCATTCATGGGGGAGAAATTCGGATGAGTTGGGCAGTTTGATATGGGTATGTGCGCCTCCGCGTAGTAGTCACATTAGTTTTGGGCCATTGTCGAAACTTGGTAGACTTGTCTACAATTGTCAGCTAGAGCTGACCTAGGGTACCGGATAGGGTATGTCGCGTACATTCGTGTACAGACCCTAGCAAGGAATTACATCTAATGTAACTGGATGAGTTATCCTACCTTTGTGACTTGGTTGGAGTGGTGAGGCTACATTCACTTCAACCGAGTGCATGCAAGGATCCTGGTTCAGGTTCTATTAGTTCTAGAATCAAAAGTTGTGTTTAATCTCTAACTATCTCCAAGTTGAATTTTAAATCAACACTGATTAAATTTTCTTTACTTCGTGTAGATCTAAATGGAAAACACAACACAAGGAAGTAATAGCGCATTGAGAGTCCTGATTGAGAGGGACAAGGTCAATGGCGTGAATTACTTGGACTGGGATAAAAACTTGAGGCTTGTACTCAAGCATGAACGCAAGTTGTATATCCTTACCGATGGCCCACCTGTTGAGCCAACATTGAGGGATGATTACCAAAAGTTCCTCAGTGACCAGATCAACGTGTCATGTATTATGATGGGCAGCAAGGAGCCTGAGCTGCAGAAGCAGTTCACAGACTTTGCAGATGATCCTCGTGCCATAATGAAAGAGGTCAAAGAGATGTTCAAAGAGAAGGCTCGTATCGAAAGATATGACACTCTCAGGGAACTTCTTTCCTACAAGCTCAAGGATGGAGTCTCTATCAGTCCCCATGTATTGAAGATGAAACGTCTTCTGAAACACTTGACAAGAATCAGTCTTGATGTTCAAAAGGAAATGACTGCGGATATTGTCTTGCAGTCACTTCCTGACGCATATAGTGATTTCATTATGAATTACAATATGCATGACATGTACAAGTTTGTAACAGAGCTCCATGGGATGCTTGTGACCGCTAAAAAGAATCTCAAGGGAAAGACAAAAGAGGTTCCTATTGTCAACAAGAAGGTCAGCTTCAAGAAATCTTGAACTGGTAAGGGTAAAACCCTTGCGCACCTTGCAGGACAGATCAGACACCCAAGGGTCCGAAGGTTTAAGTAGCTCCCAAGGCTGTTGTGAAGGCTAAGAACAAGACGGATGTTATCTGTTATCACTGCAATGAGCTAGGACACCGGAAGAAAGGTTGCAAGAAATATAAGGATCACGTGAAGAAGAGTGGGCATCCACGTTTTCAAGATCACGTATTTACGTTATTGAGCTTAATCTAAGCATTTCTAATACTAATTCTTGGGTACTTGATATTGGTGGTGAATCTCAGATTTGTATTAATGTGTAGGACCTTGAAAGTATAAAGGCTTTGGGCAGAGACGAAGTGGACCTAAGATTTGGTGATGGAAATCAAGTCTCAACAACTGCTGTAGGAACAATTAGTTTTAGTTTACCTACTGGGCTTGTTTTAATTTTAAATCATGTTCATTGTGTACCTATGTTTCGTAGGAATATTATCTCGATTTCCCCTTTGGATAGGGAGGGATACTGTTTTTCTATTGATAATGGATTATTCAGTATTTTTAAGAATAATATTTATTATTGCAATGCAGCATTGGTTGGTGGTTTGTATGTTTTAAACACTCAAAACACTAACATAAGTTCTATTTATAATGAAAATAACAAAAGGGTTAAATATGATGATGTTAACCAAACTGCGATATAACATTGTCGTTTAGGGCACATAGGCGAGAAACACATCTTAACACTTAATAAGTGTGGACATCTAAGTCCATTTGAATTAACCTCTATTGAAAGATGCGAGTCTTGCCTTATGGGCAAAATGACAAATGCACCTTTCACGGGTATAGGTGAAAGGGCGAGTAACTTATTAGGTCTAATACATTCGATGTATGTGGACCTATGAGTACTCAGGCTATAAGAGGGTTCAACTACTTCATCACGTTTACTGCTGATTTCAGTAGATTTGGTTATGTCTACTTAATGCGACATAAGTCTGAAGCCTTTGACAAGTTCAAAGCCTTTAAGGATGAAGTACAGAACCAACTTGGGAAAAGTATAAAGGTACTTCGTTCCGATCGAGGTGGTGAATACTTAACCCAAGAGTTTCATAGTCATCTAGGATATTGTGGGATCATTTCTTAATGGAATCCACCCGGAACGCCACAATTAAATGGTGTGTCCGAGCGGAGAAACCGAACATTGTTAGATATGGTTAGGTCCATTATGAGTCAGGCTGATCTTCCAATTTCTTTCTTGGTTATGCCCTGGAAACGACCGCATTCATTCTGAATCGGGTCTGACAAAGGCAGTGGAAAAGACAACATACAAAGTATGGAGTGGGAAGAAGCGCACGTTGTCTTTCCTGAATATTTAGGGATGCGAAGCTTATGTCAAGTGTTTGCAAGGCGACAAGCTCGAACCCAAATCAGAAAAATGTGTCTTTGTGGGGTACCCCAAGGAAACAAGGAGTACTACTTCTACAAACCCAGTGAGAAAAAAGTTTTTGTTGCTCGTGGTGGGGTGTTTTTAGAAAAAGAAATTTATTTCCAAAACAGCTAGTGGGAGTCCCGTGAATCTCGAAGAAATTTGAGAAAGTACGGAACAACCTGAAGTAATTCAGGAACCTGCTATGCAAGGTGTAGAAGTACAGAAGCCTGAGATGGCCGTAGATGAGGAACCAATCACTAAAACAATTCCAGATGGTCCAAGGAGGTCTGAAAGATCTCGTCAGGTTCCCGTCAGATAAATGCGGGAGATGATCCATCAACCTTTCAACAAGCCTTAGACAACACCGACGCTGATAAATGGCAGGAAGCCATGAAAGAGGGGATAGAATCCATGTATGACAACCAAGTCTTGTGCTTGGTTGATCAAAACTCTAGGATAAAACCTATCGGTTGTAAGTGTGTCTATAAGTTCAAGACCGACATGGATGGAAATCCTCATACCTATAAGGCTAGGTTGGGTGCAAAAGGTTATCATCAGATTCAAGGTCTTAATTATGATGAAACCTTTTCACCAGTAGAAATGGTCAAATCTATCCGGATCATTCTTGCCATAGGTGCATATCACAACTATGAGATATAGCAGATGTATATCAAAACCGCCTTCCTTAACGGGAACTTACAAGAGGATGTGTATATGACACAGCCTGAGGGTTTTATCGATCCAAAGAATCCCAGTAAGATATGTAAGCTGCAAAGATCCATTTATGAATTGAAGCAAGCTTTACAGAGTTGGAATCTTCGTTTTGATGAAGTTGTAAGAGAATTCGGCTTCATCAAGAACGAAGATGAACCTTTCGTTTACAAGAAAGCGAGTGGGACTAATATTGAATTCCTGGTGCTTTATGTCGATGGCATTTTACTCATCGGGAATGACATCCCGACTTTGCTTGCCACCAAAGCTTGGTTAGGGAAGTGCTTCTCGATGAAGGACTTAGGTGATGCGACATTTATTTTGGGCATCAAGATCTGTAGGGATCGTCTCAAAAAAATTTTGGGCCTAAGTCAAATCACTTATATAGATAAAGTGTTGAGAAGATTCTCAATGCTTGATTCTAAGAAGGGATACATACCTATGCGTCATGGCATTAAGCTCAGCAAGAAACAGGGTCCTATTACGCCTGATGAGCTGAGCAAGATGAAACAGATCCCATATCCCTCGACTATAGGATCTATCATGTATGCCATGATATGCACGAGACCGGATGTCTCGTTCGCACTCAGCTGTATCAACAGATTCCAATCCAACCCCGACCAAGAACACTGGATTGCTGTTAAGGCCATCCTCACATACTTGAGGAGGACCAATGATACATTCCTAGTGTATGGAGGTGTGGATAGAGAACTAGCAGTTAAATGATATGTCGATGCTAGTTTTCAAACAGATCCTGATAATGCTAATTTTCAGACAGATCTAAACATATAAGCATAAAATATCACATTATCATAGAGTACGTTGATAAGGGTGATGTGGAGATTACATATGTTATGAATGATGATAATATGGCCGATCCCTTGATGAAGGCTCTACCGCGGCATAAGCATGAGAGACATGTGTGGTCTATGGGAATAGATTGGAACTAGGGGAAAGTGAGAGATTGTTGGAGTTGTGTCATAGCCCAATGTAATAAGTTATCTATGTTTAATGTTTTATCATCTTTCAGAATAAATTAAATGACATTATGTTACTAATGTGTTATAGTAATATATTAAATGCGATTCGATTTATGTCATTATGTGTGTCATCAATACTAGTAGAATTGTAAATCGAAAAGAATCACATTTAATGAGTCCCTTGTCATGTAAGCTTCTTTTGAAGAGACCAGTATGAGGATAACTCTATATGATCACGCTCTAGTGATCATGGCAAGGCAAGTGCCGGAGTTAGATCATAGATATCATTCAGAGATGATATTGGGCGATCCGATTGTGAGCATGTATTATAGATGGTGTCATGAGCATACTCACATATCGTAGCTTGTCAACATATCCTTAGACCAAGGATTTTTTGTAGTTAATATGTATTTAGTAGATGAGTTTGACGTTGCGTAATATTATCTGTGAAAGGGTAATCATAAAGGCAATGATTGGCTTAATTATGGATTACATGGGGGAACACGAAAGACGGCTAAGAGATTTATCCCTCATGCTCCAGCATGGAAAAGATATCTGTTTGGGCTACTTGATGAGACTGACTGAAAGGAAATGCATGACCATGCTAGTGATACACGGTATTAGGATTCAGTCATCTCACAGATTAATAAATTGTGATTGATTAAATAAGGATGATGACTCTATGCCTTATGATTAATATGGATATCTAGTGATAAAAGTGTAATGACTTGGAGGCTATGAGCTTAAGTCGAATCATCGATAATCATGAGAGTTGGGTAATCATAATATCTTACTAGATGCCACTTATGACGGGGAGGGAAAAATGGTAATTTTGCGCCGATCTGCCAATGTGTCGTGAGCCTAGAGGGTCACACACATACAACGATAAGAATGGATAAAGAGACTTTGAACGTCCAAATGAGAAGAGATAAGAGAATTGGGACATTCACCTTCATGTTTAGTTAGACCTGGTCGGTCTCAGCTAAACCGAAACGGATTAGACAATTCCAGTATAGGTTGTAAACTAGACGATTAGGGGAATTGGTCTATTCAAGCCATCTAATTAATAATCCTAAGTCTAATTGGGCTCAAAAGATTTTATTTAAATTGGGTTGAACCATATTGGGCTTGAGGCCCTTTTAGGGTTTGATTAAATATAGTTATAATTTAGAGATAATTCTAAACCAGAAACAATCTGAATTGAGGAAAGGATTTGACCAAATATATTATTTTAATTATAATTATAATTGGTATAATCCACTAAGGGAAAGGGGATGATTTTGGGGAAAATAACACATATTTTCCCAAAACAAAATTTTGGGGAAAACCAATTGTTCTCTTCAATTGGATTTGAAAAAGGTATACGTATATTACTGTAATTTTAATCTTGTGCTAAAATCAATTTAGAATGAAGATCATAAATATTTTAATTGGGAATCCATGGTTATTTATTCTTCTCCTGCATGAAATTACATTGATTGGAGCCCATGAAATTCCTTCTAAACGATGTCGGAAGAGGGATTGTTCACCACAAAATGAGCTGAACCGGACCGGTCAACCCGAAACGGTATGGACTGGCCCAGTCTGGGGTTGTGAACAGAAACCACGTGATTTCCCCCCGAAATCTTATTGTTGGGCATATGCAGACCTAGAACTCTAATTTGAGAGCACTTTTCATATTATTAGGCATTAGAGGAGGATAGGTTGTAGAGAGGAGGAGGAACAGGGAGATTGGAAGAGAAGAGAAGACCAAAGAGTTTGAAGATGTTCATCCATGGTGGAGGTCTCTCTCTCTCTCACTCCTCTCTTCTTTTCTTTGTAGTTTAGGTTATTTGTTAGATTTGATTTTGTAAATTTTGTAGAGATTCTATGATTTTGTAAATTAGTAGATCTTTTTAGTTTATCTTTGATTTTGGGTTTATTTTCATGTTCATGAAGGGATTGTGCCTAGGTATTGGTGAGATAGCCAATATAGGTTAATTTATGTGGTACTGACAATATGAGTATGGGTAATATGGTTGTTTGAGCTTAAATTGATATTAATTGAATATGGGTATTTGGTATTTGATTGCTAGATTATTGATTTAATTGTTGAATTGATGATTAATTTAGTTGATTGTTGATTATTGCCATGGATATTTATAGATTTGTGCTTTCATTGTTAAGTTCATGGTAATGGGGAGCTTGATTAAAGTTTTGAAGTCCTATTTTGGTGATTTATGCACTAGAGATTGGTGCGATTGCCAATTTAGGGTGGATTTTCCATTTTTATGAACATGGGAAGTGTGGAATTGGCATGCTTTTGAGCTTAATTGAATTGATTGGTTTTTAGGTCTTGTGAATTAAACACTAATTGCTAATTTTGGTTTTTCGCATGATGATTATGAACTTGGTTAACTTTGATAGGTTCTAGATTTAGGTGTTGTTTAGAGTTTGCTAGACTTTTGTTAGATTTTGAATTAACTCTTTCCCGCCTCGAAACTACCCTATTTTCCTTCCCGGCCTCAAGTCCGACAATTCCGAACACCTAGATTGGCGCCCACTAGCTAAAACTCCCAGTGGGATCGATAACTCGGGCTTAAGAAAGCCAAATATTACTTAGGTTTAGATCAAATCTAGGAAGAGAGGCGATAGCAATCGACCTAGGTGGAACGTAGCATTTAGGGGCCGGATCTGCACGGTGTGTCTTGGGGTTGTAATTAGATTTGTGACGACTTGTTAATTGCAATCTGTGACGGGGATACATATACCGCGGGTACGGTTTCCATCAATAGGGCGCCAGGTTGAAGGATGAAGATTCCTACATGACCTTTAAGATGACCTTATTTAAGTATTTTAGTTAAATGGCCTGACTAATTTATTTTAATTTGCCGAAACTCTTGCAAACAAGAGATATGTTTGGGACAGGTCTAGAATTATCAACACTTATTTCTGTTTCTTAAAGTTTCTTTTCCGTAATTAATAATCAAATCTGGTAAATTGGTAAAATGACATATCCCCCGAAATCTCGACTCCCCAATCGCCTTTATATATTTGGTTTTCATGTTATTACTTGCACTTTTCGTGAGTTTATTTTTGTGTTTGAATACTTTTCTCACCATCATTACTCTTGAAACCGACTAGACCCGCATAATAGTCCTAAGCTCCTAGTGTTCACATTATTTAGACATCACTCTCCATGTGGGATCGATAACTCCGGGATGTAATACTCCCGATATTACTTGGAACGACCAGTGCACTTGACGGACGCGTCAAGTTTTTGGCGCAACTGGTAAAGGAGTCCAAAGTTGTGGTCAAAGCTTGGACTCCGCCCCCTTCTTTTCCTATGGCTTTGCAAAATTCCAAGAATGAACAATTTAAAATATTTTTGGATATATTTGCAACATTAGAAATTAATATCCCTTTTCTTGATGTAATTCGTGAAATGCCTGCACATGGTAAATTCTTGAAAAGTTTAATTTCTAAAAAAGGGACAATGAGACCATTCACCTGGCCGGGGAGTGCTCTACGGTACTCCTCAAGAAATTACCCCAAAAGCATCGAGACTCGGGTAATTTTCCAATTTGAGGTAATTTTTTAATTCATTGTCAAATTGGAAAATTACCTATACCGAAATCACTTTGTGACTTAGGAGCAAGTATCAATTTGATGCCTTACTCATTTTATGAAAAACTCGGTTTAGGGTCCGAACCACCTTCCACTAATGTCACCCTCCAATTAGCGGATCGTTCCATTCTTTGACCTCGTGGGGTCGTGGAGGATGTTTTAATTAAAGTCGGGAAATTTATTTTCCCGGTTGACTTCATTATTTTGGACATGGAAGAAGATCGTAACATGCCTATTATTTTTGGTAGACCGTTTTTAAGAACAGCTAGGGTGCTTATTGATGTTTAAATGGGTTATGTGACGATAAGATGCGTGGTTATGGTTCATGTTTCCATCAAAAATCACATTTTATGTGTTTGATCATAAAAATAACACAGGTGGTTATGGTTCATGTTTCCAAATAGGAGAAGAAATTGGTTATGATTCGGGGTCTGATTTTAATGATAAGAACATGATTTTCAATGGAAATGGGTTGATTGATGTTGCTTATGATGATAATTTGATCAACGATGCTGAATGTGGAAAGGCTTTTAAGCATAATATTGGTGTTATTCCTGATGTGCCTTATAATTTAACTAACAAAGATGAGGATTCTCCATGCATCGTAACTCAATCTTTGTTGGATTCACAAGTACAAGGGATGATGGATTCACTTAAAAAATCAAAGAGGGCTCCGAAGGGAATGGGTTGCATCTTGACAATCCCGAAGTAGAAAAAAGAAGGCGGAGAGGCCCTACTACTAGCATCGTGCCAGAAAGGGGCACAATTCAATGATAATAACTTGATAAGTACCTGCATGTACGGAGCCGACCTAATAAGCGCTTTCGAGCGTGGGTCGTATAATTTTGACATAAACATTTTTATGCTTAACCATGTGAATGCCATGCAACATGCTTTTTCACGACTTGGTCGAAAATTAAAATGTTTGATTTTGTAGGTTGGTGAACAAGGAAGAGGTGAGGCTTGTTGGAAATTATGGGGTCCAAAATCATGGCAGCGGAAGCAAAAACGAATAGTAACCATAATTCCGTCCAAGCATCATTTGCAAATTACCAGATTAACCAATAGGAAGTATTACCTCGGATCCCGGACTTGAGCCCAAATACTGTTTGAGCGCCTACGTACCCCGTCCTGCAGGGATCAAAGCCCACGTAGTTCGCACCGCGATAGGAGCAGGTTTTAAACCATGGAATGGTTGATCTACTAGGATCTGTGGCAATTTTCGCAGAGTAACGTCTTATTTTCGGTGAGTATATCTCCCCATATAACTCCAAGCGCTGGGAGTTATTTATACTCGACAATGGAGCCTGCCACGGGACCGTGTCGACCAACGGGTCTTTCCCGTGGTGAAACTCACTCCGCTCGTTGCGATCGTGGAGCTGGTCGTGGTGCTGACCAGTTCTCCATAGACCCGTGGCCAAAACACCACGTTCCGTGGCCCCGTCGTCTCCACGAGCCCGTGGCCTAAGTTCCATGCTTGGCCAATGTCCGTGTTGATGTCATGAACACGGTCCCTTGGCCCAAACACTTGGTTTGGCCTCAGACCGTGGAAATGTTATGACCCCAGACCCGTGGCCCAAACCATAGGTTTGGCCACGGTCCATGGTAATGTTATGGCGACGGCACCGTGGCCCAACCCATAGGTTTGGCCACAGTCCGTGGCCGACTTGCCTTAGTCGTGTCTCCTTACTTTCTCTCCGTGCTAATCCTTTGCGTGTGACCCTATAGGATCATGTGATCATGCTCTATTGATCATGGCAAAGTGCGCGCCGGAGTTATATCATAGATATCATCAGGTCAATGATATCGGAGAACCCGATTGTGAGTATGCAACATAGATCCAGTAATGAGATACTCACATATCGTAGCTTGTCATTATATCCTAAGACCAAAGAGTCTTTGTGTACACTGTGTAGCGAATACCTAAGTTTGACCTAGTCTAACGTTACCTGTAAAATGGTAGCTATAACGGCTTTGATTGACTTAGATATTAATTGCATTTGTGAACTCGAAAGGCATCTAAGGGATTTATCACTCATACTCCGGTATGAGAAAGATATACGTTTAGGCAACTTGATGAGTATGACTTAAGGAATAGCACGGCCGTGCAGGTGATACCTTAGTATCAGTTTTCACTCATCTCAAATATCAAGAAACAATGATTGATAAATTAGGATGACGATTCTATGCCTATTGATCAATCTGGATATCAGTTTGATAAAAGGATAGTGACATGTACGATAACAGGTTAAGTCGAATAATCGATAATCACGAACGTTGGGTAATCATAATGTCTTGCTAGAGACCACTTATGATGGAAAGGGTAAAATAGTAATTTTACCAGTATGCCAACGGGTCGTGAGCCTAGAGGGTCACACGCATTAAACACAATACATAGAAAATAAGCATGGATGGAAATTGGGAGAATCCAGTTTTCACTTTAGTCAAATTGAAAACGATTCGGTTGATTTCTGGCCTAGGTTTTTTAACCAGACGGTTGAAGGAATCGAGTTGGGGAAATTGAACCAGTTTAGATAAACAAAAATTAGACCTCAATTATATGGGTTTTAATTTGTATTTAGTTAAACGGGCTTGAAGCCCATTTAGGTTTTAATTCATGAATGGGGCAAGAGTGCAATTATGAGTTTAAAGGGGTTAAACGGGCTTTAAGCCCATTTAGGGTTTTAATTCATGAATGGGGCAAGAGTGCAATTATGACTTTAAAGGGGTAATACGTGTAATTATTTATTTGAATTTTAAAATCAGATTTTTTGATATAATTACACAATATATTACTTCCCATTTTAAACCATATTTTCGGCAATCCTCCCCCAAATCCCCTCTCCATAGCTTTTTTTGTTCAATTCTCTTTTCATCCATTAGCAAGTGTGTGAGAGAAAACCGACGGTGGTTGTTGTGCTTGTGTGGACTCGATAGAGAAACACTACTTTGTGTTTTTGATCGATTAACAAGGCAAAAATTTCAGATTATAAAAGTTTATAACATGCTGAATTTTTCATTAAGATTCATGTTTGCATTTGATTCCCATGGTTCAATTAAGCTCCGCTGCATGAAATTATTGTTTGGAACTCATGGGAATCCCTTTAAATGGTATTAGAGGATAGTTGTTATGAAATTAATTCATTGTGTTTAAATCTGGAATTTTGATTTGTTCTTGATTTCATCACTTGAATATGCATGTTATTGAAAAAAAAATTCAGTTTAATTGATTTTGAAAATTGCAAAATTAAATTTTTGGGGCTGTTTCGGGTTATCCATGGCCGAGCCATGGCTAACCAGGGTCGAGATCCTTGGTGGACCATGGAATGCCCTAGGGCAGACCATGGTCGGCACCAAGGGCCGACTAGGTTGCCTACGGGCGACCATGGCAGCCCTCGTGGGCGACCAAGGTCTGCCCACACGGGCGACCATGGCAGCCCTCGCGGGCCACCATGGTTGCCTCGCGGGCAACTAGGGTCTTTCCTAGGGGCGACCATGGCAGCCCTCGCGGGCCACCATGGTTGCTCCTGTGGGCTACCACGGTCAACCTCGCGGGCGACCACGGCAGCCCTTGCGGGGCACCGTGGTTGCCTCCGCGGGCGACCTCGGTTGGGCCGGTTCGGCTAGACCAGATTCGAGCTGAACCGGCTGGTTCGCGAGAATTTTCTAAGGCCCTAAAATTTTATTTTTTAGATTTGGTTCAGTTTCGATAAACCAGCAAGAAACGGTTCAAAATTCAATGCTGGCTTAGTAGGTGGTTCCTGGGTAAGGATATAATCCTTACGTTCATGCTTGAGAACGAGTCTCAAGTTCTGGTCCCAATCGAGGATGTTTACGCCGTTAAGCTTATCCTGCTCGATTAGCGACCTAAGCGCGCTGTTACCAGAATGATTCGTGTTTGCCATTAATATCTACACAGTAAACAATTTTAATCAGTAATAAATAAAATTCAAGTTGGAGATTTAGTTACAAAACATTTTCTGATTCGAACTTTAGAATCCGAACCAGGATCCTATCATGCTCTCAATTGAAGTGAACGGAGGCTCACTACTCCAATTGAGAGCTTCAAGGTAGAAAGACATCTATCTACAAGACCATGTAGTTCCTAGCTAGGATTTGGGAAATGGCTGCAGACTTTGTGTTGTATTTACTTCCAGAGATATATCGTGATTTCGTTGTAAATTACAATATGCATGACATGGACAAGACTGTGACAGAGCTCCATGGTATGCTCGTGACTGCTGAAAAGAATCTCAAGGGCAAGTCCAAGGAGGTTCTTATGGTCAACAAGCAAGTGAGCTTCAAGAAAGCCAGCATGGGTAAGGATAAGGCCCCTATGCACCTAGCGGGGAAGATTCGACAACCTAAAGGTCTAGTAGCTCCAAAGGCTGTTGAGAATCCTAAGAAGGATGTCGTATGCTTCTATTGCCAAGGACAGGGGCACTGGAAGAAGGATTGTAAGAAACACAAGCAGTTTCTTAGGAAGAGTGGAGCTTCCAAATCTTCAGGATCAGATATTTTTGTTATTGAGCTCAATCTCATTTTATCTACTTCAGATTCTTGGGTACTTGATATTGGTGTAGAATCGCACATTTGTGTTAATGTGCAGGCTCTTGGAAGTAGAAGAGAAGTGGACAGGGAAGAGGCGGACCTACGAGTTGGTGACGACAATCAAGTCTTAACAACTGCAGTAAGAAACATTAGTCTCAGTTTGCCTAGTGGGCTGGTTTTATTATTAAACAATATTAATTGTGTACCTGCGTTTCGCATGAATATTATTTCTGTTTCCTTGATAGACAAGGAAGGATATTGTTTTTCTATTGATAATGAAATTTTCAATATTTTTAAGAACAATATATTTTATTGCAATGCTTTATTGGTTGGTGGTTTATATATTCTTAATATTCAAAACACTGACACTAGCTCAATTTATAATATAAGTAACAAAAGGGTTAAATCCGATGATTTAAACCAGACTGTGATATGGCACTGCCATTTAGGCCATATAGGCCAGAAACGCATCTCAACATTTCACAAGTGTGGACTTCTAAGTCCGTTTGAATTCACTTCAATTGAGAGATGCGAGTGACAAAGGCACCTTTTGCCGGTTTAGGTGAAAGGGCTAGTGACTTATTAGGTCTCATACATTCCGATGTATGTAGACCTATGAGCACTCAGGCCAGAAGGGGTTTTCACTACTTCGTTACATTTACTGATGACTTCAGTACATACGAGTATGTCTTTCTTATGAGACATAAATCGGAAACCCTTGACAAGTTCAAGGAGTTCCAAAACGAAGCACAAAACCAGCTTGGTCAAAGTATAAAAACGCTTCGATCTGACCGAGGCAGTGAGTACTTGGACTATAAGTTTCACAGTCATTCAAAGGAGTGTGAGATCCTCTCTGAATTGACTCCGCCTGGGACACCTCAAATGAATCGTGTATCCGAACGGAGAAATCGGACCTTGCTTGACATGGTTCGATCAATGATGAGTCAGGCTGACCTCCCTATCTCCTTCTAGGGCTATGCCCTAGAGACGGCCGCATTCATATTGAATCAGGCTCCTACAAAGGCATTGGAAAGCACTCCATACGAAATATTGAACGGGAAGAAACCCTTATTAGCTTTCCTTAAGATTTGGGGATGTGAAGCTTACGTCAAGCATTTTCTAGGCGATAAGCTCGAACCCAAATCAGATAAGTGTGTCTTTGTGGGGTACCCCAAGGAAACAAGGGGGGTACTATTTCTACAAATCCAGCGAGAACAAAGTTTTTGTTGCTCGATGAGGGGTATTTTTGGAAAAGGAATTTATTTCTAAAAGTGCTAGTGGGAGTGCCCTATTCCAGAGGGTCCAAGAAGGTCTGAGAGATCTCGTCAAGCTCCTATCAGATATGGCTTTCTATCCACTGAAGGAAATGACTTGATACTGGTGGATCAGGATGATCCAGAAACCTACAGACAAGCTTTGGCCAGTCCAGACTCCGAAAAATGGCAGGACGCCATGAATGAGGGAATGAAATCCAAGTCCGAAAACCAAGTCTGGTGCTTAGTGGATCAAACCCCTGGGATAAAACCCATCGGTTGCAAATGGGTCTATAAACTTACGACCGGCATGGATGGAAAACCTCAGACCTATAAAGCTAGACTGGTTGCGAAAGGTTATCGCCATATCGAAGGTATCGATTATGATGAGACTTTTTCACCAGTAGCTATGGTCAAATCTATCCGGATCATTCTAGCCATAGCAGCATACTACGACTATGAGATATGGCAGATGGATATCAAAACCGCCTTCCTTAACGGGAACTTAAAAGAGGATGTGTACATGACACAACCTGAGGGTTTTGTTGATCTAGAGAATCCCATAAAGATTTGTAAGCTACTTAGATCCATCTATAGATTAAAACAAGCTTCACGGAGTTTGAACCTTCGTTTTGATGAAGCCGTAAGGGAATTAAGTTTTATCAAAAACGAAAGTGAACCTTGCGTATATAAGAAAGCGAGTGAGAGTAATATTGTATTCATAGTGCTGTGTGTCGATGACATATTGATCATCGGGAACGATATCCCAACCTTGCTTGAGGTTAATGCTTGGTTAGTGAAATGCTTCTCGATGAAGGACTTAGGTGATGCTGCTTCCATTATGGGTATCAACATCTATAGAGATCGACCCAAAAGAATATTGGGCCTAAGTTAGAGCACTTACATAGATAAGGAGTTGAGAAGATTCTCAATGCTTGATTCTAAGAAGGGATACATACCCATGCTGCATGGCATTTAGCTCAGCAAACAATAGAGTCCTAAGACTCTTGATGAGCTGAGCAAAATGAGTAAGATCTCATATGATTCGGCTGTGGGATCCATCAAGCATGCCATGATTTGCATGAGACCAGACATCTCGTTCGCACTAAGATGTACCAGCAGATATCAATCTAACCCATACGAGGAGCACTGGATTGCTGTCAAGAGTATCCTTAAATATATGAGGAGAACTAAAGACGCATTCCTAGTGTATGGTGTGAAGGATGGAGAACTAGCAGTCAAAGGATATGTTGATGCTAGTTTTTAGACAGATCCTGATGATTTCAAATCTCAGTCCAGATTTGTATTTATATTAAATGGTGGAGCATTCCTCTGGAAGAGCTTCAAGGAAGCCACAACTACCGATTCTACAACAGAGGCTGAATACATAGCTGCAGCAGAAGCAGCTAAGGAAGCCGTATGGGTTAGAAGCTTTCTAATCGGATTAGATGTAATGCAGCGAGCGTCTGATCCGGTAAGCTTGTTGTGTGACAACACGGGGCCCATAGCATTAGCCCAAGAGCTCAGATTCCACAACAGAAGTATCACATTATCAGAGAATATATCGATAACGGTGATGTGAAGATTACTTATGTACCGACTGATGACAACGTTGCTGATCCCTTGACGAAGGCTTTACCGCAGCCCAAGCATGAGGCACATGTGAAGTCTATGGGGGTAGATTGGAACTTAGGTTGGAACTAGGGGCAAGTGGGAGATTGTTAGGATTATGCCCTAGTCCAATTTAATTCCTCAATCTATATTGTAACAGACATCATTTTTCGATACAATAAAAGGCATTATATTACTAATGTGTTGTAGTAGTATATTTAATGTGATTTGATCTATATCATTATGTGTATAACCATTTATAGTAGAACTATAGCTCAGAAAGAATTGCATTCGATAAGTCCCTGATCAACTAAGCTTCTTCTAAAGCGATCAGTATGAGACTAACTCCTTGTGATCATGCTCTACTGATCATGGAAAAGTGGGTGCCGTAGTTATATCATAGATATCATCAGGTCAATGATATCGGACAACCTGATTGCGAGTATGCAACATAGATCCAGTCATGAGATACTCACAGATCGTAGCTTGTCATTATATCCTACGACAAAAGAGTCTTTGTGTACTCTGTGTAACGAATACCTAAGTTTGACCTAGTCTAACGTTACCTGTAAAAGGGTAGCTATAACGGCTTTAATTGGCTTGGATATTAATTGCATTTGTGAACTCGAAAGGTGTCTGAGGGATTTATCACTCATACTCCGGTATGAGAAAGATATCCATTTCGGCCACTTGATGAATATGACTAAAGGAATAGCACGGTCGTGCAGGTGATACCTTAGTATCAGTTTTCAGTCATCTCAGATATCAAGAAACAGTGATTGATAAATTAGGATGACGATTCTATGCCTATTGATCAATCTGGATATTGGTTTGATAAAAGGACAGTGACATGTACGATAACATGTTAAGTCGAATAATCGATAATCACGAATGTTGGGTGATCATATTGTCTTGCTTGAGACCACTTATGATGAAAAGGGTAAAATAGTAATTTTACCAGTCTGCCAACGGGTCTTGAGCCTAGAGGGTCGCACGCATTAAGCACAATACATGACAAATAAGCATGGATGGAAATTGGGAGAATCCGGTTTTCAGTTTAGTCAAATTAAAAACGATTCGGTTGATTTCTCGCCTAGTTATTTTAACTAGACGGTTGAAGGAATCGAGTTGGGGATTTTGAACCGGTTTAGCTAAACCAAAATTAGAACTCAATTATATGAGTTTTAATTTGGATTTAGTTAAACGGGCTTGAAGCCCATTTAGGGTTTTAATTCATGAATGGGGTAAGAGTGCAATTATGAGTTTAAAGAGGTAATATGTGTAATTATTTATTTGAATTTTAAAATCAGAATTTTTGATATAATTACACATTATATTACTTTCCCTTTTTAAACCATATTTTAGGCAATCCTCCCCCAAATCCCCTCTCCAATTGCCGACCCTCCCCATTACCATTCCTCAATAGCTTTTTTTGTTCAATTCTCTTTTCATCCATTAGCAAGCGTGTGAGAGAAAACCGACGGTGGTTGTTGTGCTTGTGTGGACTCGATAGAGAAACACTACTTTGTGTTTTTGATCGATTAACAAGGTAAAAATTTCAGATTATAAAAGTTTATAACCTGCTGAATTTTTCATTAAGATTCATGTTTGCATTCGAGTCCTATGGTTCGATTAAGCTCCACTGCATGAAATTATTGTTTGGAACCCATGAGAATCCCTTTCAGATTGATGATTTGACTTAACCTTTTTATGTCCATATCATAATCACTTTGTCAATAGATATCCATATTAGATATAAGGCATAGAGTCGTTATCCTTATTTATCTAATCACTATTTCTTGATCTTGAGATGATTGAGAATGGTACCCCGTATCATTAGCTACACCAACTGAGTATGCTCATGACTGCATCTATGTGACATACTCAGGTTGGGTCATATAATACCATTTTCCAAATGATATTTATGATCCGATTCCGGGAATCCATCCCATTGACAAATAGAACTATATTATAAAGAATATTTCTCATACTGGTCGCTTCTGTGAAGCTTGTATGACCAAGGACTCGTTGAGTGTGATCTGTTCAGATCTATAGTCCTACTACTTTGGTGGACATAAATTAGATCATGCTTAACATATTATCACAACACAATGATAATATGATGCCAATTTAACTATTGCAATGATGATAAAACTAATACATATAAACTGAGATTGGCCTAGGGCACATTTCCATCAATCTCCCACTTGCCCCTAGTTCCAATATAAGTCTCAATTTATTCCCATAGACTTTACATGATCCTCATGTTTAGGCTGTGAGAAAGCCCTCGTCAAAGGATCGATTGTATTATCATTAGTAGCAATACTACAGATCTTCATTTTGTCTCTAAAAATAGACTATATTTGCTGAGTATTCGTTTGGACTTTTGTGATCTTGGCTCATTAGGGGTACTATGGCCAGTGGTGTTATCACAAAGGAAGTTCATCGGATCAGACGGGTTTTTAATTACGTCCAATGACATCTCAGAATTTCTGATCTATACAGCCTCTTTAGCTGCTTCCAAAACAGCTATGTATACTCAGCTTTCGTTTGCAAAAATAGTAATAGTAGCTAGCCTAGAATCGTTCCAGCTTAATAAAGCCACCATTAGTACAAAAAACACAATCAGACCATGATCTCAGATCATTAGTCTGGAAACCAGCATCGTCGTATCCCAACAAATTGCTTCTCATCGAATACCCTAACACAACAGTAAGATATCCAATGCTCCTAAAGTCCATGAGGATGTTCTCTACTGCATTCTAGTGTTTCTCACTAGGGTTTTAGACTATTGATTACCGGTACAGGCTCCCACTAGCCTTCTTGCATACGCAAGGTTCATCCACGTTTTGTGAAACCAAAATTCCTTTCGGATTCTTCAAAACGAGAATTCCAACTCCGAGAAGCCTGCTTTAGTTCCTAAATGGATTTCCGCGGCTTGCAATTCTTTCTAGTATTCTTCTGTAAGAAGAATCCAGATTGATTTTGTCATCCATCTCTGTCTTGACCTTAAAGACTCACTCTCAATCAATGGTTTTTACACCAATGGTTGAGTTAATTCAAGTTCTTAGCTTGGTTATGTGACATGGATTGCATCTCTTCTTTTTATGGCTTCCAGCCATTCCTCAGAGTTTGTAATGTCCATGGCCTCTTGAAAGATTGCTGGATTGCCTTGATCCACAACGTCCTTATCATCACCTTCAGATACTCAGAACCCGTATCTGGTAGGTGCATGACGGATTCTTTCAGACCGCATTGGATTGTCAGGAATGATAACAGGAACTGCTCTTCAATTTCTATAGTGTCATAATGTGGTTTCTGAATTTCTTCAGGTTGTACAGCACCCTCCCAAATTTCTTCGAGATGCACAACACTCCCACTGACCGTTTTGGAATAAACTCCCTTTCCAAAACACCCCACCTCGAGCAACAATCTCTTGTTCTCGCTTGGTATGTAGAAGTTTTATCTCTTAGTTTCCTAAGGATACTTATGAAGACACGCTTATCAGATTTAGATGCAAGTAACCCTGCAATCCCAAATCATTGGGAAAAACATGTTGAGATGTCTTCCACACCATGTCTAAATATGGTCCAATTATTATGTGGATGCTCTGTGAAGACACACGACATCCAAATAAAACTGACCATCTCACCCCGCTCGCATCCCGATGAATGCTGCGCGAGGGCGCACACATCCAAGGTAATGCGAGTCGAAATGAGTGTCGTATGGTGTACCTTTTGTGATCTTCATCAGAGCATCATTCTTGAGTATGTTGTAGTTCTCTACGAACTCATCATACAACTTTTTTTCCTTTTGAAGACCTCATCTTCTTGCTACTCAGCATTACCTAACCCACATAATTAGAGGGTTTAGAGTGCTATTCGAATGCATCTCTTAGACCTCTAGTGGCATTAGAAGCTGGTTCATTAGGGATTGTGTTGGTTAAAGAAAATTCCTTCCTGATTTATTTGAGAATTATTTCTCAAATTTTGTACCAGTATAGAGATCTTATCCTTCTAAAGGATAAATCTCTATAACTTTAATTTGTGTTTTGATTTGCATCACAAAAATTTATATTGAAGATCTGAATCAAACCACAACCATTAGATTATAAGACTTAAAATCTGAACCAGAATCCTTGATCTCACTTGATCGGAGCTGGACTAATACCCACCACTCTAATCGGGTTATGTAGGTAGGAAAACCCATCTAATTATATTCAATATAATTTTTTTGCTAGGGTATGTACATAAATGTACACGGCAAACCCTGTCTGACACCTCTGCTTAATCAGAGCTGGACTAAGGCCTACCACTCTAACCGAAGTCAAGTAAACCAAAGTCAACTATGGCCCATCTCTTATGTGAATGCTCAACTAATGCCCATGACACCCACATAGAATTGGCCAACTCATATAGTCCGCATCCCCATGAATGCTAGACTAATGCCGTACCCACTCATAGGGCTGGGAGCTAATCTGAGTGTTGAGATTTGGATGGTATCTCACATGACTTGATTATTTGTGATTGGTTGCGTTTGTATTGTCACATTGTATTCAATACAATTTTTCTTGAGACCACCAACTACATCTAATGCAATGACATTTCAAGATCCTCTTAAACATGCAATTTGATTATAAACCTGTTTTAATCTTTTTGCATGTGGGTGATGTACTATCATACATTCTAAACGTAAAATAAACATCCATTCATATGTATATAAAGCATATGACCTTAGCATGCATATCTAATATACAACGAATTAAACGTGCATAGTATAGCCCTTAACTGATTCGGTTCTTATAAGGCTAGTCTATAAGAACCGACGGTCACCCTAAGTGTCAGAAAATAAAAAGTTCTAAGAAGACTATCTTCTTGGGAAACTTCTTGACATCCACGCTCAGGGGTCTCCCACTGGCTCCAGGACTCCTACCAACTCCAGGTCGATGTCTCCATTTGCCTAGACCACCATCCAGTTTTTCGTCCTTCTCGGCTTTAGCAATCAATACAAGAGATAAAATAAATAACAAAACCAAAATTGAAATAGAGGTTTGGTAGACCACAAATTAATTACAACCTTAACCAGCGGTTTGCATACCGTAAATAAAGCAGTAAATAAAAATATTCAATTACAGTTTAAAGGGGCTATACTAATGCACCATGCAGAACAATCACATCATACAAACATGTTTTCAAACAAGAATGTTATCAATAAATGATGCAAATATTGATTTTATCTTGCACTAATATTAATTAAATAACATTAGCGTGATAAAACCTAGTTTACCAAAACCGATAGAATCTGTAATTTTCATCAGAGATCGCCACAAGGACCGCCACGGTCCGGGACCATCTAGTGGTTGGATCGCGGCCGTGACCATGATCACTTAGTGATCGGTCATACCCCACACCACGGGGTTGCCACGAGGCCGAGGCCACACAGTGGTCGCTCCTCGTGGCCGTGACGTGAAATTGGCCACGCCCTGGCACCACGGGTTGGGCCACGGGACCGTGGCCATCTAATGGTCACGCTCTATGGCCCGTGGTCACTTAGTGGCCACGCCCGTGTCCAGAGATCCGCAACGGACTCGTGGCCATTTGGCCACGCCCCGTGGCAGTCGTCTTCTCCGTTTCCAGAAAATAACCAGATTCAATTTCCTTCTGAAAAATCATAGAATAATTATTTTTAAGCAGATCTGATAATCCAAACAAAACAATTACAGTAAAACATGCATATTATCACACAAATCATGCATTTTATTGGTCAATCTAGCATGCAACCTGCCTCTGATACCAATGATTGGAATTATGGGGTCCAAAATCACGGCAGCAGAAGCAAAAACGAACAGTAACCATAATTTCGTCCCAAAATCGTTTGCAAATTACCAGATTAACCAATAGGAAATATTACCTCGGATTCCTGGACTTGAGCTCGAATACCGTTTGAGCGCCTACGTACCCCGTCCCGCAGGGATTAAAGCCCACGTAGTTCGCACCAAGATAGGAGCAGGTTTCAAACCATGGAGTTGTTGATCTACTAGGATCTGTGACAATTTTGGCACAGTAACAACTTGTTTTCGGTGAGTATATCTCCCCACATAACTCCCGGCGCTGGGAGTTATTTATACTCAACAATGGAGCATCGCCACGGAGCCTGCCACGGGACCGTGTCGACCAACAAGTCTTTCCCGTGGCAAAACTCACTCCGCTCGTTGCGATCATGGAGCCGATTATGGCGCTGACCAATTTGCCACGAACCCGTGGCCAAAACACGACGTTCTTGGGCCCCTTCGTTTCCACGAGCCCGTGTCCCAAGCTTTATGCTTGGCCATTGTCCGTGTTGAGTCATGACCACGATCCCGTGGCCCAAACACTTCGTCTTGCCACTGACTGTGGTAATGTTATGACCCTGGACTTGTGGCCCACACCATAGGTTTGGCCACGGTCCATGGTAATGCCATGGCCACGGCCTCGTGGTCCCAACCCATAGGTTTGGCCACGGTCCGTGGCCGACTTGCCTTAGCTGTGTCTCCTTACTTGCCCTCCGTGCTCGTCCTTTGCGTGTGACCGTATATGATCATGTCCCATTGGCAGATCGGCGTGAAATCCTGTTTCACCCTATTCATCATAATATGTCTCTAGTACGACATTATGATTACCCAATGTACATGATGAACGAAGATTCGACTTAAGCTTATGATGTCCATATCATAATCCCTTTATCACTAGATATCCAGATTAGACATAAAGCATAGAGTCGTTATCCTTATTTATCTAATCACTGTTTCTTGATCTTGAGATGACTGAGAATGATACCCCGTATCATTAGCATGCGTTTCATAGTCATTCTCATCAAGGGGCCCAAACAGATATCATTCGCATACCGCAGTATGAGGGACAAATTCCTTAGCCGTCATTTGTATCACTTATACTGCCCGTCCCCAAGCAAATCATACCCGTTATGGCTACCCAGTCACAAGTAACGTTAGGTGTATGTCAAACTTAGTTACTGACTGTATAGCAATCACAGATACTCCTTGGTCAAAGGATCTGGATATATGCTACACTAACTGAGTATGCTCATGACATCATCTATGTGACGTACTCAGGTCGGGTCGTCCAATACAATTTCTCAAATGACATCTATCATCTGATTCCGGGAATCCATCCCAATGACAAATAGAACTATATCATAAAAAATCTTCCTTATACTAGTTGCTTCTATGAAGCTTGTATGACCATGGACTCGTTAAGTGTGATCCGTTCAGATCTATGGTTCTACTACTTTGGTGGATATACATCAGATCATATTTAACATATTATCACAACACAATGATAATATGATGCCGACTTAACTATTGAAATGATGATAAAACTAATAAATATAAACTGAAATTGGCCTAGGGCACATTTCCAACAAGGCCTCCCCGGATTAAGTCCTGAGAGGCTCAGTCCCGTCTAGCTAAATATGTTAAAGAAATGCGTTCATTGGGAGACACCCCATAAGATTTGTTAATATGGAATTTAGTTTCGAATTTTATTTTTAGTGCGATTACTTGTTAAATTTTGGATGCCTATGCCATAAGTTTTATATGCTTTATATTTATTTTGGCAAGGATGGTTCCTAAACCGAAACGGGTATAAGCACAACTTTATCCACTTGGATGGCTTTTAATTTTTAGTAATATTGTATAATAAAGTATTTTTGGCTTGCCTAATGCTCTAAATTTGTAAATGTGCAGGTTCGAGAATAGCGGAAAAAGTGGAAAAGCTCGATGCCGAAAAAAGGCAAAATACGCAAGGAAGCAGCAGGATGCCGGGTCAACCTGTCAGGTCCAATCCCGTAGGTCATGCTGGACCCGACAACCCGTGGCATTCGGACGAGAAGAGCAAAAAGAAAAAAAAATGCTAACACGTGGCACCTGTAGCAACCCGCATGATCTTTCCAACCCGGCAACCCGTGCGGGATGTGAGCGGCACCAAGGTAAGGTGTCGGGTTCACCTTGCGGCTCCAACCCGGCAGGTGCTACCCGACAGGTCGTTGTTCCAAGTAAAAATAAATAAATAAAATAACTTTTTTTATTTTGGTTTTTCCCCTACTCCTCACCTTCCACGTGTCCCGGACCCACTCCCCCTCTCTCTTCTCCCCCACTTACCCGACCCTACCCCTCTCTTCTTCCCCACTTCTTCTTCTTCTCCTCTTTCTCTTACACTAACCTCCATAGCCACCAAAACTAAAAGCTTCCATATCTCATCCAATCCTAACCCAAATCTGAATATTTTTTGATATTCAGATTCCCCACGACCTCCTCTACAAAGCCCACAACCTTTTCACCCCCAAAATCGAGATTTCAAGAATTTCAAATTTCTTACCCACGTCCCAAAAACTCTATTGAAGCTTTTTTGAAGCTCAAGAGCTTGATTTTGTCCATCTAACACCTTAAGGAGCTCAAGTAAGCGGTCTTCTCGAATTTTTGCAATTTTTGTAACTTTATTATTTTTGTAAATTATTTTGAATTTTGAATTTTGTATATTTCGATTCTTGTGAATAATCTCTGATACTAATTTAGCTTAGGATTATTATATGCTTGCATGCTTAGCTTCTAGGGATTTATTTTCGATTTTTAGAATTTATTTTTGATCATTTTTGTATATTGAGCTAACCTAAATCTTGTATATAAGTTGGGAATGTTTGTATATAAACTGATTTTTGTAAATTATGGTGTAAATGCATGCTAGGATTTTTATTTTTATTTTGATTTTTCAGATTTTATTATTTTTGATTTTGTGAATAATTGACATAATTGGAGATGCATGCATGTACATTGTATTATAAACTAACTTGAGGCTAGTGAGTGATCCCGAAATGGAGATCCTAGAGCGAAATCCCGGAAAATATTTGAGCTAGCTTATATTGTCGGTTTTAATTTTTGTATATATTATTAATTTGTAATGTTGTATAATTTTCAGGTGCAATGGGGAGAAGTAATACACCAACTGGGAAAACCCCTAAGTCTCGAATGGAGAAGGGAAAAGCAGTCCAAGAGGGGCCCTCCACGGAGCAAGGGTCCGCGAGCAAGGGGAACCAAGCACCTCAAAGGTCTAGCTCGGAGGAAGAGGTTATTCGACAACCGAAGAAGCGGCGCTTCATGACCGCCGCTAGAGGCTTGGTGAGTAGAGGAAAATCCCCTCGAGACCAGGAGCACTCATTCCCCCCGATCTGGTCGATGAGGACCGGATAGCAATATGGCTGTTCCTGGAACAACACTGTATCAAACCAACCGAAGAGTCGGAATCAGAGCAGTCCACTTAGGACGAATGTGATGATGAGGACGAAATCGTCGTGGGCGGTAGTGTAGAGAATAGGCGCAAGTCGCGCCATGATCAGAGCCCCGAGGTGAGCTACGACTCGGAGCGACCTCCATATACCCCGCATAATTTTTAGGAGGAGCAAAATTACCTCGTACAACACGAGGGTGAGGTATGTATTCCCTGCCATGCATCATTAAGACATTTGTCATAGGGAGAGAGATGAGAGAGGACCTTCTTGAGATGACCATGATCCCTAGGAGGTTTCTTGATAGGGACGTCTTGAAGAATCATGGTTTGCTCGATGATTGTCATGACCGCTTCCGCCACATGAGTTGGCCATCCTTCATGGAGTGGTACCAACCCACGTATCAGACCCTGACGTTGGAGTTCCTCACAACTCTTGTAAGAGTCCAGGGACGAGTCAGGAAGATTGCCTTCCGTCTCTATGGTAGGAGGCATGTGTTGGGTGAGGACGATCTCACTATAATTTTCGGATTTGGAGAAGATGCCCCAAAGAACCTAAAGGTTTGAGGGGACAAGCGCGCGCTTGTGGCCTCTTCTAGCAGAACAAGTGGTCGTCTGTGGGAGTAATCGAAAGGCAAGGGAGTTATCTCCCTTTTATAGATATATAACCCGTTTCTTAGCCCAGACTCTTGCGGGCCGACCAGGTCGCTTGCGGGCCACCGTGGTTGTATATTGAGAATGTATGAATGTATGGATAGTTATTATATGCATCCGTTTATGTATGTTTAGCTATCACCCACATGCGAAGATTAAAACCGGTATTTAATCAAACTTGCATGTAACTAGTTAAGGGATAACCTTTGAATGGATTTGCAATTGATGATTCCAGTTAAGATTATATCGATATACAATCAGGCAGTAATAATTCACTTATACGCAAATAATTACAAGTCAAGCATGATACCATCCAAGTTTGGGCACTCAAAAGGTCTTTGAGCCTATGGATGTCGGTACGCCTCCGCGTAAATTCCTATAGGAGAAGTCTGGATGAGATAGGCAGTTCTATATGGGTGTGTGCGCCTCCACGTAGTAGCCACATTAGTTCTGTCCATAGTTCAAACTTGGTAGACTTGTCTACGATTGTCAGCTAGGGCTGACCTAAGCCAGGAATTACATGGTTTTGTAAATGGATGTATTCCTACCTTGGTGCTTTCAATTGGAGCGGTGAGCCTCCGTTCACTTCAATTGAGGGTATGCGAGGATCCTGGTTCAGATTCTAATGTTAGAATCAGACAAGTGTTTTATAACTAAATCTCCAACTTCAAATTTAATTAATTCTGATTAAATTTTTTTATTGTGTAGTTTAAATGGCAAACACGAATCATTCAGGTAACAGCGCGCTTAGGTCGCTAATCGAACAAGATAAGCTTAACGGCATTAACTTTCTCAATTGGGACCGGAATCTGAGACTAGTTCTCAAGCACGAACGTAAGGATTATATCCTTACCCCAGAACCACCTGCTGAGCCAGCACTGAACGCCGCAAGGGCGCTAAGGGATGCATACCAGAAGTTTCTTAGCCACCGGATCGACGTGCATGCATCATGATGGGCAGTATGGTGCCTGACTTGCAGAAGCAGTTCTTGGACATTTCCGAAGATCCCAAGGCCTTAATGGCAGAGATAGAGAAAATGTTCAAAGAGAAAGCGTGTGTTGAAAGATACAACACTTTCAGTGAACTGATGTCCTGCAAGGTCAAGGCTGGAGCTCCTGTCAGTCCTCATGTCCTTAAGATGAAACGTCTTATGGAACACTTGACCAGACTCGGTCATTCTGTGGATAAGGAAATGGCTGCAGACTTTGTGTTGTATTCACTTCTAGAGACATATCGTGATTTCGTTGTAAATTAAAATATGCATGACATGGAAAAGACTGTGACAGAGCTCCATGGTATGCTCGTGACTGTTGAAAAGAATCTCAAGGGCAAGTCCAAGGAGGTTCTTATGGTCAACAAGCAAGTGAGCTTCAAGAAAGCCAGCCTGGGCAAGGATAAGGCCCCTATGCACCTAGCGGGGAAGATTTGACAACCTAAGGGTCCAGTAGCTCCCAAGGCTGTTGAGAATCCTAAGAAGGATGTCGTTTGCTTCTATTGCTAAGGGCAGGGGCACTGGAAGAAGGATTGCAAGAAACATAAGCAGATTCTAAAGAAGAGTGGAGCTTCCACATTTTCAGGATCAGGTATTTTAGTTATTGAGCTCAATCTCAGTTTATCTACTTCAGATTCTTGGGTACTTGATACCGGTGCAGAATCTCACATTTATGATAATGTGCAGGCTCTGGGAAGTAGAAAAGATGTGGACAGGGGCGAGGCAGACCTATGAGTTGGTGATGGCAATCAAGTCTCCACAATTGCAGTAGGGAATATTAGTCTCAGTTTGCCCAGTGAGCTTGTTTTGATTTTGAACAATGTGCATTGGGTACCTGCGTTTCGCATGAATATTATTTATGTTTCCTTGCTTGACAAGGAAGGATATTGTTTTTCTATTGATAATGGAGTATTCAATATTTTTAAGAATGATATTTTTTATTGCAATGCATCATTGGTTGGTGGTTTATATATTCTTAATAATCAAAACACTAACACAAACTCAATATATAACATAAATAATAAGAGGCTTAAATCCGATAATTTAAACCAGACTGTGATATGGCACTGCCGTTTAAGTCACATAGGCCAGAAACGCATCTCAACACTTCACAAGAGTTTCATAGTCATTTAAAGAAGTGTGGGATCCTCTCTAAATTGACTCCGCCACGGACACCTCAGATGAATGGCGTGTATGAACGGAGAAATCAGACCTTCCTTGACACGGTTCAAACAATAATGAGTCAGGCTAACCTCCTATCTCCTTCTGGTGTTATGCCCTAGATACGGCCGCATTCATTTTTAATCGGGCTCCTACAAAGGCAGGGGAAAGCACTTCATACGAAGTATGGATTGGGAAGAAACCCTTATTAGCTTTCCTTAAGATTTGGGGATGCGAAGCTTATGTCAAGCGTTTGCTAGGCGATAAGCTGGAGCCCAAATCGGATAAGTGTGTCTCTGTGGGGTACCCCAAGGAAACAAGGGGGTATTATTTCTACAAACCCAGCAAGAACAAAGTTTTTGTTGCTCGAGGAGGGGTATTTTTGGAAAAAGAATTTATTTATAAAACTGCTAGTACGGAGTGTCGTGCATCTTGAAGAAATTCAAGGTGATACAGAACAACCTGCTATGCAAGATGTAGAAATATAGGAGCCAGAAGTGGTCGTTGATCAAGAGCCAATCCTTACACCTATTCCAGAAGGTCCAAGAAGGTCTGAAAGATCTCGTTAAGTTCCCATCAGATATGGCTTTCTAGCCACTGGGGAAATGACTTGATATTGGTGGATCAGGATGATCAAAAAACCTTCAGACAAGCTTTGGCCAGTCCAGACTCTGAAAAATGGTAGAACGCCATGAGTGAGGAAATGAAATCCATGTATAACAACCAAGTCTGGAGCTTGGTGGATCAAACCCCTGGGATAAAACCCATCGGTTGTAAATGGGTCTATAAGCTTAAGACCGACATGGATGGAAAACCTCAGACCTATAAAGTTAGATTGGTTGCGAAAGGTTATCGTCAGATCGAGGGTATCGATTATGATGAAACCTCCTCACCACTAGCCATGGTCAAATCTATCCGGATTATTCTAGCCATAGCAACATACTACGACTATGAGATTGGGCAGATGGATGTAAATAAAAGTGCTTGAGGTTAATGCTTGGTTAGTGAAGTGCTTCTCGATGAAGGACTTAGGTGATGCTGCTTCCATTTTGGGCATCAAGATCTACAGAGATCATCCCAAAAGGATATTGGGCCTAAGTCAGAGCACTTACATAGATAAAGTGTTAAGAAGAATCTCAATGCTTGATTCTAAGAAGGGATACATACCCATGCGGCATGGCATTAAGCTCAGCAAACAATAGAATTCTAGTACTCCTTATGATTTGAGCAGGATGACTAAGATCCTATATGCTTCGGCTGTGGGATCCATCATGTATACCATGATATGCATGAGACCTGGCGTCTCGTTCGCGTTAAGCTGTGCCAGCTGATTTTAATCTAACCCGGGCTAGTAACACTGGATTGCTGTCAAGAGTATCCTCAAGTATTTGAGGACTAAGGACGCATTCCTAGTGTATGGTAGGAAAGATGGAGAACTAGCAGTGAAGGGATATGTTGACGCTAGTTTTCAGATAGATCCTGATGACTTCAAATCTCATGCAGGATTTGTGTTCGTGTTAAATGGTGGAGCATTAAGCTGGAAGAGCTTCAAGGAAGCCACAACTGCTAATTCTACAACAGAGGCTGAGTACATAGCTGCAGCGGAAGCAGCTAAGGAAGTCGTATGGGTTAGAAGCTTTCTAACCAGATTAGATGTAATGCCGCGAGCGTCTGATCCGGTAAGCTTGTTATGTGACAACAGAACCAAACACATACAGAGGAAGTATAACATTATCAGGGAATGCATTGATAATAGTGATGTGGAGATTACTTATGTACCGACTGATGATAACATTGTTGATCCCCTGACAAAGGCTCTAGCGCAGCCTAAGCATGAGGCACATGTGAGGTCTATGGGAGTAGATTGGAACTTAGGTTGGAACTAGGGGCAAGTGGGAGATTGTTAGGATTGTGTCCTAGTCCAATGTAATAAGTTAATATACATTATAATATTTTATCGTTTTTCGAATTAATAAAACGACATTATATTACTAATTTGTTGTAGTAATATATCGAATGTAATTTGATCTGTATCATTATGTGTATAACCAGTGATAGTAGAACTGTAGATCAGAAAGAATTAGATTAAATGTGTCCCTGATCAGCTAAGCTTTTTTAAGAAGCGATCAGTATGAGACTAACGCCTTGTGATCACGTTTTACTGATCATGGCAAAGTAACTTCCGGAGTTATATCATAGATATCATCAGGGCGATGATATTAGACGACCCGATGGTCAGTATGCAGCATAGATACTGTCATGAGATACTCACATATCGTAGCTTGTCATTATATCATAAGACCAAGGAGTCTCTGTGTGCATTATGTGATGAATCTCTAAGTTTGACCTAGTCCAACGTTACCTGTAAAAGGGTAGCCATAACGGCTCTGATTGGCTTGGTTATGAATTACATTAGTGAACTGGAAGACGACTGAGGGATTTATCACTCGTACTCCTGTATGGGAAAGATATCCGTTTAGGCCACTTGACGAGTATGATTGAAGGAATAGCATGGCCATGCAGGTGATACCTTTGTATCAATTTTTAGTCATCTCAGATATCTATGTGATTGATAAATTAGGATGACGGTTCAATGCCTATTGATCAATCTGAATATTGGTTTGATAAAAGGATAGTGACATGTACGATAACAAGTTAAGTCGAATCGTCGATAATCACAGACGTTGGGTAATCATAATGTCTTGCTAGAGGCCACTTATGATGGAAAGGGTAAAATAGTAATTTTACCAGTCTGCCAACGGGTTGTGAGCCTAGAGGGTCACACAATTTAAGTACAGTATATAGCAAAACAAGCTTGGAAGGAAATTGGGAGAATCCGCTTTCGATTTAGTGAAATTGAAAACGATTCGGTTGATTTTTTGCCTAGGTTTATTAACCAGAAGGTTGAAGAAATCAAATTAAAGAGATTGGACCAGTTTAGCTAAACCATTTAATTAGAACCCAACTCAAATGTGTTTAATTAAGTTTTAGCTAATGGGCTTAAAGCCCATTCTTGGTTTTAATTAAGAATGGGGCTTAAGTGTAAGGAAGAGGTTTTGAGGGGATTTAATTATGTGAATTAAAATATATTAAAAATCAGATTTTTTTCCACATAATTCCAACCCTAAAAAAACCTCCTAATTTCGGTCCCTCTTCTCTCTCTAGCCGCCCCTCCCCTCTTCCTCTATTGTTGAGTTCTTGCTTTTCTTCTACACACAACACTAGTAAACTTGTGTGTAGAAACCTTGGTAGAGGTGTTGTGCTTGTGTGGACGATCTAGAGAACACATAAATTTTGTGTTTTGATCGATTTGCAAAAGGTATTTTCAGATATGATTTTATTATTTTCATGCTGAAATTTTCACATAAGATCTCTTTTTATTCGAATTTCATGGTTATTGTCAAGTCCGCTGCATGAATTTAATTGTTTGGAACCCATGGAATTCCTTCAGCCGGATCTACACAGTGTGTCTTGGGGTTGTAATTAGATTTGTGACGATTTCTTAATTGCAATATTTAACGGGAATACATATACCGCGGGTACGGTTTACATCAATAGGGTGTCAGGCGGAAGGATGGAGATTCCTACATGACCTTTATGATGACCCTAAATAAGTATTTTTATTAAATGGCCTAACTAATTTATTTTAATTAGACGAAACCCTTGCAAACTAGAGATAAGTTTAGGATAGGTCTGGAATTCTCGACGATTATTTTTGTTTCTTAAAGTTGCTTTCCCGTATTTAATAATCAAATCCGGTAAATTGGTAAAATGGCATATCCCCCGAAATCTCGACTCCCCGATCGCCTTTATATACTTGGTTTTCGTATTATTACTTGCACTTTTCGTGAGTTTATTTTTTTGTTTGGATACTTTTCTCACCACCATTACTCTTGAAACCGACTAGACCCGCATAGTGGTCCTAAGCTCCTAGTGTTCACACTATTTAGACAACACTCTTCCTGTGGGATCGATAACTCTGGGAAGTAATACTCCCGATATTACTTGGAACGACCGGTGCACTTGCCGGGCCCGTCAGATATGATCATACAAGCGTAGAGGAAGCATTAGAAATCAAAACTTTATCATTCCCTTGCATTGGATCGACTTGCATTTCAACTAGAAATAATGTAGGAGAAGAAGCATGTCAAGAGAGTAGAGATTTCGAAATTCCTACCTCTATAGCAAGATGATGAACAAGAAAGCGTAGAGAATCAAGAGGATCGTTTCCAAGCTATCACCGTAAGGCTAGCACTCCACAGGTAATCCATGTGAGCTAGGAGGTATGTAATACCGATCTCCAAATGCCTACTAAAACAAGATGGAGATTTGCGAGCAATTTTGGCAGATGTTTCCTAAGGTTTCAAGATGTTGAAATACAATATGGGAAAGCCTATATTTATAGGGAATGAGAGGCTCTTGGGAACAATCTAGAATTTTGGGAATATTACAAGAAAGTCCCCAAAAGGAGGGGGGACCACACCCATGTGCCCAAAAGCAAAAAGGGGGACCACACCCCAAAAAGGGGGGGGGGGACCACACCCGAAGGGCGACTCCCTCCAAAAGGAAAGGGAACCCTAGGTGCGGTTTTGGCCCCTAATGGGCTAGACCGGCCCAAGCTTATGTCGGTTGCCCAAAATCCAATTTTGGCCATTGAAAGAGATCACCACGGGTTCCAAACGATGAATATCATGCAGCGGACTTTATGTAACCGTGGTGATCGAAACTAGCTTAGGATCTTAATGCCATTTGAACATGTTATAAACATAAATATAAATCTGAAATTTACCTCTTGTAATCGACAAAAACACAAGTGTAGTGTTCTCTCTATCAAGTCCACACCAGCACCACAACCGAAATGATATTTTACTCAATATTTTGCTAGAAATTTTGAGAGAAAACAAGGCAACAATGGAGGAAGAGAGGGAGCTAAAAATCGGCAATGAGGGAGAGAGAAAGGAGGGGAAGTTGCTAAAAAATTCAAGAGATAATTGAATAGATATTATGTGATTTTAATTTGAAATTAAATTGAATTTCAAAATTAAAATTGCATTATCTATCCCTTTATTCTTTCTTATTTGCATTTGATCCCTCTCTTATCTTAAATCCCTAAATGGGCTTTAAGCCCGTTTAACTAAAACCCAAATTAAACCCATTAACTTGAGTTCTAATTTCGGTTTAGACAAAACGGCTCAATTTCCTCGAATTGATTTCTTCAACCGTCTGGTTAAAACCTTAGGCCAGAAAGCTACCAAATTGTTCTCAATTCTCATCCATAATTGTTGGCATGTATCGTGCTTAATGCGTGTGACCCTCTAGGCTCACGAATAATTGGCAGACTGGTAAAATTACTATTTTACCCTTTCCATCATAAGTGGCCTCTAGCAAGACATTATGATTATCCAATATTCGTGATTATCGATTATTCGACTTAACCTGTTATCGTACATGTCACTGTCCTTTTATCAAACCGATATCCAGATTGATCAATAGGCATAGAATGGTCATCCTAATTTATCAACCACTGTTTCTTGATATCTGAGATGACTGAAAACTGATACTAAGGTATCACCTGCATGGCCATGCTCTTTCTTCAGTCATACTCATCAAATGGCCTAAACGGATATCTTTCTCATACCGAAGTATGAGTGATAAATCCCTCAGACGCCTTTCGAGTTCACTAGTGCAATAAATGCCAAAGCCAATCGAAGCCGTTATAGCTACCCTTTTATAGATAACGTTAGACTACGTCAAACTTATGTATTTGTTACATAGTGTACACAAAGACTCCTTGGTCTTAGGATATAATGACAAGTTACGATATGTGAATATCTCATGACTGGATCTATGCAGCATACTCACAATCGGGTTGTCCGATATCATCGACCTGATGATATCTATGATATAACTCCGGCACATACTTTGCCATGATCAGTAGAGCGTGATCACAAGGAGTTGGTCTCATACTGATCGCTTCTTAAAGAAGCTTAGCTGATCATTGACTCATCAAATGTAATTCTTTCTGATCTGTAGATCTACTATTAGTGATTACACACATAATAACATAGATCAAATTACATTCGATATATTACTACAACACATTAGTAATATATGCCGATTTATTTATTCGGAAAGATGATAAAACATTACATCTGTAGATCACTTATATATTGGACTGGGGCATAACTCTAACAGTCATTGCCTAAAATCTCCCTTTTTCCCTCTTCTGCCTTTTTCCATAATTGCCTCGGGTCCTAACCCATTGCGTGTGACCCTATAGGCTCATGTCCCGTTGACGGATTGGCGTGAAGTCCAACTTCACCTATCCATCATAAGTGGTCTCTAGTGAGACATTATGATTACCCAATGTATATGATGATCGACGATTCGGCTTAAACTTATGTTGTCTATGACACTATCCCTTTGTCACAGATATCCAGATTGATCATAAAGCATAAAGTCGTCATCCTTATCTAATCAATCATTGTTCCTTGATCTCCGAGACGACTGAGAACCGATATCCAATATCAATAGCATGGCCATGCATTTCCCCTTTGTCCATCTCATCAAGTGGCCGGAACATAAACCATTCTCATACCATCGTATAAGGGACAAATCCTTCGACTGTCCTTTGCACTCCTCGTACAGTCCCTCCTCGAGCCAACTATAGTTGATGATTATAAAATTGTGACAAAAACCCCTTTATGCTAAGGATACATGTCATACCATGACAACTGAGCATGCTCATGACTGGATCTATTTCACATACTTATGTCGGGTCGTCCAATATCATCTCCCAGATGATATCTATGATTTGACTCCAGCAATCCCATTGGCAATGATCAGTAGAGTGTGACCATCAAGAGTCCTTCTCATACTGGTCGCTTCAGAGAAACTTTCTTGACCAGGGACCCGTTAAGCGTTATCCTTATGGATGTATAGTTATACTATCGGTAATGACACACTCGATGATATACATCAGATTACACTTAACTATTATCATAACACAATTATTATATATTGTTGTTTTATTTATTGCAACAATGATAGAACATTTACACCTAAACTGTATATTGGGCTAGGGCACATTTCCAACAATCTCCCACTTGCCCGTAGATTCAATCTATCCTCAGATCTAACCTAAATTACAGTTTATTCCACATACTTTGCATGACCATTATGTTTAGTCAAGGTGTCGGTCGTATTATCATCATTAGCAATGAAATAGATCTTCATACTGCTACAACGAAAGAGTTGTACGGTTTTGGAGCGTTCTAAATCGTCGAGATAGCAGAAGCATTATAACAAAATCTACTCCAAACCTTGTCCAAGAACATAAACCATTAAATCCCAAAGCAAAATCTATTCCACAAGATATTTACCTTTAAGTCTTTGTTGAATCGATTAAAGAAGAACTTTCAGATCTTCTTCTCTAAAGCAAGTCCACACCAAGGGGATGATCTTGAAGATCCTTCACTTAATTGCCTACTAGAACAATTAAATGAAGAACAAGAGAGCAAGATGAAGAGGAGGAGCAAGGTGGCCGGCCACACCAAGAGAGAGAGAGAGAGAGAGAGAGAGTTTTGTGTGTTTTGTGATTATTTGAATAATGAATTAATGTCTTGTATTTCAATTCATCATCCAACTCATAAGCATGGGTCAAAAGTGATTGGTATGGGCTTAAAGGTGCTTTAACCCATACCCCATAAATCACTCACCTCTTAATCCACAATCACCAACTAAGCATGGTGTTGTGTGGCCCCCACACATGGACCCACCATGTGGGCCGGCCAAGAGGGATTATTGGGCCCTTAACGGGCCCTTGTTTGGGCCGACCATGAGACCTCATGGGCCGAGCCCAATAGGCTCGCCCATGTGGTTTCGTGCCATGTCCAAAAAACGTCCGACCCTTTTTGTCGTTACTTATCAAACAAAGTCCGACGCGACATCGACGAAAAAACTCAATTTTCTCGATTCGCTAATTATTCTCTCAAACTGAACCCATGGCACAAAACCTCCAGTTTTGTCCATGTATTGCTTCTCAAGAAACGTTAAGGTTTCCTTTTCTCAAGTTATTCGTCTTGAATGTGTGTGACCCTTCCGGCTCATGCCACCGTTGGCAGACCGGCGCAAAAGATCGCTCTTGCCTGATCCATCATAAGGGGCCTCTAGTAAGACGTTATGATTACCCAAGGTGCATGACGATCGATGATTCGACTTAACCTTGTGCGTACAAGTCACTATCCTATTATCTCTAGATATCCCGATTGATCACAAGGCATAGAGTCGTCACCCTTGTTTAATCAATTATTGTTACTTGATATGTGAGATGGCTGAGAACTGATAACCCGTATCACCGGCATGGCCATGCTCTTACTCTCAGTCAGTCTCGATCAAGAGGCCTTTAACGGATATCTTTCCCATACCGTAGTATGAGGGATAAATCCCTTAGCCGTCTTTCGTGTTACTCGTGCAACCCGTTCCGCCACCCAATCATGCCCGTTATTGCAATCCTGTTACAGAAAGCGTTAGGCGCATGTTAAAGTCGCACGTACATTGCATAGTGATCACAAAGACTCCTCGGTCTAAGGATATCGTGACAAGCTATCGCATTTGAATATGTTAATGGCTTAATCTATGAAAACACTATTCAAAGCAGGTCGTCCGATATCAATCACCTCATGATATCTATGATATGATTCCGGGATCCCTCATCCCTATGACAAGTAGAACTACGTCATTAAGAACCATCCTCATACTGGTCGCTTCTATAGAAGCGTAGATTGACTAGGGACTCGTTAAGTGTGATCCGTACAGATTTATGGTTCTACTACTTTAGTGGTCATAAATCAGATCATGCTCAACATATTACTTCAACACATAAGTAATATAAAGCCGTTTTATATATATATATATTACAAACGATGATAATGTACATAGACGTTTACAGGCTACTAGCAATTGGACTAGGGCACAAAATGCTATCAAGAGTATCATGCTGAGTATTTTGTTTGGACTTTTGTGATCTTGGCTCATAATTGTCGTTATGCCCATCGGTGTTATCACAAGTGAAGTTCACCGGTTTTGACAGGTTTGACATTACGTCTAACCCTACTATGAACTTTTAATTATAGAGTCGATTGGTTTTCGGGGCTATCATGGATGCTTTGATTAAAACATTTTGCCGCGGGATCATAGGGTTTCTCCATTTGTGTGAGATGGAGGTTGTGACTCTACATGATGTTAGACGGGTAGAGCTAAACATCTTTAGAGGAATCATTAGCAAAGGGTCTTTTTTTGCTCGATATCAAATGGCTCACGAATTGGCATAGTTTGTTTTAACTAACAATATTTGAGATTACAGTGAGGGGTCTGTTCCACCAACTGTAGGTTCAGTTGTCCGACTTTATGTCGGGTTAGTTGCTATCTAATTAATAAATTCGGTTTTACCCTAAAAATATTTATTTAATCAAGTTAATTGTTAGCTTAATTATATTAATTTAATTAAGCTCAATTATGTTTTAAATATAATTGATATTGTTTGTTTATAATTAATTTAGTGATGAATTCATTCAAATTGGATTAGAATTATGATAATTAAATTGATTTAAAGCAAACGAGACCTGCATCTAACCTAATGCCGAGTTGGTCGTAAGCGTAAGAGAAATAGGATGGAGCCGCCAAGAGGTGCTAATGAGAGCTGCTTGAAAAAGAGACCGAATTTGTGGAGATGATGGCGTGAGGCGTCAAGCACAATAACATGCGGTTTAGAAAGCCATGGGCAGAGAAGCCAAAGAGGGAGCTCTCGCTTTTTGGTAGGCGTGATCAAATCGCGAAAGAAGAGTAGGTGTGTTTGATCATGTGATGATGATGCACGGGATAGGAGAGCATATGCTTTTGGTGAGATGCTTCTATATCCTTTATATATATAAAGCTTTGATGAATATATGTATGTATATGCACATATATGCGTTTGTTCTTATCAGTATATACATATATATTGATACCTTAATCTTGTTCTCCTTGTATGATGTTATAAATAATGTCTTCTCTGCCAAATGATGGTGGGATATTAATAACGTCTTTCTCTATACCATATGATGATGGGCTATTAGTGATGTCCTTCTTTCTGCCATTACAGAGAAGTACAAGACAAAGCATTATAGAGAAGTAGCTTGTAGCTCCATAGTAGACAAATTAAGGAGCTTGGAGCTCCGAGTGAGGGGTCAGTACGGTGCAAGAGCAAGATAAATGAGTAGCAAGAGGTTTATTGAAATTATTTAGATAAAATATAACATGAGAAGTTAAGGTTCATATTATATAAATTTCCCAAAAGCGGTTTGGGTAGTTTTCAAAAGGGGTTTTGTATACGAAACGAACTACGTAGACTTTAATACTCGAAGATACGGAGTAGGTAGGCTGCTCAAATGAGATTTGTGTTCAAGTCCAGACTAATGTTTCTCCTTTTATTTTAGTGGTTGTGTAGGTGTTTGAGATCAAAGGACCCACTAGAGTTTTCGAGTGTTTGAGACTAAATCAATTTGCAAATCGACACGTACGATACGTTTCCTTAATTTTTTGTATATCAAATACATACGATCGAACTAGAATTCCATGTTTAATTCCGCTACGTACATACCATGTATTGTTGCGATCATTCAATCATATCATATATACCATGGACAGAGGAGAAGCGGATAAATTGAAAAACCATATTCTTCCTATCACAAAAACCGATTTCCAAAAATCAAACTTCTTCCTGTCCCACAACCAATTTATAATGTGATAATGTGGATAAAAGACGGAGAGGAGAAATGCATCAACATTCACATAGCACACTTATTTAACGTGGCAAAATCATATTTGACAATGCTGAAACTGACACGTTTGAAGACACTTACATAATTTAGTTATCAAAATGATGTATTCTATATGAAAACTTCACTTTTTTTTCTACGAAATTTACTCATGTCTACAAATTGTGGTTGTGCCGGCGGTGAATGTTTCCAAATCAAGCAACGAAATGAAGTACCCACATTACGTAGAAAATGCACAAACTATATCAGCTACATTGACATTTGCAAATCTGTCCATCGCAAAATAATTCATGAGTGCTGCAAAGCTTGATCGTCCAAATATTGCACAAACATCATGCAAACTAACTTCCTCCTATAAGAACACAAATAACCCCACCAGTTTCTAACTTGCTTGGAACAACCCCTCACTCCACCATGGTAGGAAAGAACTGCGCAGTCCACCTAACAACTGTGAATTCTCCGGTAGGCACAAGAACTCCCACTTGAACCATTTTTAGGATATACACAATTAGAAATAAAATCACAACTGGCCAATTATCATAGGTGGTGTCCTTCATATAACCCAAATCAAGCCAACATCAGAAAACAATATGAATCATTAAATAAAGGAAAAATGTCAGCTGATTACCCTTAAAATTGACACATTTGCACCTGACTACCCCTAAAATTATTTTTAACATTGTGGGTACCCTAAAATTTCAAAATTGTCACCGTTAGAGCCCAAAGCCATTTCCTTCTATTTTTTTCAAAAATCTGTTAACTTTTGAGGTGAAAAGACCAAAATGTCTCTGCAAGTATTTTAAATTTTCAAATCATACCCTTCTTCTTTCTCCATTGTTCTTCCTCCGTTGCTCTTCCTCCCTCTATATTTTCCTCTCTCTCCTCCTTCTCTCACCCCTCTTTATTATTGTTATTCTTAATAATCCAAAATTGAGCAGCTCACTATTTTTTATAATCATGGAGCCACGACGTGGTCGTGTAAGCAGTAGCTCCGGTATAGGAAGAGGGTGGGGATGGCGCAATACATGAAGCTCGCGGCGGTTATCGTCAACCTCCCTTCACTTCCCTTCACTTCCCGACACACTCTCTCTCTTTCTCTCTGCAGCACAACACTCCAAATCTCGCTTTCTCTTCCCACCAACCAGAAAAATATTTCCCCTTTTTTTACTTTCTCTCCTTTTCTCCTCCGCTCCGATCTACCCATTTTCCCAATTTGTCCGCTCCCTCCCACAATTTTTTCTCTCCATTTCCATGGCGTGATCGAGTTGAACCAATCTGGGTTTGTTGGGGAGGGAAATGAGGGATGTGGTCGTGGATGGCCAGGATTGCGCGGGCATGAGCAAGGATGATGACGGCGACGGCGACAGCGACGCCCTCCTCTGGTCCCACGACCTCGAGAGGCACTCCAGCGGCGACTTCTCCTTCGCTGTTGTGCAGGCCAATGAGGTGATCGAGGACCAGAGCCAGGTTGAGACCTCCCCCACCGCCACCTTCGTCGGCGTCTACGACGACCACGGCGGCCCCGACGCCTCCCGCTTCATCTGCGACCACCTCTTCCTCCACCTCATTAGTCCGTCTCTCTATTCTTCACTTTAAATTCTTCTTCTTGTTTTTGATTGATTCCTCTAAGTTGGCTTGAAACAGTAGTTGAAAGGGTTGTGCTGAATTGGGTTTGCTTTGGGTTGAGATTTGGAGATTTAAAACACTTATAAGGGTGAGAGAAGGAGGAGAGAGAGGAAAAGGTAGAGGGAGGAAGAGCAACAGAGGAAGAACAATGGAGAAAGAAGAAGGGTATGATTTGAAAATTTAAAACACTTGCAGGGACATTTTGGTCTTTTCACCTCATAAGTTAACAGATTTTTGAAAAAAATGGACGAAAATGGCTTTGGGTACTAACGGTGACAATTTTGAAATTTTAGGGTACCCACAATGTTAAAAATAATTTTAGGAGTAGTCAGGTGTAAATGTGTCAATTTTAGGGGTAGTCAGCTGACATTTTCCCTTAAATAAATCTTGCTTCACATGAATTCTCCATCTCACATACGTACAAAAAAGAAGCCCGAGAAAGGATTTAATGTAACCCATTTAAGAATCACTTTTTAAAATTCCTTAATAGATATAAACTTGGCGACGAAAAAAGTTGTGTTCTCTCCCCCAGTTATGAGCACACATAAGGATAGTGAAAACATCTTCAGAGAGGCAACTTAGAGAAGTCAGCAACTGTAATACAAAAATGAACCTAAACAATAAGATAAAAGATTGGATTCTTGAGTTGCAAACTTGACCTACAAATGGTGGTGAAACATCTTTGATTTCAATGCTCACTATGCACATAAACGGCATGTAACTCCGATTTCTTCATCCAATTTAAATTAATGTGTGCAACCCTTACTTGATTTTTACATAATATCAGTGGATCCTCCATCGTTTGGGTCCTGAAAATCATTTTATCAAACTATACTTAGCCATGACAGATATAGACGTGATAGAGAGAAAGCAGTGCCATATCTTAATGAAATAATGACACTTTGTTACACTTAACTATAGCGAAATGACACTTTCATACCCTAACTATTTTTGTCTCTTTTTTAGTACACTAACAAACTTTTTATGACAATCTATGCTAAAATGACTAAAATACCCCTGATTTAAGAAATCAAAATAAAACTAGTCCAATATGATGTATCAACCCATATTTGAAATGGTACAAATTTAATTCTATATTTTTGGGCATAATTGTATTTGCATCTTAAGTACAAATCAAATTGAACCAGAGATAAAAAAAATTGAACCAATTCAATTTATAGTTTCTTACACCAAGGGTAGTTTAGGTATTTTAGACATTTTAGAGGTAGGTTGTCACAAAAAAGGTACTAAAAAAGAGAGAAAAATAGTTAGGGTATGAAAGTGTCATTTTGTTATAGTTAGGTGTATCAAAGTGTCATTATCCCTATCTTAATTATTACTAATAAACATATATGGTATATTTTACAGTAAATTTTATTCACAACACTATCCAGATAAAAAAGAGTCGCTCATAGCGACGGAGAAAGATCTGACAGGAAAAATGCAAAAAAGCTATGATGAGATTTGATTACAACTGTATGAAAATGATCATACATAATATGCAATCAAACTAAAGGAATATTACATTTCTAATCAAAGCTCTAAAATATACAATAAAACTCATGTTGATAATAGAGAATCAATGGAGTTAATTAAATAGCGGAATCGTACCTGGATCATATTCGACTCATACTTGACAACTATGGTGATTTCCATATAGCCACACCCTTATTGCTATGTCTGATGTATTCTCCTCTAAAGGGGCAAGGGAATAACCATATGCAGATCGTGTGTTATATGAGACCATAGCCCTAGTTATAGTTGGTTAATATAACTAGTTATGATATTTATGATTTGACCCCTCATCAAATCATAAATACACTTAAAGCCTCTACACATATATCCTCATCACAATTATATCCATAGGCCCAAAACTTAATTATTTAAGTAGATCACTTCAATTTGAGCCAACTTAGATGATAGTCTAACACATATATATTACATGTGTGGCCCCATGTTGGAATGTTTCCAACACTCCCCCACTAGGCTACATATGTAAAATAAAAAAAATGTGTTAAAACATTAATTGCGCAAAATTTGCTATCATATACTTGGCATATATAGTAATCTCGTCCATCAATCATATCAATAAAGGATGGAAGGGGCTTTCGTCACATTTATCGTAACTAAACCCATCAATGGTCACATACATCAATATAACCAAATGACATAGATCAATCATTGATGCGTAGTATATAAATTACATGCAATGTGATCTATACATGTCTAATTCTAACTAGTCCAACTTTAGTGAGGTTATAGTTCATACAACCAAAAAATAGAGTGACTGAAGTGAACTTTATTTCTGATTAAAAAATAATCAAATGGAAAACATAGAGCAAACAAAGTACAAACTTCCACTAATCTCCCACTTGCCCTTAGTTCCACTCTAAATCCCAACGTAAACCCATTGACCTTACATGACCTTCATCTTTAGGCTGTGAGAGAGCCTTTGTCAACCGACCGGCTGCATTATCTTCTGTCCCAATCTTACAAATCTTCACTTCACCTTGTTCGATGTATTCTCGAATCAAGTGAAAACGCCTCTGTACATGCTTGGATCTGGCATGCACTATGGGCTCCTTAGCATGTGCTATGACGCCTGTGTTGTCGCAGTACAAGTTCACCGGATTGAGCAAATTCTTCATTACGTCCAATCCCGCCATGAACTTTCGGATCCACACAACCTCTTTTGCCGCTTCTCCAGCAGCTATGTACTCGGCTTCTGTGGTAGAATCTGCAACGGTCGGCTGCTTGAAGCTCTTCTAGCTGAAAGCTCTACCGTTCAGTGTGAACACGTATCCAGACTGTGACCCTTAATCGTCTGAGTCAGTCTGAAAACTGGGGTCGACGTATCCTGTCACCTCCAGCTCCTCATCTCTTCCCCCGTAGACCAGAAAGGCATCATTTGTCCTCTTGAGGTATTTCATGATCGTCTTCACTACTTTCCACTGGTCCTCTCCGGGGTTAGGCTAGAATCTTCTTACGCATGATAGGGCATAAGAGACATCAGGTCTCTTGCAGATTATGGCGCACATGATGGATACTACTGCTGATGCATAGGGGATTCCACTCATGCGCTTCAGCTCATCAGGTGTTGTGGGACACTGAGTCTTTCTTAGCTTCACTCTATGTCTCATGGGAAGGAATCCCTTCTTGTATTCGTGCATCGAAAATCTTTTCAAGATCTTGTCGATGTAAGTGCTCTAGCTTAGCCCAATGATCTTCCTTGGGCGATCTCGATAAATCATGATCCCCAAGATATACACGGCTTCGCCTAAATCATTCATCTCGAAACACTTCCCCAACCAAGCTTTGGTGGCTTGCATGGTGGGGATGTCATTTTCGATAAGGAGTATGTCATCTACATACAACACTAAAAACACGAATGCACTCCCATTTGCCCGCTTGTACACGCAAGGCTCGTCTTCATTTTGCATGAAACCAAATTCTTTTATGGCTTCATCAAATCGACGATTCCAACTCCGAGAAGTCTACTTCAATCCATAAATGGACCTTTGCAACTTAGAAATCTTTCCGGCATTCTCTGGATCGATGAAACCCTGAGGTTGTGTCATATACACGTCCTCGTTTAGCTTTCCATTGAGGAAAGCAGTCTTGACATCCATCTGCCATATCTCAAAGTCGTGATATGCAGCCAATGTGAATAGTTACCAGATCGATTTGACCATGGCCACTGGCGAGAAAGTTTCATCATAATCAACTCCATGGATTTGCCTAAAACCTTTCGCAACTAGTCGGGGGTTATAGGTCTGATGAACTCCATCCATGTCATGTTTGATCTTAAAGATCCATTTGCAACCGATGGTCTTAACACCAGGGGTTGGATCCACCGAGTTCATGGATTTCATCTCCTCCTTCATGGCTCTTAACCATTTCTCGGAATCAGAACTCCCTATGGCTTCATCAAAGGTTCTCAGATCGTCAGAATCCACAATCTCCAAGTCACCACCCTCAGTTACCATAAACATGTATCTTACGGGTGCCTGACGAGGCCTTTCAGAACGTCGTGGGGCTTCAGAAATTTTGTTGGGCACCGCATGTGCCTCTTGTTCCATCTCAGGCTCTACCTCTACACTGTCTAAGTAGGGATCCCAAAATTCTTCTGGATTATTAGTACTGGTGCCATATCGGATCTCTTCCAGTTGCACAATCCTCCCACTGGCTGTTTTAGAGAGGAATTCCTTCTCCAAAAGACACATTTCCGAGCAACAAATATTTTGTACTCGTCAGGTTTGTAAAAGTATTACCCAAAAGTCTCTTTCGGGTACTCTACGAAGATACACTTGTCAGATCTTGGTTCGAGCTTGTCTGCTATATGGCGTTTGACGTAGGTAGGGGTGAGCATGGGCCGGGTTGGACAGTCCATGGCTTAATTTTGGGCTCAACTCGGACTTAGCGGGTTGACTATTTTCATGTCCATTCCCGGCTCATGAAGAGTGTTTTCTACTGGACAAGTGGACAAGTGGGCAGGTTGAGTCTGGACGGGTTCCGGGTTAGTCTAGCTCGTCCATAACATTAAAAAAACATATTGTACAAAAAAACATATTACAAAATTAATACCTCAATATCATAAGAATAGATTGTCAATAACATTTAGAGTAGTTTAAATGGAAATTGTGTTTTTCGAACTTGTTTGTAAAAAAAAAACTTAAAATGACCCTTTTAACATTAATGTGGGTTGTGCATGTTTAATTAGTTAGTTAATTAAGTTCATTAGGCTGGGTTGGGCCGGGTTAGTCCGGACACCCCACTTTATGTCTGTAACCTGGCCTATGATATTTATATGATGCCCGTTCCCGGCCCGGGTGACTTCGGGTTGGGACTATAAGTGGAAAAGTTGGTCCGCGTTGGGCTGGATTCACGGGTTGGGCCAGGTTGTGCTCACCCTTAGACGTAAGCCTCGCAATCCCAAATATTGATGAACGACAACTTCGGACGTTTCCCACTCCACACTTCGTATGGCATTGTCTCCACCGCCTTCGTAAGTTTTTGGTTCAGAATGAACACAGCTATCTCAAGAGCGTATCCCCAAAAGGATACGGGGAGACCTGTCTAACTCATCATAGAGCGAACTATGTCTAACTAGGTTCAGTTTCTTCTTTCAGACACACCGTTCAAATTGAGGTGTTCCAGGCAGAGCCAACTCAGACAATATCCCACACTCTCCTAGATGGTCGATGAAGTCTTGGGTCAAGTATTCGCCACTTCGATGCAATCGAAATGCTTCAACTTTCTTCCCAAGATGATTCTCAACTTCAGTCTTAAACGATTTGAACTTTGACAAAAGAGTCAGACTTATGTCTCATAAGATAGACATAATCACGTCTACTGAAATCATTAGTAAATGTGATGAAGTATCTGAATCTCCTTCTGTCCTGTGAACTTATAGGCCCACATACATCGGAATGTATTAGGTGTAACAAGTCATCCGCCCTCTCACCCCTACCGGTGAAGGGCGACTTCGCCGCCTTGCCCATCAAGCAAAATTCGCACCTATCATTTTGATCGAATTCAAACGGACCTAACAATCCACACTCGTGAAGTGTTGATGGTCTTCTCTTGATTATGCGGCCCAGACGAAAGTGCCATAACCGAGTTTTACTTGATTCATCAACCTTGAGCTTTTTGGTATTTACATTGTGTATCGAACGCTCGTTAATGTCACTAGATTTCAAAACATGGTGACCATTTAACAAGTGTTGTAGCACCATAACATACATTATTTCTGTAGAGTTCGATAAAACCATTATCAATGGTAACATTAAAAAATTTAGCGTTGAATATAGAAATATAAATGATGTATTTTCGGATAGTCGGTACACAATTTTAGTTTCAATACAAGTCCCGACGGGGAGCTGAGATAAACGACCTCTACGATTTTTGCCACGACTCTCTCGTCGTCCATAACCCGTATGTCTGTTTCATCTTCATCCAAATCTCGTCTACTTTCAGCACCCGCGCATCAACACATATGTGTGATTGTGGGCCTACTTTCAGCATTAAGCCAGAATCAATAGACAAATTCACTTCAATGAAGAAAATACCTGAAGCGCCAGCACCTCCGGCCTTCTTCTGCTCCTTTAGGAACTTCTTGCAGTCCCTCCTCCACTGACCACGCTGATTGCTAAATAAGAAAACGGCGTCCTTCCCGTCCAACTTGGCCTTGTCCTTGCCCTCTTCAGGCCTGGACTCGCCCTTATGGGCCTCGGGACCCTTTCTTGTTCCATCAGTCTGTGTGGAGGACTTGACCCAGCTCCCACTAGCTCTCTTGAAGCTAATGCCCCTCTCGTGCCCAGCATGATGCGTCCCTCGTCGAGCGAGTCGCTAGATTGCCTTTGGTGGGCATTCATAAAACTTCTCCCGGAATCGACAACTGACACAGGGAAATGAGTTCGTCAAGTACACATTTCTTCCTCTTGTGTTACACTCCCAGTCGAGGAAGTTCGTTCCACTAAGTTTCTCCTTGTCCGGGATCGACCTTAGTGACAACGTGTGTGCTTGGCTTGCTGCCATTATCTATAAAGATCAATAAATTCAAGTTAGACTCTGAATTTATCTATGAAGATTTGTTGCAAAACCTTGACCAATTTGATCCTTCGCAAGAATCAAGAACCAAAACCCTTGATTCACCCTCTTGAAGTGAGGTAATGTTAGGTTTGTGCCCTAGTCCAAAATAATTCCTCAATCTATATTGTAACGGACATCATTATTCTACATAATAAAAAGGCATAATATTACTAACGTGTTGTAGTAATATATCTAATGTGATTTGATCTATGTCATAGTGTGTGTAATCACTTATAGTAGAACTATAGATCAGAAAGAGTTGCATTCGATAGAGTCCCTGATCAGCTAAGCTTCTTCTGAAGCGATCAGTATGAGACGAACTCCTTGTGATCACGCTCTACTGATCATGGCAAAGATATGCTGGAATTATATCATAGATATCATCAGGTCGATGATATCGGACAACCCGATTGTGAGTATGCTGCATAGATCCAGTCATGAGATACTCACATATCGTAACTTGTCATTATATCCTAAGACCAAGGAATCTTTGTGTACACTATGTAACAAATACCTAAGTTTGACCTAGTCTAACGTTATCTGTAAAAGGGTTGCTATAACGGCTTCGATTGGCTTTGGCATTTATTGCACTAGTGAACTCCAAAGGCGTCTGAGGGATTTATCACTCATACTTCGGTATGAGAAAGATATCCGTTTAGGCCACTTGATGAGTATGACTGAAGAAATAGCATGACCATGCAGGTGATACCTTAGTATCAGTTTTCAGTCATCTCAGGTATCAAGAAACAGTGATTGATAAATTAGGATGACCGTTCTATGCCTATTGATCAATCTGGATATCGGTTTGATAAAAGGACAGTGACATGTACGATAATAGGTTAGGTCGAATAATCGATAATCACGAATATTGGATAATCATAATGTCTTGCTAGAGGCCACTTATGATAGAAAGGGTAAAATGGTAATTTTACCAGTCTTCCAATTATTCGTGAGCCTAGAGGGTCACACGCATTAAGCACAATACATGACAATAATTATGGATGACATTTAAGAACGATTCGATAGTTTTCTGGCCTAAGGTTTTAACCAGACGGTTGAAGAAATCAATTCGAGGAAATTGAGCCGTTTTGACTAAACCGAAATTAGAACTCAAGTTAATGGGTTTAATTTGAGTTTCAGTTAAATGGGCTTTATGGTTTAAGATAAGAGAGGGGTTAAATGCAAATAAGAAGGATTAAAAGGATGGTTAATGCAATTTTTATTTTGAAATTCAATTTAATTTCAAATTAAAAATCACATAATCTATAATTAATTTTTCCTTTTGATTTTTTCAGCAACCAACTCCCACTCTCTCTCCCTCACCTTGCCGAAATCTCTCCTCTCTCTACCTCCATTATTGCTCAAGTTTTCTTTTGAATTTTCTAGCAAAAATTAGAGAGAAAAACCATTTCGGTTGTGTGCTTGTGTGGACTTGATAGAGAGGACACTACGCTTGTGTTCTTGTCGATTTCAAGAGGTAAATATCAGATTTTAATAATGTTCATAACATGTTCAAATAGCATTAAGATCAAGCTTTAATCGATCACCACAGTTACATACTGTCCGCTACATGATTTTCAATCTTTGGAACCCGTGGTGATCTCTTTCAGGTAATGCATCAACGCTTCAATTAGGTTATGTAGGTAGGAATACTTTCCAATCCCACCATGTGTCACTCTTGACCAGAACATATGTACTAAGTACATTGGCATTGTTCTGTCTCATGCTCTAGGTCGGCACAATCATAGATATGTGGACCAGATCTTGATTGGAGAGAGCTAATGCATCTACGCCCCAACCAAATCTTTCCGCGTCCTCTATCATTGCTTCCATGAATGCTCTGCAAAAACAAACGACATTCATGGCCTAGTTGAGTCAACCAATTAACGACTTGTGGACCAGAACTTGAACTGGAGAGAGCTAATGCATCTACGCCCAAACAAAACTATCCACCTCTAGTAGCTTTGTTTCCATGAACGCTCTGCTAACGCACACGACGTTCGTGGTCACGCAGTTTCGTAGAGTGTCAAAATTGGATAGCATCATCGCATAACTCAATTTCATTGCGTTATGATCAAGTTTTGCGAGACATGTATCTAGTACATTCTCTACATGACAACTGTTCATCCGTACCGGGTAACATGATATATTTCATGCTTCATTTAGTTTTGTATGTCCAATTTTACGTTATTTAACAAATTTCGGACATGGAAAACATATGTACGTTTAAACTTATCATGCTCTTATGCATATTAAATAAACACACATTACTAATCATGCAACGGCTCGCAGGCCAGGTATAAATATAATACATGTAAACAACAACGCACCTCGTCGCAAAATATACAACCCAAATCTTAAGATGGCACAAACCGCCATTTAATATTTACAAATCAAATGCAATATAAACGGTCTTGTCTTGATAGGCTTTGCCTATACATCATGTGATCTAACTTACGCATGTTGCAATCATATCATGTTATCAAACATATATGTTGTCACACAATGCATGTTATCAATCACATCAAATCATATGTTAATCTTTATGGTTTTAGTGTATCGATCTCACTTGGCACTCGAAAGTCCCGATCTCGAAATCCTAAACCGAGACTCCCGCGTTTTTCCCATGAAAATTGGGAATCGGTCATTCGATCTAATCGCAAGGACCCGGCCCCGTCGTCGGTCAAATTAATCACTTCATCAACCGGTATGTTGAAACTCTAGTATATCGAGCAAAACCCTAATAGGTCGTTGGGCGATACAAAAAGTTCAACATAATGTGCCAACGACGCACCGAATTACGTCGAACGACACAACTGTGCGGTCCTATAGTTTATCGGGTCATCAATCCCGTGGAAACTCAAGAATGTACTTTTTCTCGACAGAAAAATAGTTTATCGAAACTATATATTTATATATACTCGATCAAAATTTTTTAACCACATCGAGGATCGAGCATATTCATGACATCAAAGCAGTAAAATATTACAACTTGAAATCTTAATATTGCCTTAGGTCAAAATTTTGATTCGGCACAAAAGTTCCCAACTAACTGTTGATATCGATCGCCACCTTTTAACGACCGAGAGGTGTCGATCGCCACCTCAGGCGTCCAAGAGGTATCGATCGACACTATCTCTGTGGCGGAGAAACCGAGGTGAGGGGCGGTGTCGATCGCCACCCTAGGAGTGTCGATCGACACCCTTCTCGACCTGATCTATTTTCTACTTTTCCCGAGACTGATTCTCAACCCGATTTCACTCGGATCGAGACCTGACTCCTGAGAATGATCCACTACACTAATTTCACGAATCTTGAGCTGAAATAACACCCGAACACAAATAAAAATCCAACATTTATCCGTAAAACGATCAAAGAACGGATTTTATCGTTCCTTTGGCCAAATCAAGATAACCAAGTAGAGATTCATGAATAAAAAAATGATGGCAACAATCACATATGATCAATCAATCAATTTTACCACGAAATCATGCATATATGATTCATCTAGAGAGCAACCAGGCTCTGATACCACTATTGGGGTTCCCGGGTTCTCAAGCACAGTGGAAGCAACGAATTTAACCGAGAACCCGCCGCAGGATCGTTTCCAAACAATAGATGAATCATTAGAACGAGTAAAAATTGTAATTTTACATCTCGTAGTCTAGCGAAAAAGTCACGAATATGATCTCTAAACGACTCCTTGGACTCGTTCTCTACGAGTACACACACACTGAGCTCGACCTTGTGAAGCTTGAATCCTCACCGGAACTACTAGACTCCAGTAGCACTCAATCACTCGATTTCTCTAGCTCCCTATGCAAGAACTAGAGAATTTTCTTTAGTGGTGTAGTTAATATTTCTCAAGAGCCTTAGAGAGAGGCTCTCACCCAAAGACTCCTTTTATAGGCTTTGGGCGGGCCTCTAGGTTTTCATAATCCGGCATAGGTGTGGATCGACACCCTTCTCAAGTAGAAGGTGTCGATAGACAACCCCCTTTTACTGTGCTGAACTTGAGTGTCGATCGACACTTCCAAGGTGGTGTTCGACATCTCCTTGTGACCGTGGCGATCGACACCTCCAAGGTGACGATCGACACCCCACTGCAATCATTCCCACACAACTTATTTTGGACCTCTTAAGTCCCTTCGAGTTGATTCGGTCTTGCTCTTTGCGTGTGACCCTTTAGGCCCATGACCCATTGGCAGATTGGCGTGAGATCCCATCTCACCCGATCCATCACTAGTGGCCTCTAGTAAGACGTAGTGATCATCCAATGTCTACGAGTGTATCGATCAATTCGATATCTCCTTTATGTCATATGTATCACTAACCCTTTGTTTGCTTTAAAACGTATGATATCGTATGAGACATAGAGCCGTCATCCTCATGTGTTCGATCTAGTTCCTTGAATTCCGAGATGGCTAATACGTAATTGGTGCGACCGCACACTTTCTCATTCATGCTCATCAAGGGGCCCAGAACCATACCCTTCACCACGTCTCACCGTGGGGAAACAAATCCCTTCGGACGCAATGTGCGCTCCCACTACAGTCCGTCCAATAGCCAACGATGCCCGTTATGACTACCCTGTTACATGCAGCATTTAGGCATGTCAAACTATTGGAGTGACGTGCACATGAGCCACTCGCTCTAAGATATTAAGGCAGTGATCACACGACGACGGAGTATGCGTTGGTGACTTAATCTATGCGCCATACTCCAAGTCTGGTCATCGATATCGTCTCCCAGACGATATCTGTGATATGACTCTACATCTTAATCAACAGAACATAATCGTAAGTCATCCTGACGCTAGTCACTTATGTATAATTATTCGACTAGGGATCCGTCAAGCATGATTTCATAGTATCTAAAGGCTTCACTATCATCGCTTGACACATTATTATAACACAATAATAATGTAAATTCCACTCATTGCTAAACAGAATATTACATAGAAAAGACTTGGACTAGGGCACAATCTCTTACAAGAGATTCACGATAAACTCTTTGATCAGTCTAGGGTAGAACACGCCAAAGTTTGTGATTGTTTTAGGAGCCCTGCGTTTTTAGTAGCTCCATGATGGCTTCAAGCTTCTGGGTTTCTTCGAAAAGCTCCCTTTTTGGATGAATTGTTCGATGATGCACATATTTCAATTTACTTGCTTCTTCAACATAATGGAAGGATACATTTTCCAATGGAGCATCAGAAACGTTTTGAGGAAGCCTTTGACCTCCTACTCTTTTTCTCGCATTTTGAGTATGAAGATCCCTTAGTTCCTCTTCTTCCTCAAGTGCGACTGATTCATCAATAACAGGCGCGGTAGCCTTCCTTTTCTTTTTCTTTCTTGTGGTTTGGGTGGATGTCCCAACTTCCTTTGCGACTTCCCTTTTTTACTTTTCTCCTTTAATGGAGGCAACTTTCCCTTATCTTGTAGTACAAACATCTTCTTCTTCTGCAGTATTCTTTCCTTTTTCTTTGGGTGTAGAGCAACAAGAGGAACATCATCGTCACTCAATAGTCCTTTTCCAACCATGATTCCCTCATCCTCATGTTCATGAGAGATCAGGGTGTTTTGTTCATAGTCTGGTTCATCTAGTGTTGGGCTACCCTCTTGATCTCTAGTTTCTGTTTAAGAGGAGGAATTAGGGTTACCTATTTCCGATCCCTCTAGTTCTTCAACATTTGTCGAGACATTGTCTTCGACAATGAGAGGGGTGGTCTCTACTTCTTCTGGTGCAATTTCGTTCGCTATAGGTTGTGGTGTAACAGGCGTCTCTGAGTGACCTGATGCAAATTAAGAGAAGTTTCCTCCTAGTACTTTCACCTCGTATTTGTTGCGAGCAGCTCTTGGTTTAGTGCCTTTCTTTGGAATAGTTTTGATCCTCATCTTGGGTTGAGGTTTCCTTGAATTTGCGGGTGTACGGCCATTCCTGGTTCCCACCATTGTTGCGATTTTTGGTATATAGCTACGGAGAGAGATCGATTTGAATAGTGAGGATGGTGAAACCCTATTCTTCCACAAGCTCTCGAATGAAGTGATGCATGATGTCAATGTGCTTAGTTTTGCTATGTTGCACATGATTCTTTGAGATGTTGATGGTACTGATATTGTCACAGAACAATGTCATGACATCTTGTTTGGCATCATACTCCGCAAGCATCTGCTTCATCCATAAAAGTTGAGTGCAACTACTTCCAGCAGCAATATACTCGGATTCCGCCGTAGATAGAGCTATACAATTTTGTTTCTTACTGAACCAAGAGACAAGATTATTTCCAAGATAGAAGCATCCACCAGAGGTGCTTTTTCTGTCAGGTGTGCTTCCTGCCCAATCTGCATCACAATATCCTACTAGTGTAGAGGATGTGTCGAACTAGTATAATAAGCCAAACTCAATTGTACCTGATATATATATCGAATAATCCTTTTGGCTTGAGTGAGATGGCTTATTTTTAGATTTTCTTGGTAGCGAGCACACACTGCTATTGAGAAAGCAATGCCATGTTGACTTGCTGCAAGGGATACTAGACTTCCAATGATGCTTTGATAGAGGCTTTGATCGACAGGTTCACATTGATCATCCTTGGTAAGCTTTACATGGGTAGCAATTGGTGTTCTCTTGTGAGAGGCTTTTTCCAATCCAAATTTCTTTATTATGTTTTTGGCATACATTCTTTAGGAGATAAAGATGCCAGTATCCATCTATTTGATCTAGAAGCCCATAAAGTAGGTTAGCTCACCGTCCATACTCATTTCGAATTCGGACTGCATATGTTGGACGAAACGTTTCACCATCTTGTCTGACATTCCTCCAAACACAATGTCATCCACATATATTTGAGCAATCATAACGTTGCTTCCTTCCTTTTTCACGAACACAGTCTTGTCAACTCACCCTCGAGTATAGCCATTCTGAACTAGGAAATGAGTTAGACGTTCATACCAGGCTCAAGGGGCTTGTTTGAGACCATTAAGGGCTTTCTTGAGCTTGTAGACATGTTGTGGAGAGTTGTGGTCTTCAAACTATTTTGGTTGAGAAACATATACTTCTTCGTTCAGATATCCATTCAGGAAAACACTCTTCACGTCCATCTGATAAACTTTGAATTATAGATTGCAGGCAATGCTGAGAAGAAGTCTGATAGCCTCAAGTCTGGCAACAAGAGAAAATGTCTCGTCGAAATCCACTTCTTCTACTTGTGTGTATCTTTGTGCTACAAGTCTAGCTTTATTTCGAGTGATATTTCCATGTTCATCAGACTTATTCTTGAAGATCCACTTTCTCCTGATGACGTTGACATTGTCTGGCTTGAGTACTAATTCCCATACAGCGTTTCTTTCGAATTGAACTAGTTCTTCTTTCATAGCACATACCCAGTATTTATCGTTGATGGCTTCTTGCACACTCATAGGTTCGATCTTTGAAACGAAATAGATGTTACCTATCATCTGATAGCATTTTTGTGTCCTAGTCCAATTGCTAGTAGTCTATAAATGTCTATGTATATTTATCATCGTTTGTAATAAATAAAACGGCTTTGTATTACTTATTTGTTGAAGTAATATGTTAAGCATGATCTGATTTATGACCACTAAAGTAGTAGAACCATAAATCTGTACGGATCACACTTAACGAGTCCCTGGTCAATATACGCTTCAATTGAAGCGACCAGTATGAGGATGGTTCTCAATGATGTAGTTCTGGTTATCATAGGGATGTGAGATCCCGGAATCATATCATAGATATCATGAGGTGATTGATATCGGACGACCCGCTTTGAATAGTGTTTCATAGATTAAGCCATGAACATATTCAAATGCGATAGCTTGTCACGATATCCTTATACCAAAGAGTCTTTGTGATCGCTATGCGGTCGACATACGACTTTAACTTGCGCCTAACGCTTTCCGTAACAGGATTGCAATAACGGGCATGATTGGGTGGCAGAACGGATTGCATGAGTGACACGAAAGACGGCTAAGGGATTTATCCATCGTACTACGGTATGGAAAAGATATCCGTTAAGTCCGCTTGATCGAGAGTGACTGAGAGAAAGAGCATGGCCATGCCAGTGATACGGGTTATCAGTTCTCAGCCATCTCACATATCAAGTAACAATGATTGATTAAACAAGGATGATGACTCTATGCCTTGTGATCAATCGGGATGTCTAGAGATAATAGGATAGTGACTTGTACGCACAAGGTTAAATCGAATCATCGATCATCATGCACCTTGGGTAATCATAATGTCTTACTAGAGACCACTTATGATGGATCGGGCAAGAGAGATCTCTTACACCGATCTGCCAACGGTGGCATGAGCCTGGAGGGTCACACACATACAAGATGGATAACTTGAGACAAGGAAACCTTAACGTTTCTTGAGGAGCAATACATGGACAAAACTGAAGGTTTTGGGCTATGGGTTCGGTTTGAGAGAATAATTAGCGAATCGAGAAAACTGAGATTTTCGTCGATGTCGCGTTAGAATTTGTTTGATAAGTAACGACAAAAGGGTCGGATAACTTTGGGACACGACACGCGACCACATGGGCGAGCCCATTGGGCTCATCCCATGAGGTCACCTAGCCGGCCCAACAAGGGCCCAAATAAGGCCTAATATGCCCAAGTGGCCGGCCACCTTGGTGGGTCCAAGGGTGGGGGCCACACACCATGCTTAGTTGGTGTTGTTGATTAAGAGGTGAGTGATTTAAGGGGTTTAGGTAATTATTTGCCTTTAATCCATGCCTTTATCATTTGTCACTTTAATGACCCATGCTTATGAGTTGATGAAGTAGACAAATATCAAAATGATTTTTCATAACACTCACTCCCTCACTTTCTCTCTCCTTGGCCGGCCACACCCTCTCTCTCCTCTCTTCTTGCTCTCTTGTTCTTCACATAATTGTTCTAGTAGGCTTTTTGTGAAGGATCTTGAAGATCATCCTCTTGGTGTGGACTTGCTCTAGAGAAGAAGATCACATAGTTCTTCTTTCTTGATTCAACAAAGACTAAAAGGTAAATTTCTCGTGGAATAGATTTTTCCTTGAGATTTAATAGTTCATGTTCTTGGACAAGGTTTGGAGTTGCTTTTGTTTATGCTTCCGCTATCTCGATGATCTTGAACGCTCCAAAACCCTACATCATCTCCTTGTAGTTCACCGGAGCCTTTTGTCGAGTACTCACACCTTCATTGATATCGCCAATTATGTTCTGGAAATGGTGATTCTTTTGCACTTTTCATGATGGAATTCTCTGTCCTGTCGTGGATGGGTCTTCTTTGTCAGCAACAAAGTTACCTTCATCTTCAGGTTCTAGGTCACGAGTTTTGTCACTAACATGTGGTCTGACATCTGGAATACTTTTGATTACTTCCTCGTCATCGTTAGTTAGTTTAGGACTATCATCGACATCCACGTTTATAGACTCCATCATGGTTCTGGTTCGTTTTTTGAAGACCCGATAAGCACGATTATTTCTAGAGTATCCAAGGAATATACCTTCATCGCTTTTAGGGTCAAGCTTTTGTCGGGGTTCCCTATCAGCTAGAATATATCATACCGACCCAAATATATGGAAATACTTTACATTAGGCTTTCTCCCCCTCCATATTTCATAAAGTGTTACCGAAGTACCTGGACGAATGGTGACACGATTGTGAATATTGAGGGAGTGTCTCTGCCCAAAAGCGTGTAGGGATGTCTTTGGCTAACATCATGACTCTAGAAAATTCTTGAAGAGTTCGATTATTCTTTTCTACAATCCCATTCTGTTGAGTGGTAATGGGAGCAGAGAATTCATGGGCTATTCCTTTACCATCACAAAAGTTTGCAAAGCTTATGTTTTCAAATTCTCGTATATGATTACTCCTAAGTCTCACTATTTTGCCAATGGTTTCTCCTTTCTCCCTTTGAACTCTTCGACATAGGATACGAATACAAAGAATGTATCTGACTTCTCACGAATAAACCCAACCCAAGTGTACCTTGAGAAGTCATCCACACATACAAATATATATTTCTTACCCCCAAGACTTTCTACTTGCATGGGTCCTATGAGATCTACATGTAGAAGTTCTAGAACCCGATAGGTGGTAAGATGTTGCACCTTCTTGTGTGATGTCTTGACTTGTTTCCCAATCTGACATTCTCAGCAGATTTTTTCTTCGATGATCTTCAGATCTGGAACTCCGATGATAGCCTTTTCAGATAGAATTTTCTGCATGCTCCTCATATTTATGTGTCTAAACTTTTGGTGCAAGAGCTTTGTTTCTTGTGCTTTTGATTGAATGCATTTGGTAGATAGAGGAGCTGTTGTTGGAGACCATCATAGCAGTTGTCTTGTGACCTAAGTCTGGTCATGAGTTCCTCTAGTTGAGTGTTCACCACTGCACACTTGTTACGATTAAATTTAACTTCGAGGTCTAGATCGCAGAGCTGACTGATGTTTATCAAATTGGCAGTAAGTCCTTCTGCCAGTAAGGCTTCCTTTAGGAAGGGTGAGTTGAGTATGTTAAGTTTCCTTTTCCTAGTACCCTGGCTTTCACTCCATCTCCAAAAGTGACAAAACAGTTTGAGCAGTGTCAGGGTAGTAAGGAATGTGCTATTACCAGTCATATGCCGAGATGAGCCACTAACAAAGTACCAATCATTACAGGTAGAGGCTTTAAGTGAGGTGTAAGTAATGTTAGCTCTATAATGTACTTCCTTCACCCGTCATTCTTTCTGTATTTTGGGTTGGTGATGTACATTTTTCTCCCTCCATACTTGTTGAGTTTGAGCTTTGGTAGTCCTGCATTTAACGGAGCTCAGAATTGTCGGATTTTACCTCTTTGTCCATGATGATGGCATGTCCAATTATGTTTTCTTTTCTTTGTGTTGCCATGATGATGTTTCTTCTATGGTCTGATGCTACAGGATGTCTGTGACATCTGATGACACATGTTGTTGGCAGTTCTTTGAGGAACAAAGGTGGTATGTGATGTTGAAGCTCTTTTAGAGTAACCAAGTCCTTCCAAGTTGTTTGCTGATTTTCCAATAGATAAAACTGTGTCCAATGTGCCAGTGCTTGGGTTCATTATCTTGACGGATTTGGTCATGACCTCTAGTTCTCCTTTTAGACGAGCTACTTTCTTTTTCAGATCAATGGCGGCTTCAAGAAGTCTTGTCTTGTCTTCATTGAGGGAGAGAATAAGAGTGCTCTATTTCTTAATGACTTGATTGTCTTCAAGCCACTTGACATACCACTCATTGTATGCGTTGTTGAGAGTCTCATCTGAGGCGAATTTCTCTAAGGGTTCAGTGGATGTAGAGGTAGTGAATGCTACATAGTTACTTGTCAGTTATGTGTCACTGTCTCCTTATTTTTCATCCTAAAAAGATGCAATATATCCCTTCTTCTTCTTTTTCAAGAAGTTTGGACATTCCCTCTGCACATGCCCATAGCCTTCGCATTCGAAGCCTTGAACCTCTATTTTCTTTTTCTGCTTTTTCGCCTCGTCTGCCTTCTCTGTTCTCAGCCTTTTGAAACTTTTGTTGTGATTTGTCTCTAACATGTTGTGAGACATTCTTTCCCGCCATCTAGTTGAGTCTTTTCATGACTCGATTATAGTTTTTAGCGAGCATAGCGATGGTGTCATCAATATCGTTGTCAGAGTCTTAGAGTACTGGCTCCTTCTAAGTATGAATGGAGCTTTTAAAGGCTACGCCTTTGTACTTTTTCTCCATGGTTGGAAGGGAGAGCTCATAGGTCATTCGGGATCCCATGAGTTCATCAAATTTCAGGACTTTTAGATCATGCCATTCTTCTATGGCAGTGATCTTCATCTTGAATCTAGAGCTTAGATCTTCTATGGCACTTACATATATAAAGTGCTGCAAAGATTCTCAGTGCTTGATTCTAAGAAGGGATACATACCCATGCATCATGGCATTAAGCTCCACGAGAAGCATGGTCCTAGTACGCCTGATAAGCTGAGCAGGATCAATAAGATCTCATATGCTTCGGCTATACGATCTATCATGTATGCCATGATATGCACTTAGCTGTAGCAGCAGATTCCAATCTAACCCCGGCCAAGAACACTGGATTGATGTCAAGACCATCCTCAAATATCTGAGGAGGACCAAGGACGCATTCCTAGTGTATGGGGGTGTAGATGGAGAACTATCAGTCAAAGGATATGTTGATGCTAGTTTTCAGACAGATCCTGATGACTCCAAGTCGCAGTCAAGATATGTTTTTCTGTTAAATGGTGGCGCTTTCAGCTGGAAGAGGTTTATGCAATCCACAACTGCCAACACTATAATGGAGGTTGAGTATATAGCTGCAGTGGAAGCAGGTAAAAAGGCCGTATGGATTAGAACCTTTTTGATCGGATTTGATGCAACACCGCGAGCATCTGATCCGATAAGCTTGTTGTGTGACATCACGGGGGGGCATAGCAATTGCTCAATAGCCCAGATTCCACAACAGATCCAGACATATACTCAGGAAGTATCCTTTTATCAAAGAGATCATTGATGGAGGTGACATGGAGATTAGTTATGTTTCGACTGATGATAATATTGCCGATCCCTTGACGAAGGCTCTACCGCAGCCTAAGCATGAGGAACATGCAAGGTCTATGGGAGTAGATTGAAATTTAGATTAGAACTAGGGGCAAGTTTAGATTGTTAGAGTTGTGCCCTAGTCTAATGTAAAAGTGATTTACAATTGTAATGTTTTATCATTTTTCGAATAAATAAATCGGCATGATATTACTAATGTGTTATAGTAATATATTAGATGTAGTTTGATATGTATTATTATGTGTGTCATCACTAATATTAGAACTGCAGATCTGAAAGAATTACATTTAATGGGTCCCTGGTAAGTTAAGCTTCATTAGAAGCGACCAGTATGAGGTTAACTCTTTATGATCACGCTCTATTGATCATGGAAAGGCGAGTGCCGGAGTTAGATCATATATATCATTTGGAGAATGATATTGGACGACCTGATGGTGAGTATGTAGCATATATGTTGTCATGAGCATACTCACATATCGTAGTTTGTCATTGTATCCTTAGACCGATGAGTCTTTGTGATCACTATGCAGTAAGTATCTGAGTTTGACTTAGTCTAACGTTGTTTGTAAAAGGGTAGCTATAACGGCTCTGATTGGCTTAGATATAAGTTACATTGGTGAACTCGAAAGACGGTTAAGGGATTTATCCCTCATACTCCAGTATGGGAATGATATCTGTTTTAGGCCACTTGATGAGTATGAGTGAAAGAAATTGCATGGCCATGCGGGAGATACTTAGTATCATTTTTCAGTCATCTCAAATATCAAGAAACAGTGATTGATAAATAAGGATGACAGTTCTATGCCTTATGATCAATCAAGATATTGGTGGTAAAAGGATAGTGACATGGACGATAAGAGGTTAAATCGAATCATCGATAATCATGGACATTGGGTAATCATAACGTCTTGCTAGAGGCCACTTATGACGGAAAGGGCAAGATAGTAATTTTGTGCCGGTCTGCCAACAGGTCGTGAGCCTAAAGGGTCACACACTTTATACAAGGTATATAGAAAAATGGACTTGAAAAGTCAGTATACGAGAAGTATGAGAATCGAGAGAATTTGATGATTTCCAGCCTAAGTTTTAAACCAGATGGTTAAGAAAATCGGTTTAAGAGGATTGAGTTGGTTTAGCTAAACCATTTAATTAGAACCCAATCTAAATGAGTTTAATTAAGAGTTTTCTAAATGGGATTTAAGCTCATTTTTAATTATAATAAGAGGATAATTAAAAGGGATAATCAAGTAATTTTAATTCAAAAATCCAAATTTATTTTGAATTAAAATATCATTTAATCCCCTTAATGGCCCATCCTCTCCCTCTCTAATTGTCGTGCCTCCCCTTCTTTTTCTCTTTTTGGTTTTTGCTTCTTCTTCGTACTTTTCTAGCAAAAAGGTTTGAGCTCTTGAGAAAAGGAGACCTTGCTTGTGTGGACATCTCTAGAGAACAGAATAGTCTTTTGTGTTTGAGATTGATTCATGATAAAAGGTAAAAATTTCAGATTTTATTAGTTCTTATTTGCTGAAATTTTCATGGCATGATAATCGGTTTAGTTTAGTCCAGTTTTCCATGGTTAAATTTCGCTTTCGTTGCATGAAATTATTGTTTGGAACCCATGGAATTCCTTCAGAAATCGCCTAAGAGTTTTAAGATGCCCCCTCTGATACCAATTGAAATTATTTTAAATAGCAGGGACTAGATGTCAAACACAATGTTGTAACGATTTGTTTGACAACTTGCCTAATCATAGTGCATGGACAGTAAATAGTAAAGCAGTAAACATATGACACACAATATGTTTACCCAGTTCGGTAACTCTGCACCTACGTCTGGGGGCACTCCCTATTCGGTAGTCAATAGTACAACTTCAAGCATCAACTAGCTATCACACAAGCTATTGTCCTAAGCTACTATAGATCTCACCGTTTAACAACCTCGACCAGAGACTCCCCCTGTATTTGAGATCCTCTCAATTCCACCATTCGAGCAAGCCTATGCTCAGTTTTGTTGTCTTCGATAATCTTCTCATGAGTCTTCAATCACGAATCCAAAACCCAATAGATCACAAACACTCAAATCTGCTCGAGTTGATGTATGTGATCGACGGTGTCCTCTCTAAATTGATCTTCCTCTCAAACCGCTAGTCGTACACGGTTAAGAGCTCTGAGAATTTAGCACAGAGAAAGGACTGAGTTGTTAAAGGGGTAGCAGCTGCTTTTATAGCAACTCCTATTGCCTAATGGGATTCCAATTCCGATTAGGAAATCCTTGCCGACTTGCGTTTATTGGCAAGTGACAGGTTGGCGTTGCCGCCTTCATTAAATATTTCTTGCTTGTCTTTCTTCCAGCTGAAATTTGCCTAATATATCCATGATCTTTATTCCTTTGTGCGCGGAGCTTCTGTGATCTAAATTAGGAAGTCTTCGATGTCTTTCCCAATCATGCGAATATTATGTCGCGTCAACTGTGTTGCAACATGTTGTCTAACATCTTGACTCCGTGCTAAAAAATATTCCAATACTAAACGTAATAACATTGGTATTTCGTGCTTTTGTTGGCTTATTCATGGTAGGCAGTTTGTCTAAGGTGTTTTTACTAATGAAAGTAACTCGATTTTGTTTTGTAGACTATTGTTGTTGAATCTGTTGTTCCTCTCGAATTTCTATAACTTGACTTTTCACATGAAGTAAAGGGTTTCATGACATACGAGTTTCTTGCAAATTTTCGTTTGTATACATCGGGTTATTTCAGATTTGAATTAGTATATGATTCCTTTTATGTAATTTTGTATTAGAAAAACTAATTTATGAGTTGGCCAACCAATATCTAGGCAAATAATTGATGAAAAGAGAAGTGAATGAAAAGTCAAAATAGTTGAGAATGTCAAGTAACGGAACCTATTCACTTTTATTTTATTCAGAAGAAAAGTATCTGAGCATTGCAAAACTGATAGGTTTAAGCTATCAAGAAAATGAGATGATGAAAATGGAGAAATGAAGTCAGTAATTAATTAGATGAATCGTAGTTGTCGTGTCTGCCACATTAGAGTGTCAGAAGTTATTTGGATGATGAAATCAATCATGTGCGCGTTTCAAATATATAAAATGATCAAGTTTTAAGTTGCAATTTTCCAGGCTATTTCTAATTTTTGTGTTTGATGTTGACGGTGAATGTTCATTTCAATTGAAATTTATACATTTTTTTTTCGAACTATAATTTATTGTCTTGGGTCGTGCGAATTTATCAGTTTGTTCTTGATTTTTTTTACACTTAGTAACTTAAATTTATGTGTTAAGCTCACTGGTAATACAATAATCTTTAAGAAAACTCCTATAATTTTTTATGTGCGGAGCCCGAATCTTGACACATAAATGAACTATACTTGATTGTCTTTGGTTGTACAAATTCGTTACTTTGTTCTTCGTATACACAGATATACTAATCAACACATATGATACAAAAATCTAAATGAACTATGCTTGATTGTCTTGGGTTGTATAGATTTGTTACTTTGTTCTTGATATTTTACGAGTATCTCAAATTTATGTAATTCCTTGACCGAATGGAAATCTTTAAATTTATTTGAGTTTCGTCCACCGAATTAGTCTTGATTGTAATGGATTCCTTCGCTTTGACGTTGTTTTCCCATTTTCCAATTGTAGTTGGAATCGAGTTGATAAAGTAATTGTCATAGAGTTATACGTGGAGTTGGTGTTAAAACCTGATCCACCTTAGGTCTATCGGTTCACAATTTTTCATAGTGAAACTTTTTTATATTTGGTGTTATGAATTATTATCTGTATTAATTGGACTTAATCATTTTTTTATGTTGATTTCGACATTTAATACAATTGTTTGGGTAATTACCAATGCTAAAACTGCTAAATTTTAATGGATATATTTACTCAACAACTTGTTGATGTCGTTCATTTGGTTCAATATTGCAGTGTTTATTCTTCTGTTTGTTTGGTTGATGGAATAATATAAATGATGTATATTGAATTTCGATTTTGTTTTATTATATGAGTTTGTATACATTGGATGAAACTTTTCTTTTCCTAATATATGTTTGTTCGATTGCATTTCTTACATGCCCTTTTAGTTCAGTTTAATTTTTGTTCTCTGCCTTCATAACAAGTTTATTGTGGCAATGCGTTTAGATTCGAAGATTTTCTAAATTTAGCTGAACTACGTAATTCATACAGTAGTAATTTTTTCTAATCTCCAATTGATATACAGACAACTACCGACTAAATAAATTATAATTCACTTGCTACCTAATGCATTTTGCTATGTTTCATACGTGGTTTTGCCATTTATTTTAAATCATATTATTGGTATATGTTTTGTGCGGATCATTAAATACCGCAAAATCGGGTATTCATGTAAATAATTTGGTTCCTACTATTGGTCTTATAACTTTCACTATATAGAGCCTTGGACTCTTCTGTAACCGTGCATAAAACTACTATTCCAAGTGCATGATATTTTTCATCCTTATGTTATTATATATACCGGTAATGTAACATGTTAAATAATTATACTTTAAATATCAATTTATGTGTAGAGATTTATAATTATTGTCCATATGAATTTAGAATAGAAGAATTGATGCTACTTGTTATATGTTGTTGTTGCTACGTTCAGTGTTGGCGGATTTTTTAAGTACAAGGTAAGATGTCAGTTAACATATCGCAACATATGAAGTATGACATTATGTGCGCAGAATTAGTCAAGTACAGCAGCATTCCTATTTAGACAGAGAACATCAGCGCGCTTGAATTTCAGGCAACGATTAAATAAGGCAATCTCCAGCTAGCATCAAGATACATCAGCAAGGCCTGTACGCGGTAACACAGACTTGCCAAACTTGCTAAAGACGGCAAGGGTTTGGATTTCCTAATCGGTACTGGAAACCAATTAGGCTACTCGAGTTGCTATAAAAGAAGGTGCTTTATCCCTTAGCAACTCGTCTGCTTTTACGTCCTTCCTGTGCTAAATACTCAGAGCTCGTGACCGTGTAAGATTAGCGGAGCAGAGGCTATTTTATTTAGAAGGACATTGTCGATCACAAACATCAACTCGCAAGGATTTGAGTGTTTGTAACTTGAGGGTATTTGTTCGAGATTGAAGACTCGTGAAGAAGATTGTCAAAGACAACGCAACCGAGCATAGGCTTGCTCGAAGGTTCGAATTGAGAGGATCTCAAAGACAAGGGGAGAGGCCCTTGGTCGAGGTTGTTCACGGTGAGATCTATAGTAGCTTAGGACAATAGCTTGTGTGATAGCTAGTTGATGCTTGAAGTTGTACTATTGACTACCAGATAGTGAAAACCTTTCCACTGGCAGAGTGCCTCCAAACGTAGGTGCGGAGTCACCGAACTGGGTAAGCATATTGTATGTCTTCTATTTATTGTTCCGTTATTTACTTATCTGTGATCAGACAAGTTGTCGAATAAATTGTCACAACATTGTTTTCAACATCTTGTCCCTACAACAACTCAGAATTTCAATTGGTATCAGATGAAGCACCTTATTTCTTAGGTGAGATTCTGAACATATTCTAAGGAGTCAAGATGGAGTCAAAGGAAGGAGGATCAATCAATCGACCCCCCGTACTCGACAGAACAAATTATGGGTATTGGAAAGAGCGCATGTGTGCCTTCATGAAGTCCCTGGACAGCAAGACCTGGAAGGCAGTAATCTATGGCTGGGAAGAGCCTCAATACTCTGATGGTTCTGGCAGCATTACGGGCCCTAAACCCCAAAAGGAATGGAGCCCCGCTGAAGACGAAACTGCCCTAGGAAACTCCCAAGCACTAAATGCGATATTCAATGGAGTTGACAAAAACGTCTTCAGACTCATCAACACATGCACAAGTGCAAAGATAGCCTGGGATACCCTTCCCGTAGCATATGAAGGAAGCTCTAAGGTACGAGAGAAAAACTACAATATCTCACCACCAACTACGAAGCTCTCACCATGAACGAAGATGAAACAATAACCGAGTTCAACGTTAGAATTCGAGATCTAGCAAATGAATCCTACTTGCTTGGCAAACCTATGACCGATGAGGATCTGGTAAGAAAAACCCTAAGGGCTCTAAGCCCCAGATTCAAGATGAAGATCACTTCCATAGAAGAAGTGCATGAACTAAAAATCTTGAATTTTGATGAGCTTATAGGATCCTTAATGATCTACGAGCTTTCTCTTCCTAGTTTGGAAAAGAAACACAAAGGCATAGCTTTTAAGAGCTCAACTCAAGGACAAAAGGAGCATATATTATCTGACTCAGATAGCGAAGTCGATGAAGCAATTGCCATGTTGGCCAAAAACTACAACCGAGTTATGCTCAGGTTCAACCAGATGGCAGGAAAGAATGTCTCTCGAGATGTCAGAGACAAGGCTCCACAAAGGTTCCAGAAGATTGAGAACTCTCCTAAAGAAGCCAGACAAGAACGACAAGGAAAAGAAAAAGGAGTTCAGTGCTTGGAGTGTGAAGGTTATGGACATGTACATAGAGAGTATTCCAACTTCCTCAAGAAACAGAAGAAAGGGTTCACAGCCTCATTATCTAATGAAGAGGAAGACAACGATAAAGAGCAGACAAGTAACTATGTGGCCTTTACTGCCTCCACATCTACTGGAATGTCAAAAAAGCCTGTCTCGGATGATGAGCTATCTGATGAGACTCTCAATAATGCCTACAGTGAGTGGTATGTTAAGTGGCTCGAAGACTCAAAAGTACTGAACGCCTGAACGGAGAACTGGAGCTCATGACCAAGTCAGTCAAGATGATGAATTCAAGCACTGACACTTTGGATCAAATTTTGTCCATTGGAATGCCATCAAAGAACATGGAAGGTTTTGGTTACTCAAGAAAAGACTCAACTTCCAAGACTGTTTTCATCCCCAAAAGGCTACGTACAACATGTCACATCAGATGTCACAGAAATCTGGCAATAGTCCGTCACAAAAGAAACACCATCATGGCAGCTCAAAGAAGAACAGACACAACTGGGTCTGTCATCACCGTGGACGAAGAGATCACATACGACCGTTCTGCTATCGCCTCTATGGAAAAAGCTCGGTAAAACAAAGGACGTCTATCAAGAAAAAACCTCTACAAAAATTGCGAGTAAAAGAGGTACAATATCGAGCTAATATTGCATATACATCTTTAAAGACTTCTACCAGCAACGATTGGTATTTTGATAGCGGTTCATCTCGTCATATGACTGGTAGTCGCTCATTTTTTACTACCATAACACCATGCTAAAATTCCTACGTTACTTTTGGTGATGGTGTAAAAGCCAAAGTCTTGGGAAAAGGAAAGCTAAACTTCCCGAACTCACCCTGTCTAAAAGAAGCGTTACTGGTAGATGGGCTTACAGCAAACTTGATCAGCATCAATCAACTCTACGATCTGGATCTTTGTATCAACTTCAATATCGACAAGTGTGTGGTACTCAACCAGCAAAAGGAAGAATTGATGAAAGGTCTCAGGTCACAAGACAATTGTTATCTATGGTCTCCAAACTCAGCCCCTGTATTAGACAAATGCTTTCTGGCTAAGGCACAAGAGACAAAAATCTGGCACCAAAAGTTTGGACACATCAACCTAAGGAGCATGCAAAAATGTTTTTCTGAACAAACTGTTATTGGAGTTCCAGATCTTAAGATCGTCGATGGCAAGATCTGCAAAGAATGTCAGATAAGTAAACAAGTCAAGAGGTCGCACAAGAAGGTTCAACATCTTACCACGTCTCGAGCTTTAGAACTTCTACATGTCGACCTCATGGGACCAATCCAAGTCAAGAGCATAGGAGGAAAGAAGTATGTTTTTGCATGTGTCAACAACTTCTCAAGATTTACTTGGGTTGACTTTATTCGAAAGAAGTCAGACACATTCTCCGTCTTTGACGCTCTATGCCGAAAAGTCCAAAGGAAGAACATAACTTTACAAGAGATGGCTCAGGTCATGATGCTAGCCAAAGGCATACCCCCACACTTTTGGAAAGAAAAGCTGGACACGTCTTGCCATATTCACAATCGTGTCATCCTCCGTCCAGGTACTATGATCACACTTTATGAAATATGGAGGGGGGGGGGGAATACTTCAGTGTTTTTTGTTTGATATGTTACATTCTCGCCGATAGAGAACCACAACGAAAACCTGATTGTGATGAGGGTATTTTTCTTAGATACCCTAGAAATAGTCTTATCTTTCGGGTATTCAACAAAAGAAACAATACCATGATGGAGTTCATAAACGTAGTCGTTGATGATAGCTTAGAACACCCTAATGACGACGAAGTACTTATGCATACTCCAAAAGTCGATCGAGATGTCACTGACAAAGCATGTGACATTGAACAAAAAGAATCGACTCCAAAAACTGATTAGAAAAAACCATGCAATGTCAATGTCATCAGGACAAATTGGATCTTCAAGAACCAATCAGATGAGCAAGGAAACATTACTCGCAACAAGGCGAGGCTTGTAGCCCAAGCGTATACACAAGTGGAAGGGGCAGACTTTGATGAGACGCTTGCCCCCGTGGCCAGACTTAAGGCTATCCGACTTCTTCTAGCTTGTCATCTACGATTCAAACTCTATCAGATGGACGTAAAGAACACTTTCCTCAATGGATACCTAATGGAAGAAGTCTACGTTGCTCAACCAAAAGGATATGAAGACCACACTTTTTCAAACCATGTCTACAAACTTATGCAAGCCACTAGAGCCTAGGAAGGAAGCAAAATTTTGATTACTCAAATCTATGTGAACAACAACGTTTCTGGTAGAATGTCAGATAAAATAGTGCAACGTTCTGTACAACATATGCAATCTGAGTTCGAGATGAGCATGGTAGGCGAACTAATCTACTTTCTAGGATTCCAGATCAAACAGATGAATGGTGATATCTTTATATCTCAAAGCATGTATACCAAGACCATTGTGAAGAAGTTCGGTTTGGAGAACAAAATGTCATAACATTGTTCTATGACAACATCAGTGCCATCAACATCTTGAAGAATCTTGTGCAACATAGCAAAACCAAGCACATAGACATCAGGAACCACTTCATCCGAAACTTTGTAGAGGGCAAGTATAAAGCTTGAGTATCTCCCCACAGGGAAACAACTGGCGGACATCTTCACAAAAGCATTAGATGCAGATCAATTTGAAAGTCTAAAATCCTCCTTTGGACTTTGCTACCTTGAATAAGGCTCATCAAGAAAGAAAAAGGGAAAAAGATTTTTTGATTTGTTTTTCCTCTCTCTAGAAAGATTACTAGGGTCCACAAAATCAAATCTGGCCTAATTATCCAAGCCCGTTTAAGTTTGTTTCCAAAATAAAAAATATATAAAAAAGGGAAGAAGGAGGGGGAAACAAAGCTCTTTTGTCATCTGGTGACAAGCGTGCAACCAATCATGGCCCGACTCTTCGGCTACACAACAGAGAATACGTTGCCTCTTCCCTCAGTTCTGGGTCTCTCTCTCTCCCAACAAAACGCTTAGGGTTTACATTGCTCTCGATCCAACACACTCTACACCAAAAACATATCTCTCATCAAAACCTCTCTACCAAAAAAACCATGGCGAGGATCAAGAATGTCGCAAAAAGAATCAGAACCGCTAGACTAGTTCGAAATCAGTTTGGGGTCAAGACGCGCGGAGCAAGTTTTTCAGAAGAATGATCTAAAAATCCACAAAGCGAGCCATTGACGAACAGAAACAAAAACACACCAGACTTGGGTAAGGAGCAGGATGCTCAAACATCTCTCGATGAGACTATGGAACAGATTAATGAGGATTCATCTGAAGAAACCCACACAAAGAGTGAGGACAATATCACTCTTGGAAATCTAATGGCTAGGAAAAAAGCTGAGAAAAGAAAGGAGCTGCAGGATGAGGAAGAAGAGAGCCCAGAAGAACCCCTGAAAAGGAAAAGAAGGGATCCTGAGAGAGCTAAGGCACCTGTCCCAACGACAGAAGAAATCAAGAAGAAGAAGACCACACTGCCTCCAGTAAAAGTTTTGTTTACACCAGAAGAGGAGGAAGGAGAAAGCGAAGAGGAGAACTTGTCATATCTCCCAAATCGAAGAACCAGAAAAAGGGTAGGAAGAGAAAGAATACCTAAAGACGTTCCAGATATACCAATAGACAACATCTCGTTTCATTTTGCCGAAGGAGCCAGCAAATGGAAATATGTGTGCAACCGCATCATATACCCTGAAAGAGAGCTCTCTTCCGAGGCCAAAGAAATGAAGATCATCATGGAGCTACTAAGCGGGGCAGACCTCCTCAAAACCATGTAAGACATTGGTATCTACTATCTCTCTCTCGTAAAGGAATTCTATGTGAATCTCCCAACCACGTTCAATAACCCATATGATCCAGAGTATAGAAGGGTGTTTATAAGGGGACACTGTTTTAAAATCACACTTGAGGTAATCAACGTCCATTTGGGAAGAAGTCTAGAAAATGTCACGACAAAGCTCCCACCTATGGACCGTATCATTCAAGAAATCTCTGGAGGAAGAAAGAAGGTTTGGCCAACCAAAGGATCCATGGCCTCATCGGAACTCACGACCAAGTACTCTATTCTCTATCACATTGGGATAGCAAATTGGGTACCCTCCGCCTCTAGCATATACGCAGATCTGGCCAAACTCATCTACCAAATCAGTATAAATCTTCCTCTAGACTTTGGGTCACTTGTTCTTGAATATCTAACAAAACATGCGAGATCATATATTATCAAATTGCCCATTGGATTTTCCTCTCTTATAACTGGCATACATCTTCAACAATGCCCTACCATTATTCGTGACAATGATGTTGCTGGCAAACGCCCGTTAGTGCTTCATATTAGTCCAAAGTTGTTTGAAGGTAAACATATCAAAGACCGTTCACGTCCGGCTACAAAAACCCTTGAAAGAGGAAGCAGCACTAGCACAACCAGGTCCATCAAAGATAGGACGGTACACGAGCTAATGAAGGGTATAACTGATCTAGAGACCATCATCCACACTCTAGCAAGCCGGAAGGCCACTTATGAGCAGCTCCTCAACGACATGTTAGTTATACTTGAGGAAGCCCCCACTGCTGAAGAAGAAGTTGCTATCTCCTCATAAAAACAGACCAGTTACTTAACTTGTTCCTACAAAACTCATTTATTTTTGAACTCTTGAATCCCCGAGGACTGTCCGGGTTACTTTTTGTGAACAATGTTTTTGCTCCAAGGTGGAGCTGGATATGTGCCTCGTGTTTAGAGGCTGGGTATTCTGTGGTTTAAATTCCTCTGTGCTTACCCTTTTCCATTTTTGAGGCAATCAGGGGGAGATGATTTGGACCTACATGGTCAACCTATGGTCATATGTTAGGATTATGCCCTAGTCCAATGTAATTCCTCAATCTATATAGTAACGGACATCACTTTTCGATATAATAAAAGGCATTATATTACTAATGTGTTGTAGTAGTATATCTAATGTGATTTGATCTATATCATTATGTGTATAACCACTTATAGTAGAACTATAGATCAGAAAGAATTGCATTCGATAAGTCCCTAATCAGCTAAGCTTCTTCTGAAGCGATCAGTATGAGACTAACTCCTTGTGATCATGCTCTACTGATCATGGCAAAGTGCATGCCGGAGTTATATCATAGATACCATCAGGTCGAAGATATCGGACAACCCGATTATGAGTATGCTACATAGATCCAATTATGAGATACTCACAGATCGTAGCTTGTCATCATATCCTAAGACCAAAGAGTCTTTGTGTACATTGTGTAACGAATACCTAAGTTTGACCTAGTCTAACGTTACGTGTAAAAAGGTAGCTATAACGGCTTTGATTGGCTTGGATATTAATTCCATTTGTGAACTCGAAAGGCGTCTGAGTGATTTATCACTCATACTCCGATATGAGAAAGATATCCGTTGAGGCCACTTGATGAGTATGACTGAAGGAATAGCACGACCATGCAGGTGATACTTTAGTATCAATTTTCAATCATCTCATATATCAAGTAACAGTGATTGATAAATTAGGATGACGATTATATGCCTATTGATCAATCTGGATATCAGTTTGATAAAAGGACAGTGACATGTACGATAATAGGTTAAGTCGAATAATCGATAATCACGAACGTTGGGTAATCATAATGTCTTGCTAGAGACCTCTTATGATGGAAAGGGTAAGTAATTTTACCAGTCTGCCAACGGGTCGTGAGCCTAGAGGGTCACACGCATTAAGCACAATACGTGACAAATAAGCATGGATAGAAATTGGGAGAATCCGGTTTTCAATTTAGTCAAATTGAAAACGATTTAGTTGATTTCTGGCCTAGGTTTTTACCAAACAGTTGAAGGAATCGAGTTAGGGGAATTTGTACCGCTTTAGCTAAACCATAAGTAGAACTCAATTATACGGGTTTTAATTTGCATTTAGTTAAATGGGCTTGAAGCCCATTTAGGGTTTTAATTCATGAATGAGGAAAGAGTGCAATTATGAGTTTAAATGCGTAAGTTGTGTAAATATTTATTTAAAATTCAAAATCAGATTTTTGTTATAAATTGTTATAAATACACAATATTTCATTCCATACTTTTGGCTCATAATTTTGGCATTTCTTCTCCCAATTCCCCCCTTCATGGCCGACCCACTCAAGCAATCCTCCATAGCTTTTTTTGTTCAAATCTCTTTACATCCATTAGCAAGTGTGTCAGAGAAAACCGACGGTGGTTGTTGTGCTTGTGTGGACTCGGTAGAGAAACACTACTTTGTGTTTTTGATCGATTAACAAGGTAAAAATTTCAGATTATAAGAGTTTATAACATGCTGAATTTTTCATTAAGATTCATATTTGCATTCGATTCCCATGGTTCGATTAAGCTCCGCTGCATGAAATTATTGTTTGGAACCCATGGGAATCCCTTTCAGTGGTATCAGAGCATGGATGTTATGAGATTAATTCATTGTGTTTGAATATGGAATGTTTATTTATGTTCTTGTGTTCATCATTTGAATATGCATGAAATTGAAAAAATTCAGATTTAATTGATTTTGAAAAATTGCAAAAATTAATTTTTGGGACTGTTTCGGGTTAGCCATGGCTGAGGCATGGTTAACCAGGGACGAGACCCTTGGTAGACCATGGACTGCCCTAGGGCAGCCTATGGTCGGCACCAAGGGCCGACCAGGTTGCCCACGGGCGACCATGGCAGCCCTCGCGGGCCACCATGTTCGCTGCCGCGGGCGATCACTATCTGCCCTCGCGGGCGCCCATGGCAGCCCTCGCGGGCCACCATGGTTGCCTCGCGGACAACCAGGGTCTGCCCACGGTGTGACCATGGCAACCCTCGCTGGACACCATGGTCGCTCTCATGGGCGACCACGGTCTGTCACGCGGGCGACCATGGCAGCCTTCGCGGGCCACCGTGGTTGCCTCCGCGGGCGACCTCGGTTGGGCCGGTTCGGCTCGACCAAATTCGAGCTGAACCGGCCGGTTTGCGAGAATATTTAAAGCCCTAACTTTTTATTTTTCAGATTTGGTTCGGTTTCGATAAACCAGCGTGAACAGGTTCAAAATTCAATTAATTAATTAAACCATTCGGTTTCGATAAACCAGAATTTTTCCACACATAAGAAAGATAAATTTTGGAAAATTTTGTTGTTTGATAAGCATGCTGAGTGATCAAATGATCTTTGATAACATGATGTTTTCCACATGATGTATAGTTGAAATTATGAATCGTAGCTGAGTCAAGAAGTCGAACACAAAGTCGTAACTTGTGTATCGACTACTTACCTAAATTACAGACTGTGGTAAATAACAAACAAACAATAATAACGACACCAGAGATGATTACCCAGTTCGGTGACTCCACACCTACGTCTGGGGGCACTTTGCCAGTGGAAAGGTTTTCACTATTAGGTAGTCAATAGTACAACTTCAAGCACCAACTAGCTGTCACACAAGCTATTGTCCTAAGCTACTATAGATCTCACCGTGAACAACCTCGACCAAGGGCCTCTCCCCCTGTCTTTGAGATCCTCTCAATTCCACCCTTCGAGCAAACGCCTATGCTCGGTGTCGTAGTCTTCTTTGAAGGATTTGTGAATCTTTAATCACAAGCAAAAACCCTAACCGATCAAGCACTCAATCTTCGCGACTTGAGGATTGATAGGAGCAAAGCCGTTCGAGCAAATCTAATCAGCCTCTCAACACGCCAATGGTGCACGGTTAAGAGCTCTGAGAAATCTTGCAATTTTAGAGCAAGAATAGATAATCTGCTAATGGGAAGCCCAAGGCTTTTTATAGCAGCTTCACATTCCTAATCCTTCCCGGATAAGGAATAGGAAGTTTCAGACTTCCTGAATAAATTAGGCAAGTCGTTACCGCCTTTAATGACAGGCTGGAAGTCGTCTTGCTTGTTCGCACTTCCTGAATAAATCAGGCAAGTAGAGTTGCCGCCTATTTCTAACGTGTTGCTAACAGCTGGAGGTCGTCTGGCTTTGTTGACGTCACTCTCTTGCGCTCCAAGTCTTCGTGGCGTCTTTCTTCTTTCGCTCCAAGCGTCGTCAAAATAGGAAAGCTTCAGATTTTTCCTAATCTGGATCGTAACTAGTCGCTCCACATGTCATGTAACATGTTGCACCGACTTCTTATTTTTGCGCTAAAAAATTATGCCAACATTTAAACGTAGCAACAATCTCCCCCTTTGGCAATTTTGTAGGCAAACACATTTTTAGGCACATCGTCATCTTGTGGCAGTTACGCACAGCAAGCGATGCGACTTAAACACCGTTCTAAGTACATCGTCATCTTGTGGCAGTTACGCACAGCAAGCGATGCTACTTCTGGTTCGTCTTCTGGATCGGCTTCTGGAGCGGCAACTTCTATGCGCAACTTTTGTGCGCAACTTCTGGTGCGACTTCTGGCATAGCCTATCTATCTCCCCCTGTTTTTTCTAACCATATTGTCAAAGGCAATCATACAACGAAATTCGAATAACAGCACGGTATAAACCAACTCAAACATGAGCAAATAAACCAACAAAAAAAAACAAATGTCTCAACGTGCAGAAAATTAACTCGAACAGTCTCCGAGAATTTAAGAGTGTGTTTGGAACAAGTTTTCAGAGTAAATCAGAGAAATACTTAAAATGAGGTGGAGTCATCAACATCATCATCTTCACTAGGAGCAGAGCGGAGGTCTTTGAGGAGAGCTTTACAGGCGGCTTTGCGGGTCGTCAGAACAGCAATTGACTTCTCCAAGTCATTGATCATCTCCACCAACTCTTCCTCCATCCTGGTGCCAAGTGGTCCTGAAGGTCGGGAGCTAGAACCAGCTTCTGATGCTTTGGCCATGGGAGGAGTGAGATCCCTCATATGCTTGCCTTCGAAGTTTTTGTGGCTGATAGCGAGGGGCAGTGGCTTCTTACCCGGAACATCCGTCTCTCGAACAATGTGAGGACATTGTTGGAGAAGAAGACCGGTGATCAATGATGGAAACCTGATAGGCAGCTTGACAGCGCATGATTTGACATGTTTGACAAGGTGTTCAATGACATATGAGCCAAAATCAAGAGAAGATTGCGTACCTATTTGGTATATTAGCTTTGCTAATTCAGTTTTGATGCTCGACCCGTGAGTGGAAGGCGCCAAAATTTGCCAAGCCAATGCGGTACAGAATTGAGTATTTGGCAGTAAGCTCAGCAGCCGCAATGGTGTCCTTGAAGGGCCAGACCTTCTTCCGTCCTCCAGTGATCTCAACCGCCACTTTGTTCAAGTGCGTGACTTTTGGAGTGACTTCTGGGTCCTCTCTGCCTAGATAAGCATTGATAGTCGTGGCACATATTTCGAAGCATTCCCCCCGTGTTAGACTTATGCCCCAGTCCAATATATAAGTGATCTACAGATGTAATGTTTTATCATCTTTCCGAATAAATAAATCGGCATATATTACTAATGTGTTGTAGTAATATATCGAATGTAATTTGATCTATGTCATTATGTGTGTAACCACTAATAGAAGAACTATAGATCAGAAAGAATTACATTTGACGAGTCCCTGATCAACTAAGCTTCTTTAAGAAGCGATCAATATGAGACCAACTCTTTGTGATCACGCTCTACTGATCATGGCAAAGTATGTGCCGGAGTTATATCATAGATATCATCAGGTCGATGATATTGGACAACCCGATTGTGAGTATGCTGCATAGATCCAGTCATGAGATACTCACATATCGTAGCTTGTCATTATATCCTAAGACCAAGGTGTCTTTGTGTACACTATGTAACGAATACCTAACTTTGACCTAGTCTAACGTTATCTGTAAAAGGGTAACTATAACGGCTTCGATTGGCTTTGATATTGATTGCACTAGTGAACTCGAAAGGCGTCTGAGGGATTTATCACTCATACTTCGGTATGAGAAAGATATCCGTTTAGGCCACTTGATGAGTATGACTGAAGAAAGAGCACGGCCGTGGAGATGATACCTTAGTATCAATTTTCAGTCATCTCAGATATCAAGAAAAAGTTATTGATATATTAGGATGACCATTCTATGCCCTATTGATCAATCTGGATATCGGTTTGATAAAAGGACAGTGACATGTACGATAACAGGTTAAGTCGAATAATTGATAGTCACGAACATTGGATAATCATAATATCTTGCTAGAGGCCACTTACGATGGAAAGGGTAAAATAGTAATTTTACCAGTCTGCCAATTGCTCGTGAGCCTAGAGGGTCACACGCATTAAGCACGATACATGACAATTAATTATGGATGAAAATTGAGAACGATTCAGTAGATTTCTGGCCTAAGGTTTTAACTAGACGGTTGAAGAAATCAATTCGAGGAAAATGAACCGTTTCGTCTAAACCAAATTTAGAACTCAATTTAATGGGTTTGATTTGGGTTTTGGTTAAACGGGCTTAAAGCCCATTTAGGGATTTAAGTGATGAATGGGAACAAATGAAAATAGAGGGTTTATGGAGGATGGATATGCAATTTTGATTTGAAAAATTCAATTTTATTTTTTCAAATTAAAATTCTAATATTTTCATAACTTCCTCTAATTTTCAGCAACCACTCCCATCTTCCTCCCCCCTTCTAGGCCGACTTCTCTCTGTCTCTTTTTCCTCCATTGTTGTCAAGCTTCTCTCAAATTCATAGCAAAAAAATTTGAGTGAAAACCTTCTTCGGTTGTGGTGCTTGTGTGGACCTAATAGAGAAACACTAAGCTTGTGTTGTCATCGATTAGAAGAGGTAATTTTTAGATTCAAAAAGGTATATATAACATGTTGAATTTACATTAAGATCATAGCTTGCATCGATCACCACGGTTACATAACGTCCGCTGCATGATATTTATCGATTGGAACCCGTGGTGATCTCTTTCAGTGGTATCAGAGCCATGGCTGTTGTGTATTCTTCGACATGTTTAAATCTGATTTTTTTTTGAGTTTATATGTGTTCATCACCTTAGCATGCATGTGAATCAAAAAAAAAATTTCAGATTTGATTGATTTTGGAAAATTGGAAAATAATTTTTTTTGGTGTTTCGGGTTAGCCATGACCGAGCCATGGCCGACCAGGTCGAGACCCTTGGTGGACCATGGAATTCCCTAGGGCAGTCCATGGTCAGCACCAAGGGCCGACGAGGGTCGCCTACGGGCGACCATGGCATCCCTCGCGGGCGACCATGGTCGCTGCCGCGGGCGACCATGGCAGCCCGTGACGGCCACCATGGTTGCCTTGCGGGCGACCAGGGTCTGCCCTAAGGGTGACCATGGCTGCCCTCGTGGGCTACCATGGTCGTTCCCATGGCCGACCACGGTCAGCCCCGCGGGCGACCTCGGCAGCCCTCACGGGCCACCGTGGTTGCCTCCGCGGGCGACCTCGGTTGAGCCGGTTCGGCTCGACCAGATTCGAGCTGAACCGGTTGGTTAGCGAGAATATTTTGAAACCCTAAAAATTTAATTTTCATATTTGGTTCGGTTTCGATAAACCAGCGAGAATCGGTTCAAAATTCAATTAATCAGTTAAACCGTCCGGTTTTGATAAACCGGAATTTTTCACACTTAAGAAAGATAAAATTTGGAAAATTTATTTGTTTGATCAGCATGTTGATTGTATACATGATCTTTGATAACATGATGTTTTCCACATGATGCTAGCTAAGCCCATTAGATTTGGATTTTAATTTCGGTTTTGCAACCTGCGTGTTGCTTAATTTTGGGTTGTAGTAAAGACGGCCTGCGTGTCGTGATTTGTATTTCATTTTATTTATTTAAATATGTAACCACGAAGGCCGACACAAGAATCAAGTCAAGAGGAAGACTCGGATTGGAGGAGGCTCGAAGCTAGTGGGAGTTCACAAGAATGGAGCAAGTTTGGATCTTGAAGACCATGTCCTTAGGTTCAGTATTGCTAGATTCTTAGGAACTTAAGATGGGCTTAGCTATGCATATTTTATCATTACATTTATATGTTTGAATGTATGAATGTATGATAGTTTAAATATACAAGTTTATGTATGATTTGCTATCACCCACATGCAAAGATTAAAATCGGAATTTAATCAGACTCACATGTAACCGGCTAAGGGATCATCTTTGCATGAATTTGCAATTGATGTTTCCAGATTAAGATTGTATCGATATATAATCAGACTTTTATAATTCACTTAAACACAAATAATTACAAGTCAAGCGTGATACTATCCAAGTTTGGGCACTCAAAAGGGCTTTGACCCTATGGATGTCGGTACGCCTCCGCGTAACATTCATAGAGAAAAATTCTGGACGAGATGGGTAGTTCTGTGTGGGTGCGTGCGCCTCCGCGTAGTAGTCACCTTAGTTCTATCCATAGTTCAAGCTTGGTAGACTTGTCTACGATTGTCAGCTAGGGCTGACCTAGGGTATCAGTATAGGGTATGCCATGTAATTTTAGTACAAACCGTAGCCAGGAATTACATGGTTTTGTAAATGGATGTATTCCTACCTTGATTCTCTCAATTGGAGCAGTGAGCCTCCGTTCACTTCAATTGAGGGTATGATAGGATCCTGGTTCAGATTCTAATGTTAGAATCAGACAAGTGTTTTATAACTAAATCTCCAACTTGAATTTTAATTAATTTTACCATGTAGAACTAAAAGGCAAACACAACACAAAGAAGTAATAGTGCACTGAGAGTCCAGATTGAGGACAGACTCAAGAGCATGAATTACTCAGATTGGAATAGAAACTTGAGGCTTGTACTCAAGCTTGAACGCAAGTAATATATCCTTACCAAGGAACCTCCTGTTGAGCCACCGCATAACGCCGGTAGGGCACTAAGGATACTTATCAAAGTTACTTAGTAACCAAATCGACGTGTCATGCATTATGATGGGCAGTAGGATGCAAGAGTTGTAGAAGCAGTTCAGGAACGTTTCAGATGACCCTCATACCTGTAAGGCAGAGGTCAAGGAAATGTTCAAGGAGAAAGCTCGTGTCGAAAGATATGATACTTTCATAGAACATAACTCCTGCAAACTTAAGGCTGGAGCCCTGTTAGTTCCCATGTCACGAAGATTTAATGTCTTCAGGAACATCTAACCAGACTCAGTTTTGATGATCAGGAGAAAATGGCTGCGGATTTTATGTTGCAGTCACTTCTAGATACATATAGTGATTTCATAGTAAGTTACAATATGCACGACATGGACAAGTCCTTAACAGAGCTTCATGGGATGCTTGTGACCGCTAAAAAGAACCTCAAGGGCAAGACCAAGGAGGTCCTTATGGTCAAAAAGAAGGTCAGCTTCAAGAAAGTTGAGCAGGGTAAGGGTAAGGCTCATAAGCCCCTTGCAGGGCAGATCAGACACCCCAAGCGTCCAAAGGTTCAAGCAGCTCCCAAAGCTACTGTGAAGACTAAGGACAAAATGGAGGAGGTCTGCTATCACTGCAATGAGCCATGACACAGGAATAAGGGATTGTAAGTAATACAAGGATTATGTGAAGAAGAGTGGGTATCCACGTCTTCAGGATCAGATATTTACATTGGTAAGCTTAATCGCTATAACGTAAATAAGAAAAGGCTTAAATCTGATGATTTTAACCAAATTATAATCTGGCATTGTCATTTAAGGCACATAGGCGAGAAACGCATTTCAACACTTCACAAGTGTGGATTTTAAGTCCGTTTGAATTCACTCAAATTTAAAGATGCAAGTCTTACCTAATGAGCGAGAAACGCATTTCAACACTTCACAAGTGTGGACTTTAAGTCCGTTTGAATTCACTCAAACTGAAAGATGCAAGTCTCGCCTAATGGGCAAAATGACAAAGGCACCTTTCACAGGTTTATGTGAAAGGCGAGTGACTTGTTAAGTGTAATACATTCCGACGTATGTGGACCTATGAGTACTCAGGCCAGAAGAGAGTTGAACTAATACTTGACTTTGGAAACGGCCGCATTCATTTTGAATCGGGCTCCGATGAAGACAACAATAGTACACCTTGTGACAGTCATTCTGTCTCCCATTACTAAGGATGCGTGCGCCTCCGCGTAGTATTCATTAGGATGCGAGCTGAATAAGGTAATCAGTTCTATTTGGATGTGTGCGCCTCCTCGTAGTAGCCAAATAAGAGCTGGAACAGAGTCACAGAAGGTACACCATATGACACTCATTACGTCTCCCGTTACTGTGGATGCGTGCGCCTCCGCGTAGTATTCATTGGGATGGGAGTGGGATGAGATGGTCAGTTCTATTTGGATGCGTGCGCCTTCGCGTAGTAGCCAAATAAGAAATGGACCATAGTCATATATGGTGTGGGAAACATCCTAGTATGTTTTTCCTAAAAATATTTGGGTAGCAGAGATGCAGGCATCCAAATCAGACAAAATGTGTCTTCGTAAGGTATACTTAAGAAACTAAGAGATACAGCTTCTATATACCCAGCGAGTACAAAGTCTTTGTTGCTCGAGGAGGGGTATTTTTGGAGAAATATTTTTCCAAAAAAGCTAGTGGGAGTCCCGTGCATCTCGAAGAAATTCGTGAGGATACGGAACAGCCTGAAGCAATTCAGGAGCCTGCTATGCAAGATGTAGAAGTACTGGAGCCTCATATGGTCGTAGATGAAGAATCAGTCCCTACAGAAATTCCAGATGGTCCAAGGAGGTATGAAAAATCTCGTCATGTTCCAAACAGATATGGCTTCACAGCCACTGAAGGAAATGACTTGATGTTGGTGGATCAGGATAATCCAGAAACCTACAGACAAGCTTTAACCAGGCCAGACTCCGAAAGATGGCAGAACGCCATAAATGAGGAAATTAAGTCCATGTAAGACCACCAAGTCTGGTGCTTGGTTGATCAAACTCGTGGGATAAAACCCATCGGTTCTGAGTGGGTCTATAGGATCAAGACCGACATGGATGGAAATCCTCAGACCAATGAGGCTAGGATGGTTGTAAAAGGTTATCGTCAGATTCAATGCATGTATTATGATGACACCTTTTCACCAGTTGCAATGGTCAGATTGATACGGATTATTCTTAGCCATAACTATGGCAGATGGATTTCAAAACCCCTTCCTTAGCTGGAACTTACTAGATGGCGTGTATATCACACGACCTGTGGGTTTTGTAGATCCAAAGAATCCCGGAAAGATATGTAAGCTGCAAAGATCCATTTATGGATTTAAGCAAGCTTCAAGGAGTTGGAACAGTCATTTTGATAAAGCTATAAGGGAACTCGGCTTCATCAAAAACAAAAGTGAGCCTTACGTACATAAGAAAGCGAGTGGGAGTAATATTGTATTCTTGGTATTTATTCATTGGGAATGACATCCCGACCTTGCCACCAAAGCTTGGTTAGGGAAGTACTTATCGATGAAGGACTTAGGTGATGCTAAATTTAATGTAGGCATCAGGATCTCTACAGATCATTCCAAAAGGATTTTGGGCCTAAGTCTAACATGTTGCTAAGTCAGAACATGTACATAGGTAAAGTGTTAAGAAGACTCTTAGTGCTTGATTCTAAGAAAGGATACATACCCACGCGTCATGGCATCAAGCTCAGCAAGCTACAGAGTCCTAGAACTCTTGATAAGCTGAGCAGGATGAGTAAGATCCCTTATGCTTCGGCTGTGGGATCCATCGAGACTGGAAGTCTCGGTTTTACTAAGCTGTACCAGCAGATTCCAATCTAACCCCGGCCGATTACACTGGATTGCTGTCAAAGGTCATTCTCAAATATTTGAGGAGGACCAAGGATGCATTCCTAGTGTATGGGGATATAGATAGAGAACTAGCAGTCAAATGACAAGTCGATGCTAGTTTTCAGACATATCCAAATGACTTCAAAATTCAGATAGGATATATTTTGTGTTGAGTGGTGGCGTTTTCAGCTGGATAAGCTTTAAGCAAGCCAAAATTGCCAACTCTACAGCGGATGCAAAGTATATAGCTGCAACAAAATCAGCTATAGAGGCCGTATGGATTAAAAGCTTTCTGATCGGATTAGATGCAACGCCGCGGGCGTCTGATCCGATAAGCTTGTTGTGGGGCAACACAGGTGCCGTAGCTATTGCTCAAGAGCCCATATTCCACAACAGATCCAAACATATACTCAGCAGGCATCACCTCGTGAGAGTTATCACATATAGAGGTGATGTGGAGATTAAACACTATTCGACTGATGATAATATGGCCGATCCCTTGACAAAGGTTTAGTTGCAGCCTAGGCATGAGGATTATGCAAGGTCTATGGGAGTAGATCATATCTTAAATTGGAACCAGGGGCAAGTGGGAGATTGTTAGACTTATGCCCCAGTCCAATATATAAGTGATCTACAGATGTAATGTTTTATCATCTTTCTTAATAAATAAATCGGCATATATTACTAATGTGTTGTAGTAATATATCGAATGTAATTTGATCTATGTCATTATGTCTGTAACCACTAATAGTAGAACTATAGATCAGAAAGAATTACATTTGATGAGTCCCTGATCAGTTAAGCTTCTTTGAGAAGCGATCAGTATGAGACCAACTCCTTGTGATCACACTCTACTGATCATGGCAAAGTATGTGCTGGAGTTATATCATAGATATCATCAGGTCGATGATATTGGACAACCCGATTGTGAGTATGCTGCATAGATCCAGTCATGAGATACTCACATATCGTAGCTTGTCATTATATCCTAAGACCAAGGAGTCTTTGTGTACACTATGTAACGAATACCTAAGTTTGACCTAGTCTAACGTTATATGTAAAAGGGTAACTATAACGGCTTCGATTGGCTTTGATATTGATTGCACTAGTGAACTCGAAAGGCGTCTGAGGGATTTATCACTCATACTTTGGTATGAGAAAGATATCTGTGTAGGCCACTTGATGAGTATGACTGAAGAAAGAGCATGGACGTGCAGGTGATACCTTAGTATCAATTTTCAGTCATCTCAGATATCAAGAAATTGTGATTGATAAATTAGGATGACCATTCTATGCCTATTGATCAATCTGGATATCGGTTTGATAAAAGGACAGTGACATGTACGATAACAGTTTAAGTCGAAAAATTTTTAATCACGAACATTGGATAATCATAATGTCTTGCTAGAGGCCACTTACGATGGAAAGGGTAAAATAGTAATTTTACCAGTCTTCCAATTGCTCGCGAGCCTAGAGGGTCACACGCATTAAGCACGATACATGACAATTAATTATGGATGAAAATTGAGAACGATTCGATAGATTTCAGGCATAAGGTTTTAACCAGACTTTGTAAGAAATCAATTCGAGGAAAATGAACCGTTTCGTCTAAACCGAAATTAGAACTCAATTTAATGGGTTTGATTTGAGTTTTGGTTAAACGGGCTTAAAGCCCATTTAGGGATTTAAGTGATGAATGGGAACAAATGAAAATAGAGGGTTTATGGAGGATGGATATGCAATTTTGATTTGAAAAATTCAATTTTATTTTTTCAAATTAAAATTCCAATATTTTCATAACTTCCTCTAATTTTCAGCAACCACTCCCATCTTCCTCCCCCCTTCTAGGCCGACTTCTCTCTGTCTCTTTTTCCTCCATTGTTGTCAAGCTTCTCTCAAATTCATAGCAAAAAAATTTGAGTGAAAACCTTCTTCGGTTGTGGTGCTTGTGTGTACCTAATAGAGAAACACTAAGCTTGTGTTTTCATCTATTAGAAGAGGTAACTTTTAGATTCAAAAAGGTATGTATAACATGTTGAATTTACATTAAGATCATAGCTTGCATCGATCACCACGGTTACATAACGTTCGCTGCATGATATTTATCTATTGGAACCCGTGGTGATCTCTTTCACCTCGAACAAATACTTTCCTGTACTCCGCATCTTTCGGGTCATTAAACTCGCTTTGAGAGGTTGACAATGAACTCTTTGACTAGCGCTGTGTAGAATGGCCCGATGTTTATGACTGTATTGGTCAAGCCTAAGCTTTGGAGAAGTTCCACAATTGTGTTCATCCCCTGAGATTCTGTGGAGAGCTCTCTCTCCGGGTAGATGTTGCGTTGGTACACATACTGCCATTTGACCGCGTTGTCTACAGAGTGGAATGAGACATTATCTATCAGAGCCTTAGGAACATTTTTGGGGATTTTTAGGCCTCCCATTGACTTTTTGACCCGTGGAAGTATGACACGAGTTTCTTCTTCTTCAGACTCCTTTTCTTCTGGAGTAGAGGTTGCTACAGAAGTCAATGACTTCCTTCTAGACTTCATCGGTTGTTTAGAAGCAGATGCTCCTCCTTTCTCTGTGGTTTTTATTTTTGGGGTTAATCTCCTTGGTACTTGGGGTTCTTCTTCTTCATCGACCAACTTTCTGGTTGGTAGCTTCCTTCTCTCAAGCCTTTTAGGCACAGCTTCTTCTTCCATGGTCTCTGCTATATATCCTTCTTCTATACTGACAGTATTCTCTACAGGTTGAGCAACTTCTGGGATAACTTCAGTATCTTCATTCATCCTTGGATCACTGTCCTGGGCAAGAAGTGGACTGTCGGCTTTCCGCAAGGCTTCTTTTGGTGGGGACTTCTCTGGCGCAGGTGCAGATTTTTGGGGACTAGATTTATCTCCACATACGGCACCATGGATCTCAGGGGCGAGAGTTCCTTGAGCCTCTTCAGACACCTCTTTGTCTACAGGGTTTACTACAGAAGGGGTAGTAGGAGTACCTTGTAGGATCGTCTGCGAAGTGTGAGAGCCTTCCTCTTCTAGGTTAGCAGATTTGTCCTTCTCTACAGTGGAGGTAATCGCCTCCATTGGTGCATCCTAAGGTTTCGCCGAACCTTCCTCCGGGAGACTTCTTCCATGAATCTTCACTCCGTATTTGTTCGTTGTTGATTTTGAGGCCGACAACTTCTTGGCAATCAATTTTGCCCTCATCTTTGCTCGTAGTGTCTTGGAGGTAGTTGGTATGCGTCCACTTCGGGTACCAATCATTTGACAGAGGACTTGATCGGAATTGATTTTGAGAGAAAGAGCAACTGCTATCATTTGCAGATTTGTTTTTGCTTTTTCCTGGTGCCCTAGCGATTTTGGGAAGTTGAAGGGATTGAATGCCGATTGGTCGATCGTCAGTTTTGCAATCATTCCCTTTTTATTTTGAATTTTCAAAATCATCTGGGCTTTAAGAGAGTAATTTGGGCCCGGCTTGATTTTGTGGACCCTCGTTGGTCCTGATAGAGAGAGAGAGAGAGTAAAATCACTTAAAAGCTCTCCCTCTTCTTTCTTGACTTCTGGTTATTCCAGACAGCAAAGTCCAAGGGATGACCTCAGACTTTCAAACCTGTTAGCATCTAACGCCTTTGTAAAGATGTCAGCGACTTGTTTCTCAGTGGGTAGGTACTCGAGCTTTATCTTCTTGTCTTCTACAAGCTCTCGAATAAAGTGGTGCCTGATATCAATATGCTTTGTTTTGTTGTGTTGTACTGGGTTTTTCGAGATATTGATAGCACTGATGCTGTCACAGAACAAAGTCATGACTTCTTGCTTGACTCCATACTCTGCCCACATTTGTTTCATCCAAAGAAGCTGAGTACAGCTACTTCCGGCTGCAATATATTCGGACTCAGCAGTAGACAAAGCAATACAATTTTGCTTTTTGCTAAACCACGATACAAGATTGTTCCCCAGGTAGAAACAACCTCCAGAGGTACGTATTCGATCTAGTGTGCTTCCCGCCCAGTCAGCATCACAATATCTAACAAGAGTAGGAGAGGTATCAAAGGAATATAGCAAACCCAATTCAGAGGTTCCCGAGATGTACCTTATTATCCTCTTGGCATGAGCTAAGTGACTGACTTTTGGATTGGCTTGATATCGAGCACAGACTCCCACTGAGTAAGCGATCTCGGGTCGACTTGCTGTTAGATAGAGAAGACTTCCTATTATGCTTTGATAAAGGTTTTGATCAACTGATTCTCCCATCTCGTCCTTTGTGCATTTGACACGTGTGGCAATAGGGGTTCTTTTGTGAGAGACCTTTTCTAACCCGAACTTCTTCACAATGTTTTTTGCATATTTGCTTAAGGAGATAAATATTTCATCTGTCATTTGTTTGATCTGGAAGCCTAGGAAGTATGTGAGCTCACCGATCATACTCATCTCAAACTCAGACTGCATATGTTGTACGAAACGTTCCACCATCTTGTCTGACTTTCCTCCAAATACAATGTCGCCGACATATATTTGAGCGATCATGATGTCCCTTCCTTCCTTCTTCACAAAGAGAGTTTTGTCTACTCCCCCTCGAATATAGCCATTCTGTACTAGGAATTGGGTAAGACGTTCATACCATGCTCGTGGAGCTTGTTTGACACCGTAGAGGGCTTTCTTGAGTTTGTAGACATGATGAGGAGAGTCATGGTCTTCAAATCCCTTTGGTTGAGCAACATAAACTTCTTCGTTGAGATTTCCATTAAGGAAGGTACTCTTTACATCCATCTGATAGAGTTTGAAACGCAGATGGCATGCTATGCCAAGAAGAGGTCGTATGGCTTCCAGTCTGGCCACCGGAGCAAAGGTTTCTTCGAAGTCGACTCCTTCTACTTGTGTGTACCCCTGAGCCACCAGTCTTGCTTTGTTTCGAGTGATGTTTCCTTGCTCGTCAAACTTGTTTTTGAATATCCACTTTGTCCCGATGACATTGACATTGTCTGGCTTGGGTACTAATTCCCAGACTTCATTCCTTGCAAATTGAACCAATTCTTCTTGCATGGCGCAAACCCAGTACTCATCATTGATGGCTTCTTATATATTCTTTGGCTCAGTTTTGGAAATAAAGCAAATGTTACCTATCATCTCTTTGTAGTCTAGAGATGCCTTTTGTCGAGTCCGCACTCCTTCATTTATGTCTCCTATCACATCTTGGGGTGGATGATTCTTCTGAATTCTTCTTGACGGAGCTCTCTGTACTGTAGGAGATGCCACTTTGTCCAGGATGATTGGGCTTTCGTCTTCAGATTCTTTGTTACGAACTTCGCCTCTGACTTCTGGTCTGACTTTTCCAGAGAGATTTCAGACTTCTGGTCTGACTTCTCCTGAGAGATTTGGGACTTCTTCCTCATCGTCACTGGGTTGCTCATGACTGTCATCAATCACGACATTGATGGATTCCATAATAGACCGGGTGTATTTGTTGAATACACGAAAAGCCCGAGTATTTCTGGAGTATCCAAGGAAGATGCCTTCATCGCTTTTAGGATCCAGTTTGCGTCGAGGTTCCCTATCTGCAAGTATGTAGCAGATTGATCCAAAGACAAGGAAATATTTGACATTAGGCTTCCTCCCCCTCCATATTTCATAAAGATTGAGCGATGTTCCAGGGCGAAGGGTCACTCTATTATGAATATGACAAGCCGTATTCAAAGCTTCAGCCCAGAAGTGCTGCGGGATGTCTTTGGCTAGCATCATGACTCTTGCCATTTCTTGAAGAGTACGATTTTTCCTTTCTACGATCCCGTTCTGCTAAGAAGTGATGGGAGCAGAAAATTCGTGTGCAATTCCTTCAGCATCACAAAAATTTGCGAAGCTGATGTTTTCAAACTCCTTTCCCTGATCACTTCGAAGTTGGACGACTTTTCCAATGGCTTCTCCTTTTTCTCGTTGAAGTCTCCGACATAGAGCTTCAAGGACTGAGAAGGTGTCTGACTTTTCTCTAATAAAGTCTATCCAGGTGTACCTCGAGAAGTCGTCTACACAGACAAATATGTACTTCTTCCCTCCTAGACTTTCTACTTGCATAGATCCCATAAGGTCAACATGAAGAAGTTCTAGAACACGAGAAGTAGTAACATGTTGTATCTTCTTGTGTGACGTCTTGACTTATTCCCCAATCTGGCATTCTCCACAAATTTTTCCTTCAATGATCTTGAGGTTGGGAACTCCAATGATCGCCTTTTTCAGAGAGAATTTTCTGCATGCTTCTCAAGTTGATGTGACCGAGTTTTTGATGCCATAGCTTTGTCTCTTGTGCTTTGGATAAAAGGCACTTAGTTGACAAGGTTGTGGTTGTTGGAGACCATAGATAACAGTTATCAAGGGATCCGTGACCTGTCATGACTTTCTTCTGGTGTTCGTCTTTGACAGTGCACTTGTCATGAGTAAAGTTGACATCCAGGTTCAGATCGCATATTTGACTGATGCTGATGAGGTTGGCTATAAGACCTTCTACTAGTAGAGCCTCTTTCAGGCATGGTGAGTTGGGAAGATTGAGTTTTCCCTTTCCGCGTACTCTGGCTCTTACTCCATCACAAAACGTGACAAAGCTATTAGTGCAAGGTATTAAAGTGACCAAGAATGAGCTATTACCAGTCATATGTCGAGAGGATCCACTATCAAAGTACCAATCATCGTTGGTTGAAGCCTTTAGAGCGGTGTACGCGATATTTGCTCGATAGTTTACCTCCTTGACTCGCCATTCCTTACGTGGTTGTTACTTCTTCATGGTAGTCCTTTGCTTGACAAAGCTCCTTCCATATAGACGATAGCAGAAAGGTCGAATATGACCTTTTCGTCCACAGTGGTGACATACCCAGTTATGTCTTTTGTTCTGCGTCTTTGAAGCGACAAGGGTATAAGGCTTTTTGGTCGCTTGGTCAGGTGCGAAGTTAGGAGACTTCTGACGGGGCTTGTGAGTGACGACCTTCTGAGGAACGAAGACGGTGTGTGATGATGAAGCTTCTTTCGAATATTCATCATCTTTACCGACTTGGTGACTTGTTCTAAGTCGCTTCTTAATCGAGCCACTTCCCTTTTTAGATCAACAGTAGTTTCGTGAAGGGGTGACTTATTTTCATTAAGAGAGAGAATGAGAGCATTCTGTTTTTCGATTACCTGAGAGTCTTCAAGCCACTTGACATACCAGTCGTTGTAAGCGTTGTTGAGTGTCTCATCAGATAGCTCATCATTAGAGTCATACTTCTTTGAACTCTCGGATGGTTGATCTATTGTGGAGGCAGTAAAAGCAACATAGTTACTTGTATGCTCAGAGTCACTGTCTTCCTCATCTTCATCGTCAGTTAGAGAGGCATTGAATCCCTTCTTCTGTTTCTTTAAGAAGTTAGGACATTCTTTCTGCATGTGTCCATACCCCTCACATTTAAAGCAATGAACTCCTTTTCCTGATCAAACTCCTCGTCTGCCATCGCTATTTGTGCTTTCGAGCTTCTGGAACTTGTGCTGTGGCTTGTCTCTGACTTCTCGGGTGACATTCCATCCTGTCATCTCGTTGAATCTTTTCATGACTTTATTGTAGTTTTTGGCCAGCATAGCGATAGTTTCGTCAATGTCACTGTCCGAATCAGAACACACCAAGTTCTTCTGCTTTTGGACAGAACTTTTGAAAGCAACACCTTTGTGCTTCTTCTCGATTAGAGGTAGGGAGAGCTCGAAAGTCATTAGGGATCCCATAAATTCATCAAACTTTAGTGTCTTCAAGTCATGAACTTCTTCGATAGCTGTAATCTTCATCTTGAATCTGGGACTTAGGGCTCTCAGCGTTTTTCTGACCAAATCTTCATCAGTCATAGGTTTGCCAAGTGAATATGATTCATTGGCTAGATCCTTGATGCGCACATTAAACTCAGCTATGGTTTCGTCATCATTCATGGTAAGGGCCTCAAAGTTGGTCGTGAGGTACTGTAACTTTTGCTCTCTGACTTTGGAAGTACCCTCATAAGCAACAGCAAGAGTGTCCAAAGCAATTTTGGCACTTGTGCACGTGTTTATAAGTCGAAACACATTCTTGTCTACTCCATTAAATATAGCATTGAATGCACGAGAATTACCTAGGGCGGCTTCATCTTCTTCCGCGCTCCACTCTTTTTCTGGTTTGATGCTGGTTTGATTTCCTTGAGCATCAGCATAGTGAGGTTCCTCCCATCCGTTAATGACAGCCTTCCAGGTTTTGCTGTCGAGAGACTTCAAAAAGGCACACATTCGTGCTTTCCAGTACCCATAGTTTGTTCGTTGAGCACTGGTGGTCGATTGACATACCCTCCTTCCTTTGAATCCATATTAGCTACTCAGAATTTTGCAGGAAAATCACCTAAGAGATAAGGTTCCTTCTCTGATACCAATTGAAATTCTAAATCATAGCCGAGTCAAGAAGTCGAACACAAAGTCGTAACTTGTGTATCAACTACTTACCTAAATTGCAGACTGTGGTAAATAACAAACAAGCAATAATAACGACACCAGAGATGATTACCCAGTTCGGTGACTCCGCACCTACGTCTGGGGGCACTTTTCTAGTGGAAAGGTTTTCACTATTAGGTAGTCAATAGTACAACTTCAAGCACCAACTAGCTATCACACAAGCTATTGTCCTAAGGTACTATAGATCTCACCGTGAACAACCTCGACCAAGGACCTCTCCCCCTGTCTTTGAGATCCTCTCAATCCCACCCTTCGAGCAAACGCCTATGCTCGATGTCGTAGTCTTCTTTGAAGGATTTGTGAATCTTCAATCACAAGCAAAAAACCTAACCGATCAAGCACTCAATCTTCGCGACTTGAGGATTGATCGGAGCAAAGCCGTTCTAGCAAATCTAATCAGCCTCTCAACACGCCAATGGTGCACGGTTAAGAGCTCTGAGAAATCTTGCAATTTTAGAACAAGAACGGATAATCTGCTAATGGGAAGCCCAAGGCTTTTTATAGCAACTTCACATTCCTAATCCTTCCCGGATTAGGAATAGAAAATTTAAGACTTCCTGAATAAATTAGGCAAGTCGTTGCCGCCTTTAATGACAGGCTGGAAGTCGTCTTGCTTGTTCGGACTTCCTGAATAAATCAGGCAAGTACAGTTGCCGCCTATTGCTGACGTGTTGCTGACAGCTTGAGGTCATCTGGCTTTGTCGACGTCACTCTCTTGCGCTCCAAGTCTTCGTGGCGTCTTTCTTCTTTCGCTCCAAGCGTCGTCAAAATAGAAAAGCTTCAGATCTTTCCTAATCTGGATCGTAACTAGTCGCTCCACATGTCATGTAACATGTTGCACCGACTTCTTACTTTTGCGCTAAAAAATTATGCCAACATTTAAACATAGCAACAATAGCTAAGCCCTCTAGACTTGTATTTTAATTTCGGATTTGCAACCTGCGTGTTGCTAAGTTTTGGGTTGTAGTAAATACGGCATGCGTGTCGTTATTTGTGATTTATTTATTTTATTTAAGTTTGTAATCACGAAGACCGATGCAAGATACAAGTCAAGAGGAAGACTTGAAATTTGGAGGAGGCTCGAAGCCAGTGGGAGTCCACAAGAATGGAGCAAGTCTAGACCTTGAAGACCAAGTCTTTGGGATCAGTTCTGCTAGATTCTTAGGAACTTAAAATGGGCTTAGTTATGCATATTTTACCGTTACATTTATATGTATGAATGTATGATATGTTTAATATACAAGTTTATGTATGATTAGCTATCACCCACATGCAAAGATTAAAAACCGATATTTAATCAGACTTGCATGAAACCTGCTAAGGGATCATCTTTCTATGAATTTACAATTGATGATTCCAGATTATGATTGTATCGATATACAGTCAGACTGTTATAATTCATTTAAACGCAAGTAATTACAAGTCAAGCGTGATACCATCCAAGTTTGGGCACTCAAAAGGGCTTTGACCCTATGGATGTCGGTACGCCACCGCGTAACATTCATAGAGGAGAAGTCTGGATGAGATGGGCAGTTCTATGTGGGTGCGTGCGCCTCCGCGTAGTAGCCACATTAGTTCTGTTCATAGTTCAAGCTTGGTAGACTTGTCTACGATTGTCAACTAGGGCTGACCTAGGGTATCAGTATAGGGTATGCCGTGTACTTTTAGTACAGACCCTAGCCAGGAACTACATAGTCTTGTAGATGGATGTATTTCTACCTTGATGATCTCAATTGGAGCAATGAGCCTCCGTTCACTTCAATTGAGAGTATGATAGGATCCTGGTTAAAATTCTAATGTTAGAATTAGACAAGTGTTTTATAACTAAATCTTCAACTTGAATTTTAATTAATTATAGGGGTAATGACAGTTGACTACACCCAACTATATCAGGTTTCAAATTTAATACCCCAACTTCCAAAATTTCATTTCGGGTACCTCAAGTTTCAATAAGCGACACTTAGCCCAACGTCTGTTAAATCTAACTGAATTGGTCTGTTAAAAAGTATAAAATGCCCTCAATAGTTTTGGTCTGTTAAACCGGTTTGATTGGTTCAATTGGTATGATTATGATTTGACTATTTTACCCTTAGTTGAAGCATGTAGAACTAAAAGGGGTAGTCTACTGTCATTACCCCTTAATTTTACCATGTAGAACTAAAAGGCAAACACAACGCAAAGGAGTAATAGCGCACTGAGAGTCCAGATTGAGAACAGACTCAAGAGCGTGAATTACTCAGATTGGAATAGAAACTTGAGGCTTGTACTCAAGCATGAACGCAAGTAGTATATCCTTACCAAGGAACCTCCTGCTGAGCCACCGCTGAACGCCGCTAGGGCACTAAGGATACTTATCAAAGTTCCTTAGTAACCAAATCGATGTGTCATGCATTATGGTGGGCAGTAGGATGCCAGAGTTGCAGAAGCAGTTCAGGAACGTTTAAGATGACCCTCATACCTGTAAGGCAGAGGTCAAGGAAATGCGCAAGGAGAAAGCTCGTGTCGAAAGATATGATACTTTCAAAGAACTTAACTCCTGCAAGCTTAAGGCTGAAGCCCTGTTAGCCCTGTTAGTCCCCATGTCACGAAGATGAAATGTCTTCAGGAACATCTAACAGACTCGGTTTTGATGATCAGGTGGAAATGGCTGTGGATTTTATGTTGCAGTCACTTCTAGAAACATATAGTGATTTCATAGTAAATTAGAATATGTATGACATGGACAAGTCCTTAACAGAGCTTCATTTGATGCTTGTGACCGCTGAAAAGAATCTCAAGGGAAAGACCAAAGAGGTCCTTATGGTCAACTAGAAGGTCAGCTTCAAGAAAGCTAATCAGAGTACGGGTAAGGCTCCTTAGCACCTTGCGGGGCAGATCAAACACCTTAAGCGTCCAAAGGTTCAAGCAGCTCCCAAAGCTGCTGTGAAGACTAAGGACAAAATGGAGGTCTACTATCACTGCAATGAGCTAGGACACATGAATAAGGGATTGTAAGCAATACAAGGATCATGTGAAGAAGAGTGGGTATCCACGTGTTCAGGATCAGATATTTACGTTGGTAAGCTTAATAGGTATAACGTAAATAAGAAAAAGGCTTAAATATGATGATTTAAACCAAGTTATAATTTGGCATTGTCATTTAAGGCACATAGGCGAGAAACGCATTTCAACACTTCACAATTATGGACTTTAAGTCCGTTTGAATTCACTCAAACTGAAAGATGCAAGTCTTGCCTAATGAGCGAGAAACGCATTTCAACACTTCATCAGTGTGGACTTTTAAGTCCGTTTGAATTCACTCAAACTGAAAGATGAAAGTCTCGCCTCATGGGCAAAACGACAAAGGCACCTTTCACAGGTTTATGTGAAAGGCGAGTGACTTATTAAGTCTAATACATTCCGACGTATGGGGACCTATGAGTACTCAGGCCAAAAGAGAATTCAACTAAAACTTGACTCTGGAAACGGCCACATTCATTTTGAATCGGACTCCGATGAAGATAACGATAGTACACCTTGTGACAGTCATTTTGTCTCCCATTACTATGGATGCGCGCGCCTCCACGTAGTATTCAATCGGATGCGAGCTGAATAAGGTAATCAGTTCTATTTGGATGCGTGCGCCTCTGCGTAGTAGCCAAATAAAAGCTTGACCAGAGTCATAGAAGGTACACCACATGACACTCATTACGACTCCCGTTAATCTGGATGCGTGCGCCTCCGCATAGTATTCATTGGGATGGGAGTAGGATGAGATGGTCAGTTCTATTTGGATGCGTGCGCCTTCGCGTAGTAGCAAAATAAGAAATGGACCATAGTCATATATGGTGTGGGAAACATCCTAGTATGTTTTTCCTAAAAGATTTGGGTAGCAGAGATGCAGGCATCCAAATCAGACAAATGTGTCTTCGTAAGATATTCTTAAGAAACTAAGAGATACAATTTCTACATACCCAGCAAGTACAAAGTCTTTGTTGCTCGAGGATGGTTATTTTTGGAGAAAGAATTTATTTTCAAAATAGCTAGTGGGAGTCCCGTGCATCTCGAAGAAATTCTAGAGGGAACGGAACAGCCTGAAGCAATTCAGCAGCCTGTTATGCAAGATGTAGAAGTATTGGAGCCTCAGATGGTCGTAGATGAAGAATCAATCCCAAAAGAAATTCCATATGGTCTAATGAGGTCTAAAAGATCTCGTCATGTTCCAGACAGATATGGCTTCACAGCCACTAAGGGAAATGACTTTATGTTGGTGGATCAGGATGATCTAGAAACCTTCAGACAAGCTTTGACCATTCCAGACTCTGAGAAATGGCAGAAAGCCATGAGTGAGGAAATGAAATCCATGTAAGACAACCAAGTCTGGTGCTTGGTTGATCAAACCCCTGGGATAAAACCCATCGGTTCTGAGTTGGTCTATAGGATCAAGACCGACATGGATGAAAATCCTCACACCAATAAGACTAGGATGATAGTAAAAGGTTATCGTCAGATTCAATGCATGGATTATGATGACACCTTTTCACCAGTAGCAATGGTCAGTTTGATCCGGATTATTCTTAACCATAACTATGGCAGATGGATGTCAAAACCCCTTCCTTAGCAGGAACTTACTAGAGGGTGTGTGTATCACACGGCCTGTGGGTTTTGTAGATCCAAAGAATCCCGGAAAGATATGTAAGCTACAAAGATCCATTTATGGATTGAAGCAAGCTTCAAGGAGTTGGAACCTTCATTTTGATAAAGCTGTAAGGGAACTCGGCTTCATCAAAAACAAAAGTGAGCCTTGCGTACATAAGAAAGCGAGTGGGAGTAATATTGTTTTTTGGTATATATTCATCGGGAATGACATCCCGACCTTGCCACCAAAGCTTGGTTAGGAAAGTACTTATCGATGAAGGACTTAGGTGATGCTACATATGTTGTAGGCATAAGGATCTCTACAGATCATTCCAAAAAGGATTTTGGGCCTAAGTCAAAACATGTACATAGGTAAAGTGTTGAGAAGACTCTCAATGCTTGAATCTTAGAAAGGATACATACCCATGCGTCATGGCATTAAGCTCAGCAAGCTACAGAGTCCTAGTACTCCTGATAAGCTGAGCAGGATGAGTAAGATCCCTTTTGCTTCGGCTGTCGGGTCCATCATGTATGCCAGGATGTCCACGAAACAGGAAGTCTCGTTTGCACTAAGCTGTACCAGCCGATTGCAATCTAACCCCGGCCAATTACACTAGATTGCTGTCAAAGGTCATCCTCAAATATTTGAAGAGGACCAAGGATGCATTCCTAGTGTATGGGGATGTAAATAGAGAACTAACAGTCAAAGGACAAGTCGATGCTAGATTTCAGACATATCCAGATGACTTCGAAATTCAGTCAAGATATATTTTGTGTTGAGTGGTGGCGCTTTCAGCTGGATAAGCTTTAAGCAAGCCAAAATTTCCAACTCTACAATGGAGGCTGAGTATATAGCTGCAACAAAAGCAGCTAAAGAGGCCGTATGGATTAGAAGCTTTCTGATCGGATTAGATGCAACGCCGCGAGCATCTGATCTGATAAGCTTGTTGTGGGACAAAACAGGTGTCGTAGCTATTGTTCAAGAGCCCAAATTCCACAACAGATCCAAACATATACTCAGCAGGCATCACCTCGTGAGAGTTCTCACATATAGAGGTGATGTGGAGATTAAACACTATTCGACTGATGATAATATGGCCGATCCCTTGACAAAGGTTTAGTTGCAGCCTAGGCATGAGGGACATGTAGGGTTTATGGGAGTAGATCAGAACTTAAATTGAAACCAGGGGCAAGTGGGAGATTGTTAGACTTATGCCCCAGTCCAATATATAAGTGATCTAAAGATGTAATGTTTTATCATCTTTCCGAATAAATAAATCGGCATATATTACTAATGTATCGTAGTAATATATCGAATGTAATTTGATCTATGTCATTATGTGTGTAACCACTAATAGTAGAATTGTAGATCACAAAGAATTACGCTTGATGAGTCCCTGATCAGCTAAGCTTCTTTATTAAAAGATCAGTATGAGACCAACTCCTTGTGATCACACTGATCATGGAAAAGTATGTGTCGAAGTTATATATAGATATCATCAGGTCGATAATATCGGACAACCCGATTGTGAGTATGCAACATAGATGTTGTCATGAGATACTCACAGATCGTAACTTGTCATTATATTCTAAGACCAAGGAGTCTTTGTGTGCACTGTGTAATGAATCTCTAAGTTTGACCTAGTCTAACTTTACCTGTAAAAGGGTAGCCATAAGGGTTGTGATTGTCTTGGCTATTAATTGCATTTGTGAACTCAAAAGGCGTCTGAGGTATTTATCACTCGTACTCCGGTATGAGAAAGATATCTGTTTAGTCTACATGATGAGTATGACTGAAGGAATAGCACGGCCGTTCAGGTGATACCTTAGTATCAGTTTTGAGTCATCTCAAATATCAAGAAACAGTGATTGATAAATTAGGATGACGATTCTATGCATATTGATCAATCTGGATATCGGTTTGATAAAAGAACAGTGACATGTACGTTAACAAGTTAAGTCGAATAATCGATAATCACGAACGTTGGGTAATCATAATGTCTTGGTAGAGACCACTTATGATGAAAAGGATAAAATAGTAATTTTACCAGTCTTCCAACGGGTCGTGAGCCTAGAGGGTCACACGGACTAAGCACAATACGTGACAAATAAGAATGGATGGAAATTGGGAGAATCCGGTTTTCAGTTTAGTCAAATTGAAAACGATTTGGTTGATTTATGGCCTAGGTTTTTAATTAGACAGTTGAAGGAATCGAGTTGGAGAATTTGAACCTGTTTAGCTAAACCATAAGTAGAACTCAATTATACGGGTTTTAATGTACATTTAGTTAAATGGGCTTGAAGGCCATTTAGGGTTTTAATTCATGAAAGGGGCAAGAGTGCAATTATGAATTTAAATGGGTAAGTTGTGTAATTATTTATTTAAAATTCAAAATCAAATTTTTTGTGATAAATTATTATAATTACACAATATTTCATTCCATATTTTTGGCTCATAATTTTAATTATACTCGATTGCTATAAAAGCTTAGGCTACCCCCTTAGCAATCGTGTGGTTCTTTTATTGTTTCCTAGTAATAATTTACAAAGCTCTTAGACGTGAAGGTTTGCGGGCTAAGAGGTTGTAGATTGTGCTAAGGATATTGTGTATCACCATAACTATTGAGAGTTAGGTGATTGAGGGTTTACTGATCGCGTGAGTGAAGACTGCACGCAACAACAACGTTCAACGACAACTTGAACCGACAGAGCAAGGCGATTGCTCGAAGAGTGGAATCAAGACGGATGCTTGGATTCAGGGGGAGACCATGAGATTGGTTTGCACATGTAATAAGTAGCATAAAGTGTAGATCTTGGGATGATCATAGGTACTTGTATGTTCTGACGTATTGCTGATAGTGAAACCTTTCCACTAGGCTGAGAGCCCCCAGACGTAGGTGACGTTGCACCGAACTGGGTAAACAATTTGTTGTGTCGTTGTTTATTACGTTTTATATTTACTGTCCTGCTTTATCTACGCAAGTTGCCATACACGGTTTTATAGCTTTATACATAACATTGTGTGTGGCATCTTGCACAACTACCTGATCAAAATTTCAATTGGTATCAGAGGAGGCACCTACAGCTTTAGGTGAGTTCCTAAACAAAAATTTTGATCATCAAGATGGACAATACCAGAGTAGGAGGATCCTTCAACCGACCACCAGTTCTAGATGGAAGTAACTACGGCTATTGGAAGGCTCGCATGTGTGCCTTCATGAAGTCCCTTGACAATAAAACATGGAAGGCTGTGATCAATGGTTGGAATGCCCCACAACTCAGTGATAGTGATGGTAACCCTATTGGTCCAAAACAAGAAAAAGACTGAACTGATAACGAAGACGAGGAATCACTGGGAAATTCTCGAGCTCTGAATGCTATTTTTAATGGTGTTGACAAGAACGTATTCAGACTAATCAACACATGCACGACTGCCAAATCTGCATGGGATATCCTGGTTGTTGCATGGGAGCAACTGGTCGAGGCATACAAAAGCTTACATACCAGATGGATCAAAGAAACTCTGATCCTTGATCAACAAGGAGAACGGATCATCATTCTTACCAACGACAAGTCTAGATTCCTAGAGACGATTGTTGAGCTAATACGCGAAATTACCAGACTTAATGTAGAAATTAGTCTTATGAATAAATCAATAAAGATGATGAATCCTAGCACAGAAAGCCTTGACAAAATCTTATCAGTAGGAAAGCAGTCCAAATATATGACGGGACTAGGGTACAAGATGACACGACACATCCTACATGAAAAACCTACAACAAATGTCGTAACATCTCCTATAACATGTTCTTGTCAATCAACTGCCAAAAGACATCCTCCACGCAGACATCGATATTCTATAATTCCAACGTGTCAATATAAGTGGATATGTCATTACTGTGGTCGAAGAGGTCACATCAGACCATTCTACTTTCAACTCCATGAGAAGAAGCAAGCTCAGTTACCACAAAGTCAAAGGAGATGTCAAGGTCATCTCTTGACTCCTCAGAAAACATCACGCCTAGAATGGAGACCAAAGAATCTAGTCTATCGAGCTAATGTTGCATACACCTCTTTGAGTGCTTCAACCAACAAGAACTGAATTCTTGATAGTGGATGTTCTCGACACATGACAGGTACTCCTGAGTTTCTATCCAATCTCAAACAATATAAAAACTGCTATGTTCCTTTTGGAGATGGGATTCGAGCTCGAATCATTTGAAAAGGACTACTCGAGCATCCAGGAGCTTCCTGCCTAACTGAAGCATTACTTGTAGAAGGACTCAAGGCAAACTTAATTAGCATCAGCCAGATTTGTGATATGGGTTCAGAAGTTAAATTTACAAAAGAAGCATGTATGGTAAAGGATATCGATCAAGTCACTATCCTACAAGGAATCCGCTTAATGGATAATTGTTACATCTGGTCGCCCGATTCTCATATCGAAAGGGAAAAATATCTTTGGCATAGAAAGCTTGGACATCTAAATCTTAGGAGCATGCAGAAGGCAATCTCAGAGCAGGCCATTACTGGAATTCCAAACCTGAAAATTGTGGAAGGAAAGATCTGCGGAGAATGCCAGATTGGAAAGAAAAGTAAGATGTCACACAAGAAGTTGCAGCATATCACCACCTCACGAGTACTTGAACTAATACACGTTGACCTCATGGGGCCAATGCAAGTTGAAAGCCTTGGAGGAAAACGCTACGTACTTGTGTGTGTAGACGATTATTCAAGATACGCATAGGTTGATTTCCCTCGTGACAAATCGGATACCTTCTCAATCTTCAAAACTCTATGCATCCAGGTCCAACAAGAAAAGGGGGAGACAATTGGCAAAATAATCCGTCTCCGCAGTGATCATGGTCGAGAGTTCGAAAACAGTAAATTTGCAGAATTCTTCAACTCAGAAGGGATAGCCCATGAGTTCTCAGCACCAATCACCCCCATCAGAATGGCATTGTTGAGCGCAAAAAACAGGACCATACAGGAGATGGCTAGAGTTATGATGCTGGCCAAGGACATACCAACTCACTTCTGGGCAGAAGCACTTAACACTGCGTGCCATATCCACAATCGAGTCACTCTCCGACCAGGTATGTCAGTAACTCATTATGAAATATGGAGGGGGAGAAAGCCTAATGTTAAGTACTTCCATATGTTTGGGTCCACCTATTATATTCTGGCAGATAGAGAACCTCGTCGGAAACTTGATCCAAAGAGTGATGAAGGCATCTTCCTTGGCTACTCAAGGAATAGTCGTGCATTCCGGGTATTCAACAAACGAACAAAGACTATGATGGAATCAATCAATGTTGTTGTTGATGATGACTGTGAAGATGCCCCAGAAGATGCGACGAATGAAGAAGGAGTCCTAACTGGAGTTTATCCCAACAATGTCAAGAAGGATGCTTCCACTTATGTCAGTGAAGATGCTAACTGCAAGCCAGAAGACAATGATGTTATTCCAAGTGTCAATAATGATAAGACAGTTCCTGAAGTCAGCAACAAGATCCCCTCACGAAGAATCCAGGCTAATCATGAAAGAGATCACCACGAGTTCCAAACGATGAATATTATGCAGCGGACTTTATGTAACCGTGCTGATCGTAAAAAGTTAAGATCTTAATGCAATTTGAACATGTTATAAACATAATTATAAATCTGATATTTACCTCTTGTAATCGACAAAAACACAAGTGTAGTGTTCTCTCTATCAAGTCCACACAAGCACCACAACCGAAATGATTTTTCACTCAATATTTTGCTAGAAATTTTGAGAGAAAACAAGAGCAATAATGGAGGTAGAGAGGGAGCTGAAAATTGGCAATGAGGGAGAGAGAAAGGAGGGAGAAGTTGCTTAAAAAATTCAAGAGATAATTGAATAGATATTATGTGATTTTTAATTTGAAATTAAATTGAATTTCAAAATTAAAATTGCATTATCTATCCCTTTATTCTTTCTTATTTGCAATTGATCCCTCTCTTATCTTAAATCCCTAAATGGGCTTTAAGCCCGTTTAACTAAAACCCAAATTAAACCCATTAACTTGAGTTCTAATTTCGGTTTAGTCAAAATGGCTCAATTTCCTCGAATTGATTTCTTCAACCGTCTGGTTAAAACCTTAGGCCAGAAAACTACCGAATTGTTCTCAATTCTCATCGATAATTATTGTCATGTATCGTGCTTAATGCGTGTGACCCTCTAGGCTCACGAATAATTGGCAAACTGGTAAAATTACTATTTTACCCTTTCCATCATAAGTGGCCTCCAACAAGACATTATGATTATCCAATATTCGTGATTATCGATTATTCGACTTAACCTGTTATCGTACATGTCACTGTCCTTTTATCAAACCGATATCCAGATTGATCAATAGGCATAGAATGGTCATCCTAATTTATCAATCACTGTTTCTTGATATCTGAGATGACTGAAAACTGATACTAAGGTATCACCTGCATGGCCATGCTATTTCTTCAGTCATACTCATCAAGTGGCCTAAACGGATATCTTTCTCATACCGAAGTATGAGTGATAAATCCCTTAGACGCCTTTCGAGTTCACTAGTGCAATAAATGCCAAAGCCAATCGAAGCCGTTATAGCTACCCTCTTACAGATAACGTTAGACTAGGTCAAACTTAGGTATTCGTTACATAGTGTACACAAAGACTCCTTGGTCTTAGGATATAATGACAAGTTACGATATGTGAGTATCTCATGACTGGATCTATGCAGCATACTCACAATCGGGTTGTCCGATATCATCGACCTGATGATATCTATGATATAACTCCGGCATATACTTTGCCATGATCAGTAGAGCGTGATCACAAGGAGTTGGTCTCATACTGATCGCTTCTTAAAGAAGCTTAGCTTATCAGGGACTCATCAAATGTAATTCTTTCTGATCTATAGTTCTACTATTAGTGGTTACACACATAATGACATAGATCAAATTACATTCGATATATTACTACAACACATTAGTAATATATGCCGATTTATTTATTTGGAAAGATGATAAAACATTACATCTGTAGATCACTTATATATTGGACTGGGGCATAACTCTAACAAATCATCCTATCTCTGGAGTAATTGGAGATCTAAATGAAGGCATACGGACTCGGACAAAAGCTCATGTGGATTACAACGAGATGATAGGTAATATATGCTTCGTCTCAAAGATTGAACCTAAAAATGTCAACGAAGATACCTTGTAAGACATGCCAGATCACAAGCTGTGAAGATACCTATTGCTTTTCCCTCCCTCATATTTGAGCTACTAGTGCACCAACACCCTGGTGTGTTGAAGACAATCGATAAGGCAGGAAAGCGCGGAGGAATGATTGTGGTGAGCCACAAGTTGTTCGAGGGCAAGCATGCTCATGATCTTGTCAGGACAGAAGTCAAACCAACCAAGGCGACAACTAGTCGAGCTACCAGTGCTGACCCTCCAATAAAGACTACCAGCAGAGATGCAATAATGCTCGCGAGAGAGATAGTTGTACTTGACGAGGACATCGTCAACCTAAAGATGACGCTGAAGTACCTATCCCAACGTAGATCTCACTATGCTAACCTGTTGAAGTCGATGTCTTCTCAAGACTCTAACAACAATGGTTCCTGCTCCCTACCTGATTCTACAGAAGACACTACCAAAGATGCCTCTGCAACTGCTACAGAAGAAGATACTGCTAGTTCCAGCAGTAGTTCTGTTTGAATTTTAAGTACTTTATGGATTCTCTAAAAACTGATCGACTCTTTATTTTGTATTTTCTCTGAACATGTTTCATACATATTCTCGACTGCTGATCGGGAATGTGTGCGAGTTAAGTTTGTGGTTTATTATTCACTGTCCCATTATTCGAATTTTTCTTTAAGTTTGGCTCTTTTTGAGCCATCAAGGGGGAGTAAGACGTAAGATGCGCGAAACGACGCGCAAACAAGACTTGACAACGGCTGTCGATCGCTACAAGATAAGCTGATGACAAATGCGACGCAGAATGCGACGAAGAATGATGACCTTAAAAATAGCCAAAGGGGGAGATTATAGTTAAGACGTTTTAGGTGATTGGCTTATTTTTAAGGAACTAGAAAAGATGTCATAAAGAATATCGAAACATCGTATGCGACATCTTGTATGGCATTGTTAGCGACATCTCGGCAAACATCCTGTTCGACGAAAATCAGGAAAGTCCCTGCTCTTCATAAAGTACGACTACATTTAGGACTTGTGAAAGTTCCAGCGCGTCTCCGATTCTGGAAAGAAGAAAGACGGTGATAAAATGAAAACCCATTAGGGGTAGTACTCATACTCGATTGCTATAAAAGCTTAGTCTACCCCCTTAGCAATCGTGTGGTTCTTTTATTGTTCCCTAGCAATAATTTATAAAGCTCTTAGACGTGAAGGTTTGCGGGCTAAGAGGTTGTAGATTGTGCTAAGGATATTGTGTATCACCATAACTATTGAGAGTTAGGTGATTGAGGGTTTACTGATCGTGTGACTGAAGACTGCACGCAACCACAACGTTCAACGACAACTTGAACCGACAGAGCAAGGCGATTGCTCGAAGAGTGGAATCAAGACAGAGTCTTGGATTCAGGGGGAGACCCTGAGATAGGTTTGCACATGTAATAAGTAGCATAAAGTATAGATCTTGGGATGATCATAGGTACTTGTATGTTTTGACGTATTGCTGATAGTGAAACCTTTCTACTAGGCTGAGAGCCCCCAGACGTAGGTGACGTTGCACCGAACTGGGTAAAGAATTTGTTGTGTCGTTGTTCATTACGTTTTATATTGACTGTCCTGATTTATCTACGCAAGTTGTCATACAAGGTGTTATAACTTTATACATAACATTGTGTGTGGCATCTTGCACAACTACTTGATTAAATATTCAGTTCGATTAAGCTCCGCTGCATGAAATTATTGTTTGGAACCCATGGGAATCCCTTTCAATTCCTACCTTGATGTTCTCAATTGGAGCAGTGAGCCTCCGTTCACTTCAATTGAGAGTGTGATAGGATCCTGGTTCAGATTCTAAAGTTAGAATCAGGAAGTGTTTTATAACTAAATCTCCAACTTCAATTTTAATTAATACTGATTAAAATTTTGTTTACTATGTAGATATAAATGGCAAACACGAATCATTCTATTAACAGCGCGCTTAGGTCGCTAATCGAGCAGGATAAGCTTAACAGCGTAAACTTCCTCGATTAGAACCGGAACTTGAGACTCGTTCTCAAGCATGAACGTAAGGATTATATCCTTACCCAGGAACCACCTACTATGCCAGCACTGAACGCCGCAAGGGCGCTAAGGGATACCTACCAGAAATTCCTTAACGACTGGATCGACGTGCAGTGCATCATGATGGGCAGTATGGTGCCTGACTTGCAAAAGCAGTTCTTGGACATTTCCGATGATCCCAAGGCCTTAATGTCAGAGATCGAGAAAATGTTCAAAGAGAAAGCGCGTGTCGAAATATACGACACTTTCAGTGAACTGATGTCTTGCAAGCTGAAGGTTGGAGCTATTGTCAGTCCCCATGTCCTTAAGATGAAACGTCTTTTGAAACACTTGACCAGACTCGGTCATCCTGTGGACTGCAGTAGGAAACATTAGTCTCAGTTTGCCCAGTGGGCTGATTTTATTATTAAACAATGTTCATTGTTTACCTGCGTTTCGCTGGAATATTATTTCTGTTTCCTTGCTAGACAAGGAAGGATATTGTTTTTCTATTGATAATGGAATTTTCAATGTTTTTAAGAATAATATATTTGATTGCAATGCTTCATTGGTTGGTGGTTTATATCTTCTTAATATTCAAAAGCTCAATTTATAATATAAGTAACAAAAGGGTTAAATCTGATGATTTAAACCAGACTGTGATATGGCACTGTCGTTTAGGCCATATAAGCCAGAAACGCATCTCAACACTTCACAAGTGTGGACTTCTAAGTCCATTTGAATTCACTTCAATTGAGAGATGCGAGTCATGCCTTATGGGCAAAATGACAAAGGCACCTTTTGCCGGTTTAGGTGAAAGGGCTAGTGACTTAGTAGGTCTCATACATTCCGATGTGTGTGGACCTATGAGCACTCAGGCCAGAAGAGGTTTTCACTACTTCGTTAAATTTACTGATGACTTCAGTAGATACGGGTATGTCTATCTTATGAGACATAAATCGGAAACCTTTGACAAGTTCAAAGAGTTCCAGAACGAAGCACAAAACCAGCTTGGTAAAAGTATAAAGGCGCTTCGATCTGACCAAGGCGGTGAGTACTTGGACCATGAATTTCACAGTCATTTAAAGGAGTGTGGGATCCTCTCTTAATTAACTTCACCTGGAACACCTCAAATGAATGGTGTATCCGAACGGAGAAATCGGACCTTGCTTGACATGGTTCGATCAATGATGAGTCAGGCTGACCTCCCTATCTCCTTCTGGGGCTATGCCCTAGAGACGGTCGCAATCATATTGAATTGGACTCCTACAAAGGCAGTGGAAAGCACTCTATACGAAGTATGGAACGGGAAGAAACCATTATTAGCTTCCCTTAAGATTGGGGGATGTGAAGCTTACGTCAAGCATCTGCTAGGTGATAAGCTCGAACCCAAGTCAGATAAGTGTGTCTTTGTGGGGTACCCCAAGGAAACAAGGGGGTACTATTTCTACAAACCCAGCGTGAACAAAGTCTTTGTTGCTCGAGGAGGGGTATTTTTGGAAAAGGAATTTATTTCCAAAAGTGCTAGTGGGAGTGCTGTGCATCTTGAAGAAATTCAAGAAGATACGGAACAACCCACTATGCCGGATGTGGAAATACAGGAGCCAGAAGAGGTCATTGATTAAGAACTAAACCCCACACCTATTCCAGAGGCTCCAAGAAGGTCTGAGAGATCTCGTCAAGCTCCTATCAGATTGGCTTTCTAGCCACTGAAGGAAATGACTTGATGTTGGTGGATCAGGATGATCAAGAAACCTACAGACAAGCTTTGGCTAGTCCAGACTCCGAAAAATGGTAGGACGCCATGAATGAGGAAATGAAATCCATGTTTGACAACCAAGTCTGGTGCTTGGTGGATCAAACCCCTGGGATAAAACCCATCGGTTGCAAATGGGTCTATAAACTTAAAACCGACATGGATGGAAAACCTCAGACCTCTAAAGGTAGACTAGTTGTGAAAGGTTATCGCCAAATCGAAGGTATCGATTATGACGAGACTTTTTCACCAGTAGCTATGGTCAAATCTATCCGGATCATTCTAGCTATAGCAGCATACTACGACTATGAGATATGGCAGAAGGATGTCAAAATCGCCTTCCTTAAAGGGAACTTAAAAGAGGATGTGTATATGACTCAGCCTGAGGGTTTTGTTGATCTAGAGAATTCCGGAAAGATTTGTAAGCTGCTTAGATCCATTTATGGATTAAATTAAGCTTCACGGAATTGGAGCCTTCGTTTTGATGAAGCCGTAAGGGAATTCGGTTTTATAAAAAACGAAAGTGAACCTTGCGTATATAAGAAAGCGAGTGGGAGTAGTATTTTATTCCTAGTGCTATATGTCGATGACATATTAAGCATCGGGAATGACAGCCCAACCTTACTTGAGGTTAAAGCTTGGTTAGGGAAATGCTTCTCGATGAAGGACTTAGGTGATGATGCTTTCATTCCGGGCATCAAGATCTACCGAGATCGACTCAAAAGAATATTGGGCCTAAGTCAGAGCACTTACATAGATAAGGTGTTGAGAAGATTCTCAATGCTTGATTCTAAGAAGGGATACATACCCAAGCGGCATGGAATTAAGCTCAGCAAACAACAGAGTCCTAAGACTCCTGATGAGCTTAGAAAAATGAGTAAGATCCCATATGCTTCGGCTGTGAGATCCATCATGTATGCCATGATTTGCACGAGAACGAACGTCTCGTTCGCACTAAGCTGTACCAGCATATATCAATTTAACCCAGACCAGGGGCACTAGATTGCTGTCAAGAGTATCCGTAAATATATAAGGAGAACTTAAGACACATTCCTAATGTATGGTGGGAAGGATGGAGAACTAGCAGTCAAAGGATATATTGATGCTAGTTTTCAGACAGATCCTGATGATTTCAAGTCTCAGGCAGGATTTGTATTTGTGTTAAATGGTGGAGCATTCAGCTGGAAGAGCTTCAAGGAAGCCACTACCAGTGATACGGGTTATCAATTCTTAGTCATTTGACATATCAAGTAACAATGATTGATTAAACAAGGATGACGACTCTATGCCTTGTGATCAATCGGGATGTCTAGAGATAATAGGATAGTGACCTGTACGCACAAGGTTAAATCGAATCATCGGTCATCATGCACCTTGGGTAATCATAATGTCTTACTAAAGACCACTTATGATGGATCGGGCAAGAGAGATCTCTTGCGCCGATCTCCCAACGGTGGCATGAGCCTTGAGGGTCAGACACATACAATATGGATAACTTGAGACAAGGAAACATTGCCGTTTATTGAGGAGCAAGACATGGCCAAAACTGAGGGTTTTAGGCCATGGGTTCGGTTTGTGAGAATAATTAGCGAATCGAGAAAACTGGTTTTTCCATCGATGTCGCGTCGGACTTTGTTTGATAAGTAACGACAAAAGGGTCGGGTAATTTTTGGACACGGCACGCGACCACATGAGCGAGCCTATTGAGCTCGGCCCATGAGGTCACCAAGCCGGCCCAACAAAGGCCCAACAAGGCCCAAAAGCCTCTTATGGCCGGCCACAATGGTGGGTCCAATTGTGGGGGCCACACGCCATGCTTAGTTGGTGTTGTTGATTAAGAGGAGAGTGATTTAAGGGGATTAGGTGATGACTTGCCGTTAACCCATGCTTTCATCATTTGTTGCTTTAATCAACCATGCCTTATGAGTTGATGAAGTAGTAAAATATAAAAAACATTTTCACTCCCTCAGTCCCCTCACAAGTGTGGCCGGCCACATCTCTCTCTCTCCTCTCTTTGCTCTCTTGTTCTTCACACATTAGTTCTAGTAGGCTTTTTGTGAAGGATCTTAAGGATCATCCTCTTGGTGTGGACTTGCTTCAGAGAAGAAGATCATCTAGTTCTTCTTTCTTGATTCAACAAAGACTAAAAGGTAAACTCTTGTGGAATAGATTTTGCCTTGAGATTTAATGGTTCATGTTCTTGGATAGTTTTTGGAGTTCTTAATGTTTATGCTTCCGCTATCTCGATGATCTTGAACGCTCCAAAACCCTACAGTGGTATCAAAGCGTGGTTAACCCTCTTAATCTTCGTCTTGTTGAACTTGTTTCGGTTTTATAATGATTTGCGTGCCATATTTGTTGATAACATGTTTTTAATGCTTTTTGGGTAAATTGCATGAAATATGTTATTTTTGGAAAATATATTGAATTTGGAATTTTTCAGATTTTTATTGGATTTGTCGGGTCCGAGACGGGACTCTCGGGGAGCCGAATTGGAGGTACCGGACGGAGGTCACCAGAGGTCGGGGTTGGCCGGCGGTGACCGGGGCCGTCCCACTTCTTGGCCGAGGCCGAGAGGGGAGGCAAGCCCGGTTTTGGGCTTTCCAAAGCCCAAATCGGGCCGTGAGTTTGGGCTCGGCCCAATGGGCTTCCGCTCATTGGGCTCGGGCCCGACTTAGTTCGTGCACGGTGATTTTTGATTAGTGGCACGAACCCGCGATCCAATATTTCGAAAACTTTCAAATTTGATCGGTTTCGATAAACCGTTATTCAAAAAGGTCTAGTTTCGATAAACCCGACCAAGCAACTTGGCAAAATTAAAACCGGAATATTGCATATTATTTGATGACATGTTTGTGTGATAACATGTTGGATGATGTGATGAGATGTATTATGCATTAAATAGCCCATTAGAATTTTATCGCTTTCACGGTTTGCACACCGTTAGTGTTAGCGTGTAATTATTCTTTCATTCGAGCCCTTAAAGTGTAATTATTTTTTATCCGGTCTACGAACCGAGTATTAATTGTAATTTCTACTCAAAGTCGAGAAGGATGGAAAATCGAGTACAATGACGGTCTTGGAGGAAGTCCAAGAGCTAGTGGGAGCCCAAGTGAGAAAGACGAGAAGATGTTATGTCTCGTTGGTTCTTAAGGATAGGATGGGCTATTGATCCATATTTAAACGCTTTACGCTTGCTTGAATTATTAGATAATAATTTATATGCTTGCATGATTAGCTATAAGTTTATAAGCCATCACCTCACATGCAAAGATTAAAAAAGATTTTAATTTGTTTGCATGTTTAAAGCATTGTGAACCATCATAGCACGGGTTGTGATGGATGAGTTCAATTTGAAACGTGTTTGCACGGGTTGCAAATAACGGCTTCAAAAGAAGATAGTATATGATACAATTAGAAACGTCACAACACGGGTTGTTAATGATGAGTTCGTAATTGTACCAAAATACTTTCGAATTATTAAACACAACCAAATCACAACATAATTTGAGTCATGTGAGATGCCACCCAAATTCACACCCATGTAGAAATATTCTCTCGGTGTCGTGCGTCTTAGCGGAGCATCGGTAGAATGGGTTCTATATGGAATGGTCAACCTTGTGGGATGTTGTGCGCCTTAGCGGAGCATCTGCACAAAACTGATGCATATGAGAAGGTTGGTTGACTCGACCACGATTCTCGGCCTGAGGTCGAGCTGGGGCATCAGAAGGGTAAGTCGTGTGCTTTTTCACATACCCTGACCAAGATTTACACATGTTGTAATTGGATGGACGTCCTACCCAAATGGGTCAAATTGAGCGGTGCGCCTTAGCGTACTTCAATTGACAAATCAGGGATCTTGGTTTAAAGATTCTAAACCATAGAATCGGATGGTTGGTGTTTAATTCGGATCTTTGTAAATTTATTTAACTTTTCTGATTAAATTACTTTCTTCATGTAGAAATGGCTATACTTGATAAGTGTAAGCTCAATGGAACAAATTATCTGGACTAGGACAGAAATTTGCGACTTGTGTTAAAGTTGGAACGCAGGGAGTACGTCCTAGACAAGGCTATCCTGGTGGAGACAGCTGCCAACGCAACGAGGGTCGTTGAGGATGTGTACCGAAAACACCTTAGCGACTCTATCAACGTTGCGTGTGTCACGCTGGACTGTATGGAGGCAGACCTCCAGAAGCAGTTTATGGAGCTATCCCATGATCCTTTTGCAATGTTTGCACAGATCAAGTATATGTTCAAGGAGAAAGTACGTGTTGAAAAATACACTGTTCTCCGAGAACTCATTGCCTGCAAATGTCAGCAGGCAGCTCCGTAGGTCCACACGTCCTACGCATGAAGGGACATCTCGATCATCTAACTAGTCTCGGAATGACTATGGAAAAGAAGATGGCTGCAGATTTCATTCTGCAATCCCTTCCTCATGCATATAGTGGGTTCGTCATGAACTATCACATACATGATATGGACAAGACCGCATCGGAGTTGCACACCATGTTAGTGACTGCCGAGAAGAGCATAAGGGGCAGTGCGCCAAAAGGTATTCTTATGGTGAAGAAGGGATCCGGCTTCAAAGCTGGTGGTGATAAGGGTAAAGGCCCAATGCACCTGGCAGGGAAGAACAGACGACCTTTTGTTCCTAAACCTTCCATGCCCATGAAGGGCAAGGGGAAGGTAAAGGAGTCAGTCTGTTTCTACTGCCAAAAGCATGGTCATTAGAAAAAGGACTGTCAGCAGCTGAAGGAAGATCAGAAGAAGGGCGGTGGGGCTGCTACTTCGTCAGGTATTCCATTAGAGCTAAATCTTTCTACTATAAATGCTTGGGTACTAGACACTAGAGCTGAGTCTCATATCTGTGCGGATGTGCAGGTACTGCGTAGTAGAAGAGATGTGGGGGAAAACGAGGTGGACCTGAGAGTTGGGAACAACGTGCGTGTTACCACAACTGTTGTGGGTTCGGTTGATCTTGTTTTGCCCAGTGGGCTTGTAACAGAACTCCTAGATGTGTTTTGCGTACATGCTTTCAGCAGGAATATTGTATCAATATCCCTTCTTGAAAAAGAAGGTTATTATTTTGATATTAAGAACGGGTTTTTAATATTATGCGCAATAACATGTATTATGGAAATGCTCACACAGTTGGAGGTTTATACATATTAAAAATGCAAAACTCGAGATCCAACATGCTCTATAATGTTAATGCTAAGAAGTTTAAAGCTAATGATTTAGACCAAACTCTAATCTGGCATTGTCGTCTAGGTCACATAAATGAGAAACGCATCTCAGCGCTTCATAAGCGCGGACTTCTAAGTCAATTCGAATTCTAAATGATTGAAAGGTGCGAGGCTTGTTTAATGGGCAAGATGACTAAAGCGCCCTTCACCGGTATAGGTGAGAGGGCATGTGATCTATTGGGTCTAATACATTCAGACGTATGTGGACCAATGAGTACACCAGCCAGAGGTGGTTTAGGCTACTTTATCACATTTACTGATGATTTCAGTAGATATAGTTATGTCTATCTCATGAGACATAAGTTCAAAGCTTTTGATAAATTCAACGAGTTTAGGATTAAAGTAGAAAACCAACTCAGAAAAAGTATTAAGGCACACCGTTCTGATCGGGGTGGAGAATACTTATCCGAAGAGTTTCTTAGTCATCTTACAGAAAGTGGAATACTATCTCAGTGGACTCCGCCAGGAACACCACAACTTAATGGTGCGTTCGATCGATGTTAAGTCACACTGATCTCCCGATCTTCATCTGGGGTTACGCTCTACAAACGGTCGCGTTCGTAATAAATAGGGATCCGTCGAAAGCAGTGGAAGGGACATCATTCGAGAAATGGTACGGGAAGGAACCCGTTTTGTCCTTCCTGAAAATCTGGGATTGCGAGGCTTTTGTAAAACGGTTGCTTGCAACCAAGTTCAGATAAGTACACCTTCGTCGGATATCCCAAAGAAACAAAGGGATACTACTTCTATAAACCGAGCGAAAACAAAGTATTCATCGCCCGAGGTGGGATATTCTTGGAAAAATAATTTATTTCCAAGACAGCCAGTAGGAGGACTATTCATCTTGATGAAATTCTAGATGAGATATTTGCTCAGGAACCACTAGACGGCCCCTTAGAAGAAGTAGAGCCAGAAGTGGTCGTTGAGCAAGAACCAATAGCTACAGTTAATGAGGACGGTCCAAGGAAGTCTGAAAGGACCAATCATGCACCTATCAGATACGGTTTTCTAGTAACTAGAGGTGATGATTTGGTGTTAGTGGACAATGATACAGCTACCTTTCGAGAAGCCATGGACGGAACCGACTCTGAGAAATGGCTGGAAGCCATGAGGGAAGAAATACAATCCATGTCAGATAATCAAGTGTGGGACTTGGTGGATCAAAACCCTGGCGTAAAAGTCATTGGGTGTAAATGGATCTTTAAAATAAAGATAGACATGGACGGCAAACCTCATACCTATAAAGCAAGACTGATAGCAAAAGGTTATAGACAAGTCCACGAAATTGACTATGAGGAAACCTTTTCTCCAATAGCTATGGTCAAATCTATTCGCATTCTACTTGCCGTAGCAGCTTATCATAATTATGAGATATGGCAAATGGATGTCAAAACCGCTTTCCTTAATGGGAGGTTAGATGAGGACGTTTATATGTCCCAGCCTGAGGGTTTTGAGGATCCAAAGAATAAGGGAAAGATTTGCAAGTTGCTCAAATCAATTTATGGTTTGAAGCAAGCATCTCGGAGTTGGAACCAACTTTTTGATGAAGCTGTGAAATAGTTTGGCTTCATCAAGAACGGTGATGAACCTTGCATGTATAAAAAGGCAGATGGGAGTAAGGTAGTCTTTTAGGTGCTCTATGTCGATGACATATTGCTCATTGGAAACGACGTCCCTACCTTGCTCTTGACAAAGGCTTGGTTAGGTGAGTGTTTTGCAATGAAGGACTTAGGTGAAGCTTCTTATATCTTGGGGATCAAGATATATAGAGATCGTGCCAAGCGGGTCTTGGGCTTAAGTCAAAGCACTTATATAGACAAAGTGTTGAGAAGATTCTCAATGCATAATTCCAAAAAAGGACTGCTGCCCATGCGTCATGGCATAAAGCTTAGTAAGAGTCAGTGTGCTGAGACACCTGAAGAGCTAAAAAGAATGAATGAGATCCCATATGCATCGGCTATAGGGTCCATAATGTATGCCATGATATGTACGAGACCAGATGTCTCGTTTGCCCTAAGTTATACCAATAGACATCAATCCAAACCCGGTTAGGAACACTGGATTGCGGTCAAGATAATTCTCAAATATTTGAGAAAAACCAAAGACGCTTTTCTTGTATACGGGGGAAGAAGTGATGATGATCTAGTCGTCAAAGGATATGTTGACGCTAGTTTCCAGACAGACCCTGATGAGTTTAAGAGTCAGTTGGGATATTTACGTTGAACGGTGGAGCATTCAGCTGGAAAAGCAAGAAGCATGACACCATCGCCGACTCTACAACGGAAGTTGAGTATATTGCTACATCGGAAGCAGCAAAGGAGGTTGTATGGATCAGAACTTTCATGGCTGGGTTAGGTGTAATTAAAAACCCATCTAACCCAATAGACTTATATTGTGACAACACGGGGCCATTGCGCAAGCTAAGGAACCCAGGGCACATGACAGATCCAAGCATGTACTCAGGAAGTATCACATCATCCGCGACATAGTTGCTAGAGGTGACGTGAAGATCCACTACATTGCATCTGATGATAACACAACCGACCCCTTGACCAAGGCTCTTCCTCAAGCAAAACATGATAAAAAAGTTAGGTCAATAGGGATAGACTGGGACTTAGATTAGAACTAGGGGCAAGTGGGAGATTGATAGCATTTTTGTGCCCTAGTCCAATTGCTACTAGTCTATAAATGTCTATGTCTATTAATCATCGTTTGTAATAAATAAAACGGCTTTGTATTACTTATGTGTTGAAGTATTATGTTAAACATGATCTGATTTATGACCGCTAAAGTGATAGCATTTGTGCCCTAGTCCAATTGGCATTAGTTTGTAAACGTCTATGTACAAATATCATCGTTTGCAATATATAAATATAAACGGCTTTATATTACTTATGTGTTGAAGTAATATGTTAAGCATGATCTGATTTATGACCACTAAAGTAGTAGAACCATAAATCTGTACAGATCACACTTAACGAGTCCCTGGTCAACGTATGCTTCCTTGAAAGCGACCAGTATGAGGATGGTTCTTAATGACGTAGTTCTACTTGTCATAGGGATGTGGGATCCTGGAACTGTATCATAGATATCATGAGGTGATTGATATCGGATGACCCGCATTGAATAGTGTTTTCATAGATTAAGCCATAAACATATTCAGATGCGATAGCTTGTCACGACATCCTTAGACCAAGGAGTCTTTGTGATCACTGTGCAATGAACGTGCGGCTTTAACTTGTGCCAAACGCTTTCTGTAAAAGGATTGCTATGAAGGGCATGATTGGGTGGCGGAACGGGTTGCATGAGTGACACGAAAGACGGCTAAGGGATTTATCCCTCATACTACGGTATGGGAAAGATATCCGTTAGAAGGCCTCTTGATGGAGACTGACTGAGAGGAAAAGCATGGCCATGCAAATGATACGGGTTATCAGTCCTCAGTCATCTCGCATATCAAGTAACAATGATTGATTGAACAAGGGAGACGACTCTATGCCTTGAGATCAATCGGGATATCTAGAGATAAGAGGATGGTGACTTGTACGCACAAAGGTTAAGTCAAATCATCGATCATCGTGCACCTTGGGTAATCATAATGTTTTACTAGAGACCACTTATGATGGATCGGGCAACAGCGAGTCTTGCGCTGATCTGCCAACGGTGGCATGAGCCTAGAGGGTCACACACATACAAGATGGATAACATGAGACAAGGAAACATGGAGGTTTCTTAAGGAGAAGTATGTGGACAAAACTGGAGGTTTTGTGCCATAGGTTCGGTTTGAGAGAATAATTAGCGAATCGAGAAAAATTGAGTTTTTCGTCGATATCGCGTCGGACTTTGTTTGATAAGTAACGACAAAAGGGTCGGGCAACTTTTGGACGCGGCATGAGACAACACGGGAGGGCCCATTGGGCTCGGCCCATGAAGCCTCATGGCCGGCCCACTTGGTGGGGCCATTGTGGGGGCCACACAACACCATGCTTAGTTGGTGGTTGTGGATTAAGAGGTGAGTGATTTAAGGGGTATGGGTTAAAGCACCTTTAAGCCCATACCAATCACTTTTAACCCATACTTGTGAGTTGGATGATGGATTAAATGGAAGACTTTAATTCATTTATCATTTAATCACAAAACTCACACAAAAACCTCTCTCTCTCTAGTGTGGCCGGCCACCCCTCTCTTCTCCTCCATCTTGCTCTCTTGTTCTTCATTTAATTGTTCTAGTAGGCAATTAAGTGAAGGATCTTGAAGATCATCCTCTTGGTGTGGACTTGCTTTAGAGAAGAAGATCCGAACGTTCTTCTTTATCGGTTCAAACAAGACTTAAAGGTAAACATCTTGTGGAATAGATTTTGCTTTGGGATTTAATGGTTTAAATGTTCTTGGACAAGGTTTGGCGTAGATTATCTTTTATTGCTTCCGCTATCTCGACGATCTAGAACGCTCCAAAACCCTACATAAAGTAGTAGAACCATAAATCTGTATGGATCACACTTAACGAGTCTCTGGTCAATAACGCTTCAATTGAAGCGACCAGTATGAGGATGGTGTTGCTACGTTTAAGTGTTGGCATAATTTTTTAGCGCAAATGTAAGAAGTCAGTACAACAAGTTATATGACATGTGGAGCGACTTGTTACGATCCAGATTAGGAAAGAGCTGAAGCTTTCCTATTTCGACGAAGCTTGGAGTAAAAGAAGAAAGACGACACGAAGACTTGGAGCGCAAGAAAGTGACGACGACAAGCCAGGCGACTTCCAGCTGGCAGTACCACGTCAGCAATAGGCGGCAACTCTACTTGCGTGATTTATTCAGGAAGTCAGAACAGGCAAGACGACTTCCAACTGTCATGGAAGGCGGCAACGACTTGCCTGATTTATTCAGGAAGTCTAAAACTTCCTGTTCCTGGTCCGAGAAGGATTAGGAATGTGAGCTGCTATAAAAAACCTTGGGCTTCCCATTAGCAGTCATCCGTTCTTGTTCTAATAATTGCAAGATTTCTCAGAGCTCTTAACCGTGCACCATTGGCGTGTTGAGAGGCTGATTAAGATTCGCTAGAACGGTCTTTGCTCCGATCAAACATTAAGTCGCGAAGACTAAGTGCTTGATTGTAGGGTTTTGGACCGTTCTAGATCGTCGAGATAGCGGAAGCAATAAAAGATAATCTACTCCAAACCTTGTCCAAGAACATTTAAACCATTAAATCCCAAAGCAAAATCTATTCCACAAGATGTTTACCTTTAAGTTTTGTTTGAATCGATAAAGAAGAACGTTCGGATCTTCTTCTCTAAAGCTAGTCCACACCAAGAGGATGATCTTCAAGATCCTTCACTTAATTGCCTACTAGAACAATTAAATGAAGAACAAGAGAGCAAGATGATGAAGAGGAGAGGGGTGGCCGGCCACAATGAGAGAGAGAGAGGATTTTTGTGTGTTTTGTGACTTAATGAATTAATGAATTAAAGTCTTGCATTATAATTCATCATCCAACTCACAAGTATGGGTTAAAAGTGATTGGTATGGGCTTAAAGGTGCTTTAACCCATACCCCTTAAATCACTCACCTCTTAATCCACAATCACCAACTAAGCATGGCATTGTGTGGCCCCCACAATGGCCCCACCAAGTGGGCCGGCCATATCGCCTTATTGGGCCCTTATTGGGCCGGCCATGAGGCTTTATGGGCCGAGCTCAATGGGCCCTCCCGTGTTGTCTCATGCCGCGTCCAAAAGTTGCCCGACCTTTTTGTCGTTACTTATCAAACAAAGTCCGACGCGATATCGACGAAAAACTCAATTTTTCTCGATTCGCTAATTATTCTCTCAAACCGAACCTATGGCACAAAACCTCCAGTTTTGTCCATATACTTCTCCTTAAAAAACATCCATGTTTCCTTGTCTCAAGTTATCCGTCTTGTATGTGTGTGACCCTCTAGGCTCATGCCACCGTTGGCAGATCAGCGCAAGACTCGCTCTTGCCCGATCCATCATAAGTGGTCTCTAGTAAAACATTATGATTACCCAAGGTGCACGATGATCGATAATTCGACTTAACCTTTGTGCGTACAAGTCACCATCCTTTTATCTCTAGATATCCCGATTGATCTCAAGGCATAGAGTCGTCTCCCTTGTTCAATCAATCATTGTTACTTGATATGCGAGATGACTGAGAAATGATAACCCGTATCATTTGCATGGCCATGCTTTTTCTCTCAGTCAGTCTCCATCAAGAGGCCTTCTAACGGATATCTTTCCCATACCGTAGTATGAGGGACAAATCCCTTAGCCGTCTTTCGTGTCACTCATGCAACCCGTTCCGCCACCCAATCATGCCTTTTATAGCAATCCTTTTACAGAAAGCGTTTGGCGCAAGTTAAAGCCGTACGTTCATTGCATAGTGATTACAAAGACTCCTTGGTCTAAGGATGTCGTGACAAGCTATCGCATCTGAATATGTTTATGGCTTAATCTATGAAAACACTATTCAATGCGGGTCGTCCGATATCAATCACCTCATGATATCTATGATATGGTTCCAGGATCCCACATCCTTATGACAAGTAGAACTACGTCATTAAGAACCATCCTCATACTGGTCGCTTTTAAGGAAGCATAGGTTGACCAGGGACTCGTTAAGTGTGATCCGTACAGATTTATGGTTCTACTACTTTAGTGGTCATAAATCAGATCATGCTTAACATATTACTTCAACACATAAGTAATATAAAGCCATTTATATTTATACATTACAAACGATGATATTTGAACATAGACGTTTACAGGCTAATACCAATTGGACTAGGGCACAAATGCTATCAATCTCCCACTTGCCCTTAGCTCCAATCTAAGTCTCAGTCTATACCCATTGACCTAACATGTTTTTCATGTTTATCTTGAGGAAGAGCCTTGGTTAATGGGTCGGCTGTGTTATCATCAGTTGCAACGTAGTGGATCTTCACGTCACCTCCAGCAATTATGTCGCGGATGATGTGATACTTTCTGAGTACATGTTTGGATCTGTTATGTGCCCTGGGTTCCTTAGCTTGCGCAATAGCCCCGGTGTTGTCACAATATAAGTCTACTGGGTTAGACGGGTTTTTAATTACACCTAACCCAGCCATGAAACTCCTGATCCATACAGCCTCTTTTGCCGCCTCACATGCGGCAATGTACTCAGCTTCCGTCGTAGAGTCGGCAATGGTATCCTGCTTCTTGCTTTTCCAGCTGAATGCTCCACCGTTCAACATAAACACATATGCCAACTGACTCTTAAAGTCATCGGGGTCTGTCTGGAAACTAGCGTCGACATATCCTTTGACGACGAGATCATCATTTCTGCCCCCGTATACAAGAAAGGCGTCCTTGGTTTTTCTCAAATATTTGAGAATCGCCTTGACAGCCATCCAGTGTGCCTCACCGGGTTTGGATTGATGTCTACTGGTACAGCTTAGGACAAACGAGACATCCGGTCTCGTGCATATCATGACATACATTATGGACCCTATAGCCGAAGCATATGGGATCTCATTCATTCTTGCTAGCTCTGCAGGTGTCTCAGCACCCTGGTTCTTGCTAAGCTTCACGCCATGACGCATGGGCAGCAATCCTTTCTTTGAATCTTGCATTGAGAATCGTCTCAACACCTTGTCTATATAAGTGTTTTGACTTAAGCCCATGACCCGCTTGGCACGGTCTCTATATATCTTGATTCCCAAGATGTAAGAGGCCTCGCCTAAGTCCTTCATTGCAAAACACTCACCTAACCAAGTCTTCGTTAAGAGCAAGGTAGGGACGTCGTTTCCAATGAGCAGTATGTCATCAACATAAAGCACTAAAAAGATTATATTGCTCCCACTTGCCTTTTTATACACGCAAGGTTCATCATCGTTCTTGACGAAGCCAAACCGTTTTACTACTTCATCAAAACGCTGATTCCAACTCCGAGATGCTTGCTTCAAACCATAGATTGATTTGAGCAACTTGCAAATCTTTCCCTTATTCTTTGGATCCTCAAAATCCTCAGGCTGAGACATATAAACGTCCTCAGCTAACCTCCCGTTGAGGAAGGCGGTTTTGACATCCATTTGCCATATCTCATAGTTGTGATATGCTGCTATGGCAAGAAGAATGCGGATAGATTTGACCATAACTACTGGAGAAAAGGTCTCTTCATAGTCAATTCTGTGGACTTGTCTATAACCTTTTGCTACCAGTCTCGCTTTATAGGTCTGAGGTTTGCCATCCATGTCAATCTTTATTTTAAAGATCCATTTACACCCTATGACCTTAACATCAAGGGTATGATCTACCAAGTCCCACACTTGATTATCTGACATGGATTGCATTTCTTCCCTCATGGCTTCCAGCCATTTCTCAGAGTCGGTTCCGTCCAAAGCCTCTCGAAAGGTAGCTGGATCATTGTCCACTAGTACTAAACCATCACCTTCAGTTACTAAGAAACCGTATCTAACAGGTGCATGACTTATCCTTTCAGAGCGCCTCGGACCGTCCTCATTAACTGCAGCTATTGGTTCTTGCTCAATGACCACTTCTGGCTCTACCTCTTCTAGTGGGTCTTCTCGTGGTTCCCGAGTGACCATCTCATCTAGAACTTCATCAAGATGAATAGCCCTCCCACTGACTGTCTTGGAAATGAACTCTTTTTCCAAGAACGTCCCACCTCGAGCGACAAAAACTTTATTTTCGCTCGATTTGTAGAAGTAGTATCCTTTTGTTTCTTTTGGATATCCGACGAAAGTGCATTTATCAATTCTTGGTTCGAGCTTGGTTGCAAGCAACCTTTTAACATAAGCCTCGCAACCCCAGATTTTAAGGAAGGACAAAATGGGTTCCTTCCCGTACCATTTTTCAAATGATGTCCCTTCCACTGCTTTCGACGGAGCCCTATTTATTATGAAAGCGGTCGTTTGCAGAGCATAACCCCAGAAGGAGATCGGGAGATCAGTGAGACTTAACATTGATCGAACCATATCTAACAATGTTCGATTCCTCCGTTCGGACACACCATTAAGTTGCGGTGTTCCTGGCGGAGTCCACTAAGATAGTATTCCACCTTCAGTAAGATAACTAAGAAACTCCTCGGATAAGTATTCTCTACCCCGATCAGAACGGAGTGCCTTGATACTCTTTCCGAGTTGGTTTTCTACTTCAGTCCTAAACTCTTTGAATTTATCAAAAGTTTCGGACTTATGTCTCATGAGATAGACATAACCATATCTACTGAAATCGTCAGTAAATGTGATAAAGTAGCCTAAACCACCTCTGGCATGCGTACTCATTGGTCCACATACGTCTGAATGTATTAGACCCAATAAGTCACCTGCCCTCTCACCTAAACCAGTGAAGGGCGCTTTAGTCATCTTGCCCATCAAACAAGCTTCGCATCTTTCAATCGCTTGGAATTCGAATTGACTTAGAAGTCCGCGCTTATGAAGCGCTGAGATGCGTTTCTCATTTATGTGACCTAGACGACAATGCCAGATAAGAGTTTGGTCTAAATCATTAGTTTTAAACCTCTTAGCATTTACATTATAGAGCATGTTGGATTTCGAGTTTTGCATATTCAATATGTATAATCCTCCAACAGTGCGAGCATTGCCATAATATATATTGTTGCGCATAATATCAAAAAACCCGTTCTTAATATTAAAATAATATCCCTCTATTTCAAGAAGAGAAATTGAGATAATATTCCTGTTGAAAACAGGTACGCAAAACACATCATTAAGTTCAATTACAAGCCCACTGGGCAAAACAAGGTTCACAGAACCCACAGCAGTTGCGGCAACTCTAGTATTGTTCCCAACTCTTAGGTCCACCTCGTTTTCCTTTATATCTCTTCTACTGTGTAACACCTGCACATCAGCACAGACATGAGACTCAGCTCCAGTGTCTAGTACCCAGGTATTTATTGTAGAAAGATATAGCTCTAATGGAATACCTGATAAAGTAGCGGCCTCACCGCCCTTCTTCTGATCCTCCTTCAGCTGCTGACAGTCTTTCTTCCAATGACCAGGCTTTTGACAGTAGAAACAGACCGACTCCTTTGCCTTCCCTTTGCCTTGTACGGGCATGTGAGGTCTAGGAATAAATGGTCGTCTGTTCCTCCCTGCGAGGTGTCTTGGGCCTTTACCCTTGCCACCAACAGCTTTGAAGTTGGGTCCCTTCATGACCATGAAGACATTTTTGGACGAACTGCCCCTTATGCTCTTCTCGGCAGTTACTAGCATGCTGTGCAACTCCGACACGGTCTTGTCCATATCATGCATATGATAGTTCATGACGAACCCACCATATGCATGAGGAAGGGATTGCAGAACAAAATCCGCAGCCATTTCCTTTTCCATAGACATACCGATACTAGTCATATGGTCAAAATGCCCCTTCATCTGTAGGACGTGAGGACCTACGGAGCTGCCTGCTGACATCTTGCAGGCTATGAGTTCTCGGAGAACAGTGTATTTTTCAATACGTACTTTCTCCTTGAACATATCCTTGATCTGTGCAAACATTGCAAACGGATCATGGGATAGCTCCATAAACTGCTTTTGGAGGTCCGCCTCCATGCAGCCCAGCATGACACACGCAACGTCGATAGAGTCGCTAAGGTGTTTCTGGTACGCATCCTTAACGACCCTCGTTGCGTTGGTAGCTGGCTCCTCAGGGATAGCCTTATCAAGGACGTACTCCCTACGTTCCATTTTTAACACAAGTCGTAAATTTCTGTCCCAGTCTAGATAATTTGTCCCGTTGAGTTTACACTTCTCGAGTATAGTCCTCAATGACAAATTAGACGAGTTTGTTGAATTACTAGCCATTTCTACACGAAGAAAGTAAATTTAATCAGAATAGTTGAATAAATTTACGAAGATCCGAATTAAACACCAACCATTAGATTCTAAAATTTAGAATCTTTAAACCAAGATCCCTTATTCGTCATTTGAAGTGCGCTAAGGCGCACCGCTCCAATTGACTTATTTAGGTAGGACATCCGTCCAATTACAACCCGTGTAACTCTTAGTCAGGGTATGTGTAAAACACACGGCTTACCCTTCCGATGCCCCAGCTCGACCTCAGGCCAAGAATCGTGGTTGAGTCAACCAACTTTCACTAACGAGTTAACTTTGTGCAGATGCTCCGCTAAGGCGCACGACATCCCACAAAGTTTACCATTCCCATCTAGAACCCATTCGATCGATGCTCCGCTAAGGCGCACGACACCGATAAAATGTTTCTACATGGGTGTGAATTTGGGTGGCATCTCACTTGACTCAAATTAACTTGTAATTTGGTTGTGTTTAATAATTCGAAAGTATTTGGTACAATTACGAACCCGTCATCAACAACCCGTGTTGTGACGTTTCTAATTGTATCACATACTATCTTCATTTGAATCTGTCATTTGCAACCCGTGCAAATACGTTTCAAATTTGAACTCATCCATCACAACACGTGTGATGATAGTTCACACCGCTTTAAACATGCAAACAATTAAAGTTGATTTTAATCTTTGCATGTGAGGTGATCGCCTATAAACTTATAAACTAATCATGCAAGCATGCAATTAATTAAATAATTCAAGCAAGCATCCATAAAGCGTTAAATATGCATTTTATAGCCCATCCTAATCTTAGGATTCTACGAGTCTTCACATCTTCTCGTCGTTCTCATTCGGGCTCCCACTAGCTCTTGGACTTCCTCCAAGACCGTCATCGTGCTCGATTTTCCATCCTTCTCGTCTTTGAGTAATAATTACAATTAATACTCGGTTCGTAGACCGGATAAAAAATAATTACACTTTATGGGCTCGAATAAAAGAATAATTACACGCTAACACTAACGGTATGCAAACCGTGAAAGCGATAAATCTAATGGGCTACTAATGCATCATACATTTCATCACATCATCCAACATGTTATCACACAAACATGTTATCAAATAATATGCAATAATTCCGGTTTTAATTTTGCCAAGTTGCTTGGTCGGGTTTATCGAAACTAGACCTTTTCGAAAAACGGTTTATCGAAACCGATTAAATTTTGAAAGTTTTTGAAATATTGGATCGCGGGTTCGTGACATGGATCAAACACCACACACGAACCAAGTCGGGCCAAGCCAATGGGCCGAGCCCAACTATGCACGGCCCGGTTTGGGCCTTGGAAGGCCCAAACCCGGCTTGCCGCCACTCTCGGCCTCGGCCAAGAGTGGGGACGGGCCCGGTCACCGTCGGCCTCACCGGCCTCCGGTGACCTCCGTCCGGTACCTCCGATCCGGCTCCCCGAGAGTCTTTTCTCGGACCCGACAAATCCAATAATTTCCGAAAAATACCAAATTTAATATATTTTTCAAAATTAACATATTTCATGCAAATCTCCCAAAAACCATTAAAATCATGTTATCAACTTTTGGCATGCAAATAATCACAAAACCGAAATGAATTCAACAAGACAAAGATTAAGAGGGTAACCAACCCTCTGATACCACTGTAGGGTTTTGGAGCGTTCTAGATCGTCGAGATAGCGGAAGCAATAAAAGATAATCTACTCCAAACCTTGTCCAAGAACATTTAAACCATTAAATCCCAAAGCAAAATCTATTCCACAAGATGTTTACCTTTAAGTTTTGTTTGAATCGATAAAGAAGAACGTTCGGATCTTCTTCTCTAAAGCTAGTCCACACCAAGAGGATGATCTTCAAGATCCTTCACTTAATTGCCTACTAGAACAATTAAATGAAGAACAAGAGAGCAAGATGATGAAGAGGAGAGGGGTGGCCGGCCACAATGAGAGAGAGAGAGGATTTTTGTGTGTTTTGTGACTTAATGAATTAATGAATTAAAGTCTTGCATTATAATTCATCATCCAACTCACAAGTATGGGTTAAAAGTGATTGGTATGGGCTTAAAGGTGCTTTAACCCATACCCCTTAAATCACTCACCTCTTAATCCACAATCACCAACTAAGCATGGCATTGTGTGGCCCCCACAATGGCCCCACCAAGTGGGCCGGCCATATGGCCTTATTGGGCTCTTAATGGGCCGGCCATGAGGCTTCATGGGCCGAGCTCAATGGGCCCTCCCGTGTTGTCTCATGCCGCGTCCAAAAGTTGCCCGACCTTTTTGTCGTTACTTATCAAACAAAGTCCGACGCGATATCGACGAAAAACTCAATTTTTCTCGATTCGCTAATTATTCTCTCAAACCGAACCTATGGCACAAAACCTCCAGTTTTGTCCATATACTTCTCCTTAAGAAACATCCATGTTTCCTTGTCTCAAGTTATCCGTCTTGTATGTGTGTGACCCTCTAGGCTCATGCCACCGTTGGCAGATCAGCGCAAGACTCGCTCTTGCCCGATCCATCATAAGTGGTCTCTAGTAAAACATTATGATTACCCAAGGTGCACGATGATCGATAATTCGACTTAACCTTTGTGCGTACAAGTCACCATCCTTTTATCTCTAGATATCCCGATTGATCTCAAGGCATAGAGTCGTCTCCCTTGTTCAATCAATCATTGTTACTTGATATGCGAGATGACTGAGAAATGATAACCCGTATCATTTGCATGGCCATGCTTTTTCTCTCAGTCAGTCTCCATCAAGAGGCCTTCTAACGGATATCTTTCCCATACCGTAGTATGAGGGATAAATCTCTTAGCCGTCTTTCGTGTCACTCATGCAACCCGTTCCGCCACCCAATCATGCCCTTTATAGCAATCATTTTACAGAAAGCGTTTGGCGCAAGTTAAAGCCGTACGTTCATTGCATAGTGATCACAAAGACTCCTTGGTCTAAGGACGTCGTGACAAGCTATCGCATCTGAATATGTTTATGGCTTAATCTATGAAAACACTATTCAATGCGGGTCGTCCGATATCAATCACCTCATGATATCTATGATATGGTTCTAGGATCCCACATCCTTATGACAAGTAGAACTACGTCATTAAGAACCATCCTCATACTGGTCGCTTTTAAGGAAGCATAGGTTGACCAGGGACTCGTTAAGTGTGATCCGTACAGATTTATGGTTCTACTACTTTAGTGGTCATAAATCAGATCATGCTTAACATATTACTTCAACACATAAGTAATATAAAGCCGTTTATATTTATACATTACAAACGATGATATTTGAACATAGACGTTTACAGGCTAATACCAATTGGACTAGGGCACAAATGCTATCATTGATCGGTTAGGGTTTTTGTTTGTGATTGAAGATTCACAACTCCGTCAAAGAAGACTACGACACCGAGCATAGGCTTGCTCGAAGGGTGGAATTGAGAGGATCTCAAAGACAGGGGGAGAGGCCCTTGGTCGAGGTTGTTCACGGTGAGATCTATAGTAGCTTAGGACAATAGCTTGTGTGATAGCTAGTTGGTGCTTGAAGTTGTACTATTGACTACCTAATAGTGAAAACCTTTCCACTGGAAAAGTGCCCCCAGACGTAGGTGCGGAATCACCGAACTGGGTAATCATCTCTGGTGTCGTTATTATTATCTGTTTATTGTTTGACTTACGGTTTACTATTTAGGCAAGTAGTCGAGACACAAGTTACGAGTTTGTGTTCGACTTCTTGACTCGGCTACGATTCAGAATTTCAATTGGTATCAGAGGAGGCACCTTATCTCTTAGGTGATTTTCCTGCAAAATTCTGAGTAGCTAATATGGATTCAAAGGAAGGAGGATCTGTCAATCGACCACCGGTGCTCGACGAAACTAATTATGGGTACTGGAAAGCACGGATGTGTGCCTTTTTGAAGTCTCTCGACAGCAAAACCTGGAAGGTTGTCATCAATGGATGGGAGGAACCTCACTATGCTGATGCTCAAGGAAGTCAAAGTAGCATTAAACCAGAAAAAGAGTGGAGCGCGGAAGATGATGAAGCCGCCCTAGGTAATTCTCGTGCACTCAATGCCATATTTAATGGAGTAGACAAGAATGTTTTTCGACTTATCAACACGTGCACAAGTGCCAAAATTGCTTGGGACACTCTTGCTGTTGCTTATGAGGGTACTTCCAAAGTCAAAGAGCAGAATTACAGTACCTCACGACCAACTTTGAAGCCCTTACCATGAATGAAGACGAAACTATTGCGGAGTTTAATGTGCGCATCAAGGATCTGGCCAATGAATCATATTCACTTGGCAAGCCTATGACCGATGAAGATTTGGTCAGAAAAACGCTGAGAGCCCTAAGTCCCAGATTCAAGATGAAGATTACCGCCATATAAGAAGTCCATGACTTGAAGACACTGAAGTTTGATGAACTCATGGGATCTCTAATGACCTTCGAGCTCTCCCTACCTCTTATCGAGAAGAAACATAAAGGTGTGGCTTTCAAGAGTTCTACCCAAAAGCAGAAGAACTTGACGCACTCTGATTCGGATAGTGACATTGAGGAAACTATCGCTATGCTGGCCAAAACCTACAAAAAAAGTCATAAAAAGATTTAGCCAGATAATAGGAAGGAATGTCACCCGAGAAGTCAGAGACAAGCCGCAGCACAAGTTCCAGAAGTTCGAAAGCACAAATAGTGATGGTAGAAGAGGAGAGCGATTTGAAAAAGGGAAAAGGATTCAGTGTCATGAGTGTGAAGGCTATGGGCATTTCCATGAGGAGTGTCCCAACTTCCTGAAACGAGAACTCAATGCTCCACTATCTGATGAAAACAAAGAGGACAACGACTTCGAACAGATAAGTAACCTTGTTGCTTTTTCAGGCACTACTCCTTGTCATAACCTCAAACATGCTGACGAATCTGCTGAGAAACATGCCTCTGATGATGAGCTATCTAACAATACCATGAACAAAGCTTACGATGAATTGTATGCCAAATGGATTGAAGAGTCTCAAGTCCTTGAAAAGCAGAATGTCCTCATTCTCTCTATTACTGAAGACAAGACAAGGCTTCTCGAAACCGTTGTTGATCTAAAGCAAGAAGTTAGCCGTTTGAATGAGGAACTAGACCAGATGACTAAAACAGTTCGAATGATGAACTCCAGCTCCGACACCCTGGACAAAATTCTGTCGATTGGAAAACCAGCAAAGAACATGCAGGGGCTCGGCTATTCTCAAAGAGGTTCCTCATCCCAGACCACCTTTGTCCCTCAAAAAACGGCGAACAACATGTCTCAGCAGATGTCACAAACATCTGGCAACAGCCAGCCGCGGAAGAAACACCATCATGGCAGCTCAAAGAAGAAGAGACATGATTGGGTGTGTCATCATTGTGGACGAAGAGGTCATATTCGACCTTTCTGCTATCGTCTATATGGAAGGAGCTTCGTCAAGCAAAGGACCACCATCAAGAAAGCCCAACCACGTAAGGAATGGCGAGTTAAGGAGGTAAACTATCGAGCAAATATTGCTTACACCGCTCTAAAAGCTTCAATAAGCAATGATTGGTACTTTTATAGTGGATCCTCACGACATATGACTGGTAATAGCTCATTCTTGGTCACTTAAATACCTTGCACTAATAGCTTTGTCACTTTTGGTGACGGAGTAAAAGCTAGAGTACTCGGGAAGGGAAAACTCAACCTTCCTAACTTACCATGCCTGAAAGAGGCTCTACTGGTAGAAGGTCTTACAGCAAACCTCATCAGCATCAGTCAAATATGCGATCTGAATCTGGATGTCATGATCACAAGGAGTTGGTCTCATACTGATCTCTTCTTAAAGAAGCTTAGCTGATCAGGGACTCATCAAATGTAATTCTTTCTGATCTACAGTTCTAATATTAGTGATTATACACGTAATGATATATATCAAATTACATTCGATATATTACTACAACACATTAGTAAAATATGCAAATTTATTTATTCGGAAAGATGATAAAACATTGCATCTGTAGATCACTTTTATATTTCATGACAAGTGCACTGTCAAAGACGAACACCAGAAGAAAGTCATGACTGGTCACAGGTCTCTTGATAACTGTTATATATGGTCTCCTGCCACAACTCCCCTATCCACCAAATGCTTCCTGTCCAAGACTGACGAGACCAAGCTCTGGCACCAAAGATTTGGTCATTTGAACCTTAGGAGTATGCAGAAAGTTATCTCTGAAAAGGCCATAGTCGGTGTCCCTGATCTAAAGATTGTTGAAGGAAAAATCTGTGATGAATGTCAGATCGTTAAACAAGTTAAGATGTCACACAAGATGGTGCAACATCCTACCACTTTGAGAACGTTGGAACTTCTTCATGTTGATCTGATAGGACCAATGCGAGTTGAAAGTGTTGGAAGGAAACGATACGTGTTTGTATGCGTGGACGACTTCTCCAGGTACACTTGGGTAGATTTTATTCGAAAAAAATCTGACACATTTTTTGTCTTTAAAGCTCTATGCAACAAAGTCCGAAGAGAAAAAGGAGATGTCATTGGCAAGGTGATGAGAAGTCGAAGTGACCACGGGAGAGAATTTGAAAACATCAGCTTTGCAAATTTCTGTGATGAAGAAGGTATAGCTCATGAATTCTCTGCAACACCACAGCAAAATGGGATCGTAGAAAGGAAGAATCGAAATCTCTAGGAGATGGCTAGAGTGATGATACGCGCCAAAGACTTACCTACCCACTTTTGGGCTGAAGCCCTGAACACGGCGTGCCATATTCATAATAGAGTTACCCTTCGCCCAGGTACTACTACTACTATATATGAAATATGGAGAGGGAGAAAGCCAAATGCCAAGTATTTCCATGTCTTCGGTTCAGTGTGTTATATATTGGCTGATAGAGACCCACAACGCAAGTTTGATTCCTAGAGCGATGAAGGTATCTTTCTTGGGTACTCTAGAAACAGGCAAGCCTTTCGTGTCTTTAATAAACACACTAGGTCTGTGATGGAATCCATAAATGTGGTTGTTAATGATTTCTATGAGGATTCCAAAAGAGATGATGATGAAGATGAAGTGTATCCAAGTATCAGGGGTATCAGGACAGATACAAACATTTCTTTCCCTAAGAGTACTAATACCAGGACAGATGGTGATAACGAAGGGCATGACATTGTTCCTGATAAAAAGTCTTCCCCTACTGTGGAACAAAGAATCCCTTCTAGACGTGAACTATCTAGATATGATAAGCAATCTTTGCTTTGTCTCCAAGATCGAACTCAAGAATGTGCAAGAGGCTATGAATGATAAATATGGTGTCGATCAAGATGACATGACTTTGTTCTGCAACAACATCAGTGATATCAGTATCTCGAAGAATCCAGTCCAACATAGCAAGACAAAACAACTTGCTGATATCTTCACGAAGGCTTTGGATACTAACTGTTTTAAGAGTCTTAGGTCCTCCCTTGGACTCGCTCCTTGATCAATAATCGTTGTCAATCAGGGTAAATTAGGGTTAATATTATGTTAGGCCCATTAGGGTTTAGGTTTGTGTATTAAGGTTTCCTAGTTTGGTTTATATTCTTATTGTTCCTTATATAAAGGAACCTTCATTATGTAATTCACAACCAATTGAGAAGCAAATTGAATCATATACACATCGTTTCATATATATTGTCATGGTATCAGAGTCATACCTAATCAACAAATCCTAGCTTTGCCCACTCGTTAATTATGATTTAATGGGTGGGCGAGGCATACCTAATTTATTTTTTCTTAGTAAGATGTAGCGTCGTTGCTGCTCAACACAATTTCTTCTTCTTCTTTTTTTCATTTTGGATTTGCCGCATACACCACAACCATGTCTCCAGTGGCCGCACCCCTCTCATCCGTTTGTGTGCTATATTATTAGTCTGTCATATACCATCTCTAAATTACTTTCCGTTGAGAATTTCCTATTGTCCTATTTAATTTTGTCTTGTTCTCTCTATCAAGTCAATCACTTCTTCAAAACTCATGTTATCTTACTTCTCCGCCCTTACAAATCATTCCACCATTCACACCCACCTACCTTTACTATTTTTCTTCAAATTTTCTCTCATTTATATATTTTATTTTCTTTCTCAATCAATGATTTAGCTTAAATCTTTCCCCTCTCCTTTTCTCTCACCGTTTCTTTTTCTATACCCCCTTTATTTTTTTTATTATTATTATTATTATTAGCTTCTTCTTTCTTTCACACTCTCTCTCACACATATTTTATTCAATCTCTCACTCTCTTCTAATTATTTCTCTTTACTTCCCGTCCCCTTATATTTCTCATCTCCTTCAGTTTTTTTTTCTCAATCTCGATTACTACAATAGTTCAAGTTATTGCAGATCAAGTTCATCTCTCAAGTTTGAAGATATATTCATCAAAGGCTTCTCGACTGCTCTCTTTGAAGACTTTTGCTCCAGTCAAAGAATTCGGCTTCCTCTTGCTTCGACTGCAGGGGAGTGTTAGATATATTATATTAGTTATTAATATATGGGCCGAGGCCCACTACACTTTGTATCTCTACTTAAACCCTAGCCGTCATAACTCATGTAAACCCTAGCCGTCATAACTCATAACTTTGTATTCACATCGGTTTCCAGTTCCGTCTCTGGTCTCCGTATTTGGTTTCAATATTGGGTATCAATCCCCAAAGCCTCAAGGCTCCGGTCTCCTTCAGAATTGGGTATAAATTCCCAAAGCCTTCAGGCTCAGGTCTCTCAAGTCTCTGTCTTCGAGTTTCGAGTTCAAGCACCAGTCATTGTCATTCACCGTCATGTGCCGCCACTGCATCAGTTTTTTTTCGTAGTCAAATTGATGTTGGTCGACCCACATCAATTTGAGGGGGGGTGTCAATTAGGGTAAATTAGGGTTAATATTATGTTAGGCCCATTAGGGCTAGTATTATGGAAAGCCCATTAGGGTTTAGGTTTGTGTATTAGGGTTTCCTAGTTTGGTTTATATTCTTATCGTTCCTTATATAAAGGAACCTTCATTATGTAATTCACAACCAATTGAGAAGCAAATTGAATCATATACACATCGTTTCATATAGATTGTCAATCGTCAAGTAAGAGAGGGGAGTTTTGTTGATTCGTTTCCTTCTCTCTGGATCAAGAGGGTCTCTAAAACGAATCTGGGCTTGAGTTAGACCAAGGTATTAATGCACGTCTATGGAGTTATGTCAATGGGATCAATTGCTGACATATATAAGTGCAAGAGCTCACCGAAGAAGAGGCTTCCACTCCCAATCCGGTAGATGATTATGTGAAGTCAGGTGACGACCGCTGATTTGTGCAAAAACTGGTGATGAAGACTTCTGAAGAAACTTGTTCGGGTCATGTGTAAATCATCAGAATTTTGGTGACATGGTGTACAAACATGTTGCAGCACGTGTAAAATCCTCTTGCAACATGTTATGTGCCTTGCTGTTGAAAGACGAGAAGACTCAACTAGTCAATATGATCCGCCGATGTGTGCGACATGTTTGAAGAAGAGACATGAAGATGGCTGAAGATGATCGTGTTAGCCGGAGACGTTGCTTGCCGGAAGTTTACTGTGAAGATTGTGAGGCTATGTTTGCACCCTTGTTGGGGTTTGCATTTTCTCATGTTTGGAGTTGGTTTATACCCTGCCATTATTCGAATATCGTTGTATGGTAGCCTTTGGCAATCTTATTAGACAAACAGGGGGAGATATAAGCTCAGACGTTACGTACAGAAGTCGCACCAGAAGTTGCGCCAGAAATCGCACCAGAAGAAGTCGCCGCTCCAGAAGATAAACCAGAAGCCGCACAAGAAGTCGCATCAGAAGTCACATACTGGCTGTGTGCGTAACTGCCTCAAGGTGACGATGTGCCTAAAATGTGTTTTAAGTCACATCACTTGCTGTGCGTAACTGCCACAAGATAACTCACTTGCTGTGCGTAACTGCCACAAGGTGACGATGTGCTTAAAAATGTGTTTGCCTAAAAAATTGCCAAAGGGGGAGATTGTTGCTACGTTTAAGTGTGGGCATAATTTTTTAGCGCAAATGTAAGAAGTCAATACAACAAGTTACATGACATGTGGAGCGACTTGTTACGATCCAAATTAGGAAAGAGTTGAAGCTTTCCTATTTCGACGAAGCTTGGAGTAAAAGAAGAAAGACGCCACGAAGACTTGGAGCGCAAGAAAGTGACGACGACAAGCCAGGCGACTTCCAGCTGGCAGTACCACGTCAGCAATAGGCGGAAACTCTACTTGCGTGATTTATTCAGGAAGTTAGAACAGGCAAGACGACTTCCAGCTGTCATGGAAGGCGGCAACGACTTGCCTGATTTATTCAGGAAGTCTGAAACTTCCTGTTCCTGGTCCGAGAAGGATTATGAATGTGAGCTGCTATAAAAAGCCTTGGGCTTCCCATTAGCAGTCATCCGTTCTTGTTCTAATAATTGCAAGATTTCTCAGAGCTCTTAACCGAGAACCATTGGCGTGTTGAGAGGCTGATTAAGATTCGCTAGAACGGTCTTTGCTCCGATCAAACATTAAGTCGCGAAGACTAAGTGCTTGATCGGTTAGGGTTTTTGTTTGTGATTGAAGATTCACAACTCCGTCAAAGAAGACTACGACACCGAGCATAGGCTTGCTCGAAGGGTGGAATTGAGAGGATCTCAAAGACAGGGGGAGAGGCCCTTGGTCGAGGTTGTTCACGGTGAGATCTATAGTAGCTTAGGACAATAGCTTGTGTGATAGCTAGTTGGTGCTTGAAGTTGTACTATTGACTACCTAATAGTGAAAACCTTTCCACTGGCAAAGTGCCCCCAGACGTAGGTGCGGAGTCACCGAACTGGGTAATCATCTCTGGTGTCGTTATTATTATCTGTTTATTGTTTGACTTACGGTTTACAGTTTAGGCAAGTAGTCGAGACACAAATTACGACTTTGTGTTCGACTTCTTGACTCGGCTACGATTCAGAATTTCAGTTCTCAATGATGTAGTTCTGCTTATCATAGGGATGTGGGATCCTGGAATCATATCATAGATATCATTAGGTGATTGATATCGGACGACCCGCTTTGAATAGTGTTTCATAGATTAAGCTATGAACATATTCAAATGCGATAGCTTGTCACGATATCCTTAGACTAATGAGTCTTTGTGATCGCTATGCCATCAACATACGGCTTTAACTTGCGCCTAACGCTTTCCATAACAGGATTGCAATAACGGGCATGATTGGGTGGCGGAACGAATTGCATGAGTGACACGAAAGACGGCTAAGGGATTTATCCCTCGTACTACGGTATGGGAAAGATATCCGTTAAGGTCGCTTGATCGAGAGTGACTGAGAGAAAAAGTATGGCCATGCCAGTGATACGGGTTATCAATTCTCAGTCGTCTCACATATCAAGTAACAATGATTGATTAAACAAGGATGACGACTCTATGCTTTGTGATCAATCGGGATGTCTAGAGATAATAGGATAGTGACTTGTACGCACAAGGTTAAATCGAATCATCGATCATCATGCACCTTGAGTAATCATAATGTCTTACTAGAGACCACTTATGATGGATCGGGCAAAAGAGATTTCGTGCGCCGATCTGCCAACAGTGGCATGAGCCTGGAGAGTCACACACATACAATATGAATAACTTGAGACAAGGAAACATTGACGTTTCTTGAGGAGCAAGACTTGGCCAAAACTGAGGGTTTTAGGTCATGGGTTTGGTTTGTGAGAATAATTAGCGAATCGAGAAAACTGAGTTTTTCCGTCGATGTCGCGTCGGACTTTGTTTGATAAGTAACGACAAAAGGGTCGGGTAATTTTTGGAAACGGCACGCAACCGCATGAGCGAGCCCATTGGGCTCGGCCCATGAGGTCACCAAGCCGGCCCAACAAAGGCCCAACAAGGCCCAAAAGCCTCTTATGGCCGGCCACAATGGTGAGTCCAATTGTGGGGGCTACACACCATGCTTAGTTGGTGTTGTTGATTAAGAGGAGAGTGATTTAAGGGGATTAGGTGATGACTTGCCTTTAACCCATGCTTTCACCATTTGTTACTTTAATCAATCATGCCTTATGAGTTGATGAAGTAGTAAAATATCAAAAACATTTTCACTCCCTCAGTCCCCTCACAAGTGTGGCCGGCCACATCTCTCTCTCTCCTCTCTTTGCTCTCTTGTTCTTCACACATTAGTTCTAGTAGGCTTTTTGTGAAGGATCTTAAGGATCATTCTCTTGGTGTGGACTTGCTCTAGAGAAGAAGATCATCTAGTTCTTCTTTCTTGATTCAACAAAGACTAAAAGGTAAACTCTTGTGGAATAGATTTTGCCTTGAGATTTAATGGTTCATGTTCTTGGACAGTTTTTGGAGTTCTTAATGTTTATGCTTCCGCTATCTCGATGATCTTGAACGCTCCAAAACCCAACAGTCACAACTGCCGATTCTACAACAGAGGCTGAATACATAGTTGCAGTAGAAGCAGCTAAGGAAGTCGTATGGGTTAGAAGCTTTCTAACCGGATTAGATGTAATGTCGCGAGCGTCTGATCCGGTAAACTTGTTGTGTGACAACACGGGGCCATAGCATTAGCTCAAGAGCCCAGATTCCACAACAGAACTAAACACATATAGAGGAAGTATCACATTATCAGAGAATATATTGATAACGGTGATGTGGAGATTACTTATGTACCGACTGATGACAACGTTGCTGATCCCTTGACAAAGGCTTTACCGCAGCCTAATCATGAGGCACATGTGAAGTCTATGGGGGTAGATTGGAACTTAGGTTGGAACTAGGGGCAAGTGGGAGATTGTTAGGATTATGCCCTAGTCTAGTGTAACTCCTCAATCTATATTGTAACAGACATCACTTTTCGATATAATAAAAGGCATTATATTTCTAATGTGTTGTAGTAGTATATCTAATGTGATTTGATCTATATCATTATGGGTATAACCACTTATAGTAGAACTATAGATCAGAAAGAATTGCATTCGATAAGTCCCTGATCAGCTAAGCTTCTTCTGAAGCAATCAGTATGAAACTAACTTCTTGTGATCATGCTCTACTGATCATGGTAAAGTGCGTGCCGGAGTTATATCATAGATACCATCAGGTCGATGATATCGGACAACTCGATTGTGAGTATGCTACATAGATCCAGTCATGAGATACTCATAGATCGTAGCTTGCCATCATATCCTAAGACCAAAGAGTCTTTGTGTACACTGTGTAACGAATACCTAAGTTTGACCTAGTCTAACGTTACCTGTAAAAAGGTAGCTATAACGGCTTTGATTGGCTTGGATATTAATTGCATTTATGAACTCAAAAGGCGTCTGAGGAATTTATCACTCATACTCCGGTATGAGAAAGATATACTTTTAGACCACTTGATGAGTATGACTGAAGGAATAGCACGGCCGTGTAGGTGATACCTTAGTATCAGTTTTCAGTCATCTCAGATATCAAGAAACAGTGATTGATAAATTAGGATGACGATTCTATGCCTATTGATCAATCTGGATATCGGTTTGATAAAATGACAGTGACATGTACGATAACAGGTTAAGTCGAATAATTGATAATCACGAACGTTGAGTAATCATAATGTCTTACTAGAGACCACTTATGATGGAAATGGTAAAATAGTAATTTTACCAGTTTGCCAACGGGTCGTGAGCCTAGAGGGTCACACGCATTAAGCACAATACGTGAAAAATAAGCATGGATGGAAATTGGGAGAATCCAGTTTTCAGTTTAGTCAAATTGAAAACGATTCGGTTGATTTCTGGCCTAGGTTTTTTAACCAGACGTTTGAAGGAATCGAGTTGGGGAAATTGAACCGGTTTAGCTAAACCAAAATTAGAACTCAATTATATGGGTTTTAATTTGGATTTAGTTAAACGGGCTTGAAGCCCATTCAGGGTTTTAATTCATGAATGGGGGGCAAGAGTGCACTTATGAGTTTAAAGGGGTAATATGTGTAATTATTTATTTGAATTTTCAAATCAGATTTTTTGATATAATTATATAATAAATACACAATATATTACTTCCCCTTTTAGACCATATTTTCGGCAACCTCTCCCCTATTCCCTCTCCAATTGCCGACCCTCCCCATAACCATTCCTCCATAGCTTTTTGTGCAATTCTCTTTTCATCCATTAGCAAGTGTGTGAGAAAACCGACGGTGGTTGTTGTGCTTGTGTGGACTCGATTAGGAAAATACTATTTTGTGTTTTTGATCGATTAACAAGGTAAAATTTTAGATTATAAAAGTTTATAACATGCTGAATTTTTCATTAAGATTCATGTTTGCATTCGATTCCCATGGTTCGATTAAGCTCCGCTGCATGAAATTATTGTTTGGAACCCTTGGGAATCCCTTTCATCATCAAGATATTGGTGATCTGTAACAGTGTTTGGTCTGGCCTATAACATGTGTAACTACATGTTAGAGATTTGTGTCATCTGTCGCCTTTAACGTGTGTAACTACGTGTTCAAGTAGTGTTGGCTGAAACATGCGTCACAAACATGTTCAGCTTATTTTGTGATTTAAGGAACGACATGATTACAACATGCGTAACAAACATGTTACAACTTGTCGGTACATCATTAATTGGAACATGCGTCACAAACATGTTGCAACATGATGAACACTCCTTACCACAAAGAGATAGAAGACGAAGACTTGCACTATGTACCTTGCTGATAAAGGACGAGAAGACTCAACAAGAAGACGTGATCTGCTGCAGCATACATAAGTCAAACATGAAGATTGACAATGGCTGAAGAAGATCGTCATAGACGGGAGATAAAACTCGACCGGAGATTGCGAAGAACAGAAAACGTGTCATCAAGATGTGTTTGCCTAAAAAATTGCCAAAGGGGGAGATTGTTGCTACGTTCAGTGTTGGCAGATTTTTTAAGCACAAGGTAAGATGTCTGTCAACATATCGCAACATATGTAGTATGACATTATGTGCGCAGAATTAGTTAAGTACAGCAGCGATCCTGTTTAGACAGAGAACATCAGCGCGCGTGAGTTTTAGGCAACGACTAAATAAGGCAATCTCCAGCTAGCATCAAGACACATCAGCAAGGCATGTAGGCGGTAACGTCGGCTTGCCAAAGACGGCAAGGGTTTGGATTTCCTAATCGGTATTGGAAACCAATTAGGCTACTCGAATTGCTAAATAAGCAGGTGCTTTACCCCTTAGCAACTCGTCTGCTTTTACGTCCTTCCTGTGCTAAATACTCAGAGCTCGTGACCGTGTAAGATTAGCGGATCAGAGGTTGTTTTATTTAGAAGGACATTGTCGATCACAAACATCAACTCATAAGGATTTGAGTGTTTGTGATTTGAAGGTATTTGTTCGTGATTGAAGACTCACGAAGAAGATTGTCGAAGACAACGCAACCGAGCATAGGCTTGCTCAAATGGCGAAATTGAGAGGATCTCAAAGACAGGGGGAGAGGCCCTTGGTCGAGGTTGTTCACGGTGAGATCTATAGTAGCTTAGGACAATAGCTTGTGTGATAGCTAGTTGATGCTTGAAGTTGTACTATTGACTACCAGATAGTGAAAACCTTTCCACTGACAGAGTGCCCCCAGACGTAGGTGTGGAGTCACGGAACTGGGTAAACATATTGTGTCTTTTCTATTTATTGTTCCGTTATTTACTTATACGTGATCAGACAAGTTGTCGAACAAATTGTCACAACATTGTGTTCAACATCTTGTCCCTGCAACAACTCAGAATTTCAGTTGTCATCTATATTTTTGCACGTAACTTTCTTTTCAAGTTGGTAAGAAATCTATCATTCGTTCATTTTTATCAAGTCAATATATCTAATAGGCATCTGATGATTACTATTTTTACTATGTTGTTTCGGGTATATGAATGAGACGAAAAAAATTAATTGCTCCGAGGTATATATTGTTGTATATTACTTTCACTTATAAATTGCATGTGATATTTAAACATTGTATGTCAAATTGTACAACAATGTATTTGACGATAAATGAACAATTTTGAAGTGTACTTTGACAACACCAATATACTGAGTGTCCATCTATAGTATCGTGTTTATGTTATGATATTTTTTCAATAAAAAATAGTATACCATTTTTTCTAAAGGTTATACCGGGCATCGTCTGCTGCTCCCCCTAATATTTTATAATATTCTTATAATATAACTAAACAAAAGTGAATCATTCGTATGTGCATCAGTTTGCCCTTTTAACGTCAGAGTGGACATTTGACGGGTACTTGCATTTGCCGCAACTTTTGAGAACCAACAGAGAGTGTCCAAATCTCAATGTATAATAATCGAAACAGAGTGTCCAATCCTCAACGGGTTAAGCTCATGTTATCCAATGCGGTTCATGGTTTCGATTTTGATTCTAATATGCTCATCTTTGTTTAAAACGGTCCACTTTTTATTCTCATCATTATACTTTTATTTAACTGAAAATAATGAAACACTACATACAAAAGTTGTAGAAAAATGAAAGAAAGCTGCTCAAGGTGAATTAAAAAAGAAGCGTCCTTGCAGAGCACCTTTGGGGCAGAGAGCCCCTTCTCGAAGCACTTGTTATTTATCTTTAATCTAATTACGAATGAATAAATAAATAAATGATTGTCGTGTCTCATTTCACGTGCTCTTGTCAACATAGCACGTGACCCTCCCTCTTCTCTCTCCGCACAGTGACTGTTGAGGCAATGAGTGAAGTTCAAATCGCCCACACTCAGCCTCTCTTTGTCTTTGACTTTTCACTCTCATTCCCACACAGCACAGACACACACACACCCTTTTGGACTCACTCACTCACTACCCATCTTCTTCATCATCATCTTCTTCCTCTGCACAGAAGTTGCTTCCTTTTCTTCTATATGTGAAGCTGCTCTATCTATGGGCTGCTTTCAGTCCAAAACCTCCCACCTTCCCTCCCTCGACCAGGACCCCTCTCAGCCCCTTCCCAAGCCAGATCCAGGTCTGCTCTCTCTCTTTTCTCTCATTCTCTTTTCAATTTCAGTTTTGGTTTTTGAATGTTTGCTATTGCAGATTTTATTTACAGCTGACCCATTTGTGCCATTACCTTTGTATGTTGATCTGTATTGTGTTTTTGAATTTTGATATATGGGTACTGATCCTTGTTTGTTGGTGAAGCCAATGGGGAGCAATTGGAGCAGGAGCAAGTGCCTGCATTCAAGGAATATGCGCTCGCCGAGCTCCGGGCGGCCACCAATGGCTTCAACAGTGAATTCATAGTTTCCGAGAGCGGAGAGAAAGCCCCCAATGTGGTTTATAGAGGGAAGCTCAGGAATAACCGGCTCGTGGCCATAAAGCGCTTCTCCAAACTGTCCTGGCCCGACCCCCAACAGTTTGCTGTAATGTTTCTTTCTTTACAATTTTTGTTTGGTTGATGAGAAAATGTAGTTTGAGAAAGAAAATCACAATGTAGGATAATTAATGATTGGTTTGATAGGCAGGAAACATATTATGCTCTTTAAGGAAAGAAAGTTAACTGGTTAAAAGTAATGCACTTTTTTTTGCAGATGATATTCTAAAGCTGATAATTAGAGGTTTAAAAATATAGATACTTTGCTTTGTTTCTTTGAAGACGGGCAAGAATATAAAGAGCAAAGAAATCAATGTTTTGGTTGGTTGGTTGGTAAATAAATCTAAATTTAACAGAAAAAGTTGTAGTCTGGTTTATTTCCTTGTTTTGCTTCTGAGAGAATACTTTGAAGTGTTAAAAATGATGAATTTGGAAAAGAAATGTGTTACTTTGTTATTAAGAAAGTTCTGGGAGTTGAGAGAAGTGAATAAATTTCAACTTCAGTGTTTAGTGTTTTTGTTTCCTTGGATTGAGGAAAAACAAGAACTAAAATATTGTTTGTGAATCTCACTTGGGAAGGATGCGGAAAAGTTAGATTTGACTACACAAAGCATACAATTTGATTTTATTTGATTTGTTCTTGTTACTCTTCCCAGTAACTAGTTGCAGGATATATGAAGTAAATTATCCTTTTTCCCTCTCCATAAATTCAAAGATCAAAAGGTTCCCAAAATGTTTTGTTAATTTTTCTAAGATAAAAAGTAGAAAAGAGTAACATGAAAATCAGCAATTGGTCATTACAAAGTTGGAGCTATATTCAGGCTTATCTATGAAAAAAAAGCACTCTTATCCTTAATATTTTTTTGGGGACAATCGCAGGTAGGTACACCCAACGAAACTTGTTTTGCACATAAGTTCACCCAAAATGCTTGTTTATGTCTTTTGCACATAAATACAACCAACATTTTACGTAAATCTGTAATGGAGTTAGAAGGGGAACGAAAATAAGAATTTTGGGAGAGCTGACAAGCTAAAAAGAGGTTGGGTGTGCGTGCAAAAGAGGTTTCGTTAGGTGTACCTAGCTGCAATTATCCTTTTCAAGGACTCATAACTAAATTCATATTTTTTATATTTACTTTGTGTGCTTATCTATTGGTAATTGTTTTCTTTTGTTAGACTGAAGCTTATGGGGTTGGCAAGGTTCGGCATAAGAGATTGGTGAATTTAATTGGTTGTTGTGCTGAGGGAGATGAGCGGCTACTGGTGGCAGAGTACATGCCCAATGATACTCTCTCTAAGCATCTGTTTCATTGTATGTTTGCTTTGTTTTCATACTTGTCATTGGCAAGTTTTCGTTCTTGGTTAGTTATAATTTGTCCTTCTTAGTTGTTTAAGTTAATTGCTGATTTTAGGGGAAAAACAGCCACTGCCCTGGGAAATGCGCGTCAGAGTAGCATACTATATTGCACAAGCACTTGATCACTGCATTGCTGAAAATCGGAAAATCTATCACGATTTAAATGCCTACAGGGTTCTTTTTGATGAGGTAAATATTTGAATTGAATGATTACTCCTTGAACGTGCTTATATCTTTTTATATTAATTTATCTATGTTTATCCTTTTCATTGTATACATAGAAGAGTTGTTTGTTTTTGATGGAACAAATACCAGAAGTGACTTCAAATGAAATATAAACAATTAAAAGAATGCTAATCGCCAAAAAGCAGAATCAGTCAAATGCTGTATGCAATGCATTGTAACCTTTATTACACTGTTGATCCTTCAAATCAAAAGGGCAAACAAGTAGAATGCATCTAGACTTGATGTCATAATGCAAGGAAAATTTGATAAAATTTCGGAAAGAGGACTTGAAGAAAGTCGCTTTACATGTGTAAGTAGGTGTGGCGTAGTGTAGTACTACAAGATTGAATTATATTGAAGGTCCCAGAGATTACATTAGAGAACTTACAATATCTTGAGAACAAAAAAAAACGTAGGAGATTATTTATACGCATATTTGAAACCAAGCAAGAGAATTTAGTCCAATTTCCACCAAATCACACCAAAAATCATCACGGCCGCAGCCAGCATACCGGCGCAGAGAAGGCTAAGATTAATCACACTGGATTTCACAGCCCCTCTCTGACCTTCATCGTTATAACTCAACCAAGCTCTCTATTGTCATTTCTTCAACTGCTGTGCTATTTAAAAGAATAGAAGAGGGAGAAATAGTCTCACAAAAGTCACACAATGTTTAACCTAGAGAGTTTCTTTCTCAGTCAATACCATTAATTTCAGAAAAAGCATAAGCAATGATTATAAATTCTGATGCTTTAAAAAAGAAAAGAGCCTACACTGATACAGCTTCCACACGCTAAGTTATAGGGGGAGGCGTGGAAATTGTTTGAAGCTTGCAGTTAAAAGTGTAACCTTAAAATTGAGTAACGTGAAGGATGATGACTTTATTTTATACCCATAGGGTGTTAACATCTCTCTTTTTGAGGATACCCTGATTATTTCTTGGGACGAGATTTGGAGCTATTGTAGACTTTACCTTCATGCTTTGGAACATATTTGTATATGAGCTAAGGAAAGAGTTACTGACATAGTTTGCAATTACTTTATCACCATCATCGCCGATAACCAGACATGTTAGTTAGATCGACTTCCCTTTTCCGTTGCTCTTATGACCAGTGAAGGAGTGTTTTGGTAAGAGGATGCATGCATGGATGGGTGTAGCTGTGAAGAGTTCTACCCCTCTCATAACGCTGAGGAATGATGAATCATTTATGTCAGTTGAAACTCGTTTGATTTGAAAGGAACAATTATAAAGTGAGGTCCCAGAAATACAAGGAAAATATACATGCATAAATTTCACATATCAATAATTTATATATCAAGGGGTTTGAGCTTAATAGTTTAACTCAATTTTGTTCTTATGACAGGATGGTGATCCCCGATTATCTAGTTTTGGACTCATGAAGAACAGCCGAGATGGGAAAAGCTATAGTACTAACTTGGCATATACTCCACCAGAATTTATGCGGACAGGTACGTCCTTAAGTTTTCTTGTGTTTTATGTACTGATTTTGTCTTTTGGGAACTTAGATGTTGAAAACTATGTTTGAACTAACTTTTTTCACCATAATAATTTTGATTGAAGTACTTAATATCTTACTTCTATGTTTTGGATAAAGATATGCTAGATTTTCTCAAAATAGAGATAGAATAAAAGCATGCAGTTGGTGTCTTAAAAAAATTCAGATAATGAGATGATCCCTGAACTTAGGATCAAAGACAAGTTCGATTACCTTCTAGTGGAATCCTTGAACACAAGTTGTAGGAGAAAACAAGATCAGCCAATTTCAGGTAATGTAGTACAGATTCGGGGTGTATAAATAAACACTCATATGCATATCAATATTGATACACCCTGACAGTGTATCGACTAGAGCAGGAATATAGAAAAGATAAATAGATGATAAATAAAAATAAAAATAAAAGGAAAGAAATAAAATAAAAAGAAAAAGAAAAACTTGTCTTGCAGACTTCCTTCATGGGCCCACCACCCATCTGAAGGTCCACGGTTTTATTAAGCCAATAAAATTAGGAATCAGAGCCCAAGTATATTTTGCCCAATTTTATTGGTCCAAGCTTTTTCATCAAAAATAGAGGTCCTACCGGGAGTCGAACCCAGGTCGCTGGATTCAAAGTCCAGAGTGCTAACCACTACACCATAGAACCCATTTATTGAATATTGTAACAACTATGAATTTATCATTTTCTATAACAAAGACTAATTTTATCACTCTTTAACCCATTTATTGTTTTCATTGATCATTTGAGTTGCAGATTTTTTAGTAAGTTTGGAAAAATGGTTTAGAATTTTTTTCAAGGCTAAGATTTTTACCATCTCCATGACTCGAACATCTGACCAGCAGGTCACAATTGCAAACACTTACCATTTGAACAAGTAGGGTTTGGTAAAATGTTTCGGAGGTTAGTGTTATTAGGACTTAATTTAAAGAATTGAGCTACATTTAACATAAGGCAAATGTTTATAAAACTTGGCTCTTTTTTTTCTTCCAGATTTTCATTTCTTGTTGTTTCACTAATCTTCCAAAAGTTCCTATTGCATGAATGCACCTAGTGTCTAACCATTTGTTTCCTTATTTTTTTCTTCAATCTTTCATGGGTTCTGTCTAACATTTTCTACTTTATCATTTTTGCAGGTAGGGTTATCCCAGAGAGTGTAATCTATAGTTATGGAACAGTTCTGCTGGATCTTTTGAGCGGAAAGCATATTCCTCCGAGTCATGTATGATTAATTCAGTCTATTTGTTATCGTGACATCATAGTTCTCATGCTCAATGCTGTTGCAGATACCTCTTTATTTTTCTGATTATTGGCTCTTGTATATGTTGCGAGTCTATCCTTGGCTTTCTTCTGGCAATACCATAGGCTTGTGATATAAACCTAGGAAGCTATGCAAAAGAAACAAAGTAACATTACTTGCTTTACATTCAACCATTAATAGAAGGAGGTACATATAAAGGGATCAGTCAAACCATCTATTATGGTTGACCTCTTAGTTGTAAAGTCTGATTGATTTTGGATTGTGGGTAGTATTGGCATGTGGCTGTTTGTGGCCACCTCATGTGGCCTTCAAAGCATATGTAAATGGTTTCTTGCTATAGAGTCTACGTGTAGATGTCTCTAGCCCTAGATGTGAGGGGACTGTAAGTATGACGTCTCTCATTAAACAAAAATAGAAAAATTAACAATATATATATAATTATAAAGGAAGAGTCAAACCCAACTATTAAGGTTGACCTTTTATTTGATATATGTAGTTCAATTTAAAATTCGACTTATAAATTAAACCTGTCATCTGGAGAAGATTAGGCTTGGAGAATAAATACTACGATTATCACTAGAAACAAAATTGTTGTATAGTTATGAGTTAAGCTTGTAATAAGTATTGTTCATACAGGATTCATCCAAATTATCAATTAATTGTTGGCTTTCAGGCTTTAGATCTGATAAGAGGAAAGAACTTACTGTTATTGATGGATTCGTCATTAGAAGGACAATATGCAAGTGAAGATGCAACAGAGTTGGTTGATCTGGCCTCAAAATGTCTTCAGTATGAGGCTAGAGATCGTCCGGATATCAAGTTTCTGCTTTCGGCAGTTGAACCCTTGCAAAAGCAGAAAGAGGTGAATTTTCAATTAGCTATGACCGAGAACATGATTTACATTTTGTTTCATTTTACGCCTTAATAAACGGTTTCTGGTTCACATTTGTATTCCTAGGTGGAATCCCACGTCTTAATGGGTCTAACAAAAACCCCGGTGGTGTTGCCAACCATGCTTTCCCCCCTTGGAAAGGCTTGTGCAAGGATGGATCTCGGCGCAGTGCATGATATCTTGCTTAAAACAGGCTATAAAGATGAAGAGGGTGCTGAAAATGAGGTGAGTTAAGGCTACAACTCTGCAATCCGTTCCTTTAGGAATACCATATACTGGTTGGTGATTTAATCTTTGTCACAACTGGGTTCTTTATGAAGTTGTCGTTCCAAGAGTGGACTCAGCAAGTGCAAGACATGTTAAATACAAAGAAATTTGGTGATATCGCATTCAGAGACAAGGATTTCAAGAATGCCATTGAGTATTACACAAAGGTAGACTCTTTTATTTTATACTTGTGGTTGCTTTATTGTGAATTTGCTTGTGAGACTGATTAGTTTGCCTGACTATGTAGTTACATAAAAAACACTTTGTCAATTGATTCTCCTTTTAATATAATTGCCTTTGCCGATTAAAAAAATAATTAGAGCATTCGATTTTTGGCCTTTGCCCCGTCTTCCCCATGTCTCTCCCTAGAGTTATATTATTGTTAGTTCTTGGCTAATTAACTAATATGGAAATGATAAATTTATCTGTATGTCAAATTTTGGGGGTGAATATTGTGGTAATCTATTGCATAATTTACTTCCTAAAAGGGAAAGTGGACACTTAATTTGGACCCGACCGTCTTCCCTGACTTTGCTGTGAAAGTAAGCCACTTCCTTTCCGGATTCCGTTTCTATTTCGGGGCCATCTCCTGTTGCTTCTTTTGAAAACTATGTTCCGGTTTCAGGGAATGAGTTTCCACCCGCTATTTCATCTTTTTTCTACTTTACTATTTCGAAGTCAAGCCTACATACACATCCTGTCCTTCTACCTCCTCCCTGGATAGGAAGTACCACACACAAGGCAAAAGGTCTTGCTTGATCTGCCCTCCAAGTCCAAGGCCTACTGATTGTCATGGTATTTTAAAATGTCGGACACTTGTTTTGAAAAGACGAGCAATTTAGAAATGCATTTTGTTCTTCTAAATTGGTGTATATTGTTCATTTATTTCTAATGGTGTGCTAATTTGCAACCTGTCCTGTCTGACTTCGGTCGATGGGTTTCTGTCTTCCCGCATAGATTTTTTAATTTCTCTTTTTCTTATTTATTTGTTTCTGCAATTTATATCTGGGCACAAACTTGTGTATATTCTGATTGTAACTTGTTTTCTGTTAACTGCAGTTAGTGTCAATGATGTCTGTTCCATCAGGCACCATCTTTGTGAGGCGAGCCCTATCGTACTTGATGATGGGCCAACCAGAACTTGCACTGAGAGACGCAATGCAGGCTCAAGTGTGCTTGCCCGAGTGGCCTACTGCGTTCTACATGCAAGCCCTCGCTCTCTCCAAACTCGGGATGGAAACTGACGCTCAGGACATGCTCAACGACGGGGCCTCATTTGACGCGAAGAAGCAGAACAGCTGGCGCAATTGAATGTAGTCGATATCAGATTTAATGTCTGATACAATGTTGTTGTCGTCTAAAGTAGGTTGGCACATAAGGAGATGTACAAAGTAGGAAGAAATAAGTAGTAGTAGACAAAGAAGCAGCTTTCAAAGTTTCAAAACTGTGTTTCAGCCATCTTTCATGATTTGTGACCGTTCCTTGAAGAATTCTGTTTCCTTCCAAAGTTGCCGTATCAGTCAAGAAATTGGTTATCTTCCCAATAGCTCGGTCTTCTGTGCATATCCTCTCTTTTTTTCACCAACTTTAATTGTATTAAAAAAAAGATTGGGTTGAAGACATCCATAGAGAAAAATGAAGTTATAATTCTGCACATAATATATAGGAAAATTTTCAAGTTGACACGTGTTAACCTCTTTGAAGAGATTTATATCCATCCTATTTTTAGAAAATTATAATTTTTTATTTATATAGTTTATTGTAAATTCTGATTTTTTTAATTCAATGATTTACTGTAGTATACTGATATATTTCAAACAATTAGAAATTAATAACAAACAAATATAATATTAATTAAAATTTTGTTGGACTACAATTCTTTTTATAAACTAATTTGAATACATGTTAATCACGTATTTTTATATAAGATACGATTCATGAACCAAATAAATCGATCATTGTCCCATTCATTAGATTTCGATGAATCTTTTTGATATGTTTGGTTATGCAATATTCTGGTCCGCCGTGTTGATTTTCAGGGAACGAATGATGAATTGAAGAAGAAATATTGATGGAGTTGACTTCTTCATGCATATTCAGCAACAAAATAGAGATCGACAGTGATGACAAGAAAGTGAATTATTTTGTAATGTTCAATATAAGATAGTATATTTTTTGAATCATGACGTGATTTGTGTTTTAAGGCTGATTTTTTCATGTTATTGAGGAAATAAATAGCAATTAAGAAACAGTTAATTGAGTTCAAGAAACCAAAAGGTTATCATATGTGATATGTCGCATAAAAGATGATACGATATTGACATGTATATCAATTACTTTTATACAAATATTTGTTTATCATTTACTAATTTTTTATTCTTCGATATCTTGAAATCCACGAGGCTTATTCAATAATTTATTTAAATTGTTCGTTATAATATTATTATTGGAGTATTATTGATATTTTTTATTGTTTTTTTTACAAATTATTTTATTTAATTTAGAATATTTCACTTTAAAAAATTAAATTTATATTAAACAATTTTAGTTATACAATAATATTTTAAAAATAACACCGAGTATCGCGCAGAACTACAATCTAATAATAACAATCAATAAAAAGATAAAAGAGAAATTGTCTGTCAGCAATCAACTGGTTCAAGTAACTGACCAGTCAGTTGGGATACAAATCTTTTCTCTTGGTTGATTAGGTATAACAGTATAACTATTGTTCTACAACACATATTTTGTCCATTATATTTTTGTTCTGACCATAAGCTTCTTTATCATACTTATTTTTATTTTAATATATTTTATATGCAATGAAATATGATCGAATATAATTTTAAATATATAAAATTGTTGGTTTCAAAAGTCGTGTTGACCTTATTATTAAGTTTTTTTGTTTAAATTTTGAATATATTCTAAAATTTATTATGAACTCCAAAAGTACTCGATTGAGATTATTTTAGCGAATCCATTTAGCATTACTTAAATCATTTTATTACATGGTTGAAGTTTTGTAAAATCACGCTAAACAAACTGTACGGAAACCATTGCAAAATTGAGTTTCATAACATATATATTTACAACAACACTCCATATTAAAGTTAAAGCTAATTACAACTAGGTACATCCAACCAAACACGTTTTGCTCATAAATACACATGTATGTTTTTAAAATCTTGTTAACTCACCCGAATGCATATTTTACACTACTCATCAATATAGTGACAAAATAATTGTCCGAGCTCTCAAAGATTCACTTTTTCTCTGTTGATCTTCTGTCGTATAAGCTAGTCAGGGACGAATACACCGACTTGCTTCTGAACAATACAAATATATAAATTTTAGGTTAGCTAACAAGATAATAAATATTTTTGGTGTAATTATATACAAAACCTTTCAATTGGATGTACCTAACTTGAATTAATTATATAATTTGAGTTATTAACTGTCGGTAAAACATGCGTGAGTTATGGACGATTGTCCCAAAAACAAACCGTGAATATAGAAATCCAGAAAAGGAAAGGGACCCACTGCCGAGCCGCGTCAGTGCGTCACGTCGGCGGTGCTAGTCTGCCGTTGGTCACGTTGGCGGTCGGCGGCGCTGGTTACGTCGTCGGCGCTGGTCTCCAGCACATCAGGATGTAATCTCCTGTTACCGGCGGCGCTGAAGAGAAGGAAAGCAAAGAGTGCTTGTGGGCTTTTTATTTTGATATATTTTATATGCGATGAAATATGATCAAATATAATTTTAGATATATGAAATTGTTGGTTTCAATACTCATGTTGACGTTATTATTTATTAATGTTTTCTTTTGTTTAGATTTTGAATATGTTCTAAAATCTATTATGATCTCATAAAGTATTTGATCGGGATTATTTTAGTGAATCCGTTTAGCATGACTTAAATCATTTTATTGCATGATTGAAGTTTTGTAAAATCATGCTAAACGAATTGTGTGTGAAACCATTGCAAAACCAAGTTTCGTAACATATATATTTACAACAACACTTTATATTAAAGTTAAAGTTAATTACAACTACAGTGACAAAATAGTTGTCCAAGCTCTCAAAGATTCACTATTTTCCTACTGATCCTCTGTCGTATGATGTAGTTATAGATGAATACACCGACTTGCTTCTGAACAATACAAAAATATAAATTTTAAGTTAGCTAACAAGATAATAAATATTTTTGGTGTAATTATATACAAAACACTTTTAATTGGATGTACCTAACTTGAATTAGTTATATAATTTGAGTTATTAACTGTCAGTAAAACATGCGTGAGTTACGAAGGATTGTCCCAAAAACAACCCGTGAATATAGAAATCCAGAAAAGGAAAGGGAGCCAGTGCCGAGTCAGGTCCTACTCATCAAAATCCAAACTGTCTTTAAAAATTGAAAAGGTGTCGCTTTCCTCCACCAATCAGCGCTATCCTAGAAAATGAGTGGACACACCGCAACAACACAAATAATAAACAGAGAGAGAGAGAGAGAGAGAAAGAGAGACGAGAATTCCATTTCCTGGCACAAACCCTCCAAAGGCCCTTTCTTCAATTGGTACTCTCTCCCTCGTTTCTCTGTTTCTTGTTCAGATCTTATCATTATGAATTCCCCTTTACTTGCTTTCTTCTATCCCGTTGACTTGAATTGAAATGAATTTATTGGCCTTTTAATTGGGCAACTTTAACCATGTTTATGAGGTTTCTGAATATGGAATCATGGATTGTTATGGATACAACTCTGTTTGCTTCTGTATTTATCTGGGTTCATCAATATTGATTTCTTAGTTCTTAATTCTGTTGGGTGTTAAGTTCTTGGAGTATTTGGTGGGCATCAGAATATGGGTAATGTGCACACCATCAAAGTTGTTTCAGAGATGAAAGATAACCAACTTCTTACCCTTATGTTGACTCAACTGAGTGTTGGATCTTAAAGTAATGAAATTTGGAAACCAAATGTAAAGGGATTTTGTATTTGGTCCCTGATCATGAAACACATGGAAATTGTATTCTTAACTTGTCTTCAGGCCTAAATATGTCATATAAACCGATGCCCCTAAATAAGTGTCCAATTTCTGTTTTAGCTACTTAGCCATGGATTACCAATGTTATCACGATAAATTAGTTATAAAAACATAATTATTGAGTAATGGGAGGACATTAGGCTTGATGATGAAAAGCCCAACACTGAAAAGTAAATCCCTTATTGTATCTTGTAGTCAAATGTTACACTTTTCGGTAGGATTATGATTTTAAATTGTTCTTTTTTATGAAAGAGTTGTTTTTCCCTAAATGAGCATGTATGTTCATTGGGTTTGCCGGTTTGCTCATAGGAATCATGGGAAGCAATAAGAAGATATATATTGACGGGATTGAATTCGCAAATTATAGACTGCATTCTTTTATAAGGCTTACTTGAGAACAGCCCCAGAAATAAGGCTGCATTCTTCTATGTGGATTGTGGAATCAATAAGGTCTCAGAATTATATTGTCATTGATATTGGATTTTAAGACGATCTGCAAGCTGCCAGCTACCCATTTTAGGCCTCCTTTAAGTTTCCACTCTGTGGTATGTGGGTAGAAGATATTAACAGCATATACTTGTCGGATTCTTATTTATCAGGAAATCTACTTAGGCGTGTAAAGTACGAGCAGATTTCCATTATATGGATAAGGCAGCCGCTGCAAAGGCGACTCGTGATGATGCGGTAAGAGAGTCACTTATATCGATTTCATACTCTGTGCCAGAGAATGCAAAAAGCGGCTCAGCTGAGAATTTGAAGGGAGGGACTTTGGGTCAAGGAGCGGTGGAGTGTGATGGAGCCGAGAAGTATAGGTCTCAGCTGATTTCCATATCCTCTCAGCAGTCACCCAACGTTTAAACCCCACTTGGCCTGCATTGCGCTACACCGCCTTCTTTCTTTTGTAATATTTTTGAGTAGTGTGTTGTAATCTAAAGTTTGTTATGCATGCTGATGGCTTCCTGTTTTGCCAACCTTCTGAAAAGTTGGAATCAGCTTCAGTGATGCCATTGAATGAAAAATATGTGTTTGGTGTTTAGAGGTTTGGATGCAATTTTCAGTTCAGAGCTATGCAGTGTTTTTAACAGTTTTGGATTTCTTCAACTACATTACTCCACCGTGACTTGAATCTTGTCATCAGGCTATAAGATCAAGACATTTTATATTAGATAGGAAATTATGGATGTGTAATTCATTAATTGCAAAAATACACTGTTAACTTTGTTTATTCGAGCAAAATGTATATATTTGTCAAAAAAAATAATGAACTTGTCTATGGAATTAAGAATTGAAATCTCAAAAATTATTTTGTAGTACAGTTGAAAGCAAATTTTTATCACCTTTTTTTCAATTGATCAATTACTTAAAATTTGTGATTTGAGGTCTTTAATTTATGCCACCGAATGTTTCAGCAAAGTGTCAAAAATCGGAAAGTTTCAGTAAGTGCCAAATATTGAAATTTAAAAGAAAGTTCTTGTGCTAAAGTATTACCATTGCAAGAATGGTTTATTTTTGTTCTAAGATGAAAATGAATTTAATTTAAATAAATATGTAAGATGAAAATGAATTTAATTTAAATAAATATTTTTGTTCTAAGATGAAAATGAATTCTTGTGCTAAAGTATTACCATATGTAAGGGATATGCAGGTCGTAGATATATATCACTTGCAGAAGGCGAGCTTCTGAGTAACTGGAGGATTAAGTGAAGTGATCAGAAGATGGTCAAACATGACCCGATATAAAACACAAATTTTTTGGGGGGAAATTTCTAATCACTACCATGTACTAAGCAACTTTTGCATGTCACCATCTTCTATTTTTTCTGTTCCACGTCACCACTATAAGGTTTCATTTAGTTGTACCGTCCATCATAGAGTTAAGTTTAATGTAAAATGTCCATAATCCTATATTAAAAAAATTAAAAAATTAAAAATATATATCTTCTGGATTTTTTTAAGAATATATTTTTATCACAAATGATAAACAACTGATTTCAAAATTAATTTTTTTGAAAAATGGGTTTTTTCATAAAAATAAAAAACCACTTTTAACAACGTTTTTTATTTTTAAAAATTATTTTTCCAAGAAGATAATATTAATCAAATCAGTTTTTTACTATTAATTTCATAAAAAAATAAGTTAAAAAATGATTTTTTTTCCATTTTTAAATACAAGGGTATTTTAGTCATTTAAAAAAAATTGAAAATGAAATATTTTAATGACTAAAATACCATTGTATTTAAAAAAAGAAAAAATATCATTTGTTTGTTTAATTAATTTTATAAATTTTTTTATGGAATAAATCATAAAAACTGATTTGAGTATTATTTTTTTAAAAATATTTTTCTAAAAAAATATTAAAAATAAATTTGTTTTGTTAAAAGTGGTTTTCTATTTTAAATATTTTTTTGAAACACCCATTTTTTTGAAAAAAAAAATAATTTTGAATTTAGTGTTTTATTATTTATGTGATAAAAATATTTTTTTATAAAAAGTTCAAAGATATATATTTTTAAATTTTTTTGAAATTTTGTAATGTAGGGATATTATGAATATTTTACATCAAACTTAACTCTGTGATGGACGGTGCAACTAAATGAAACCTTAAAGTAGTGACGTGTAACAGAAAAAAAGTATAGGGTAGTGACATGCAAAAGTTGCATAGTACATGGTAGTGATCAGAAATATCCTTTTTTTTTTCTTTGATGTGTTTACATGTCATAATCCGGCGACTGCAAAAATAGCCTGGGTGATTGTGTGGCTTCACTAGACACGATGGAGACACCATTAATTTAAAGGGAATAGTGAAGATTCATGCTCTACCCGGAGGCTTATTGGTGCGAAAGCAAGCAACGTCGACTATACTTATATGGAAGCTCTCACGAGAACTCAAACCAATGTTTAGTGCTAGAAAATCCAAGCTCGAATGTCTCCGGTGAGCTACACTAAATTCTTCAAAATCCAACTAGGAATTGGGAAGAAATTTAAGTGTTGATAGAGGGTATTTTAGTAATTTTCAAAAAATATCTCTGTTATTGACGGAAAAGAAAAATGGCAAGTTGAGTGTGTGGAAAAGGTAAAGTAATAATGGGTGTTTCAAAGTAAGAAACTGATGCGCCCAGAGTGCGACACACTAAAAGTGTATCGAACTTCGGGGCTCTCGGTAGTGTACCAGTACCAGTCACAAGTAATACAAGGAAGTAAAACTATGACCCCAAGTTTATCGAACCACAAAGGAAAATTAATTTTTCAATTTTAATCACTTGAATTTATTTCTATAATTAGCTTTCGTTGATAGAAGTTTTGGTGTAGAAAGAGGGTAATGTAAACCGACATAAAAGATTATAAAAATAAATTAATAAATCTATAATCGAGTATACATGTCGAGGTTAACGAATCCTGAATAATAATTAGAGGGAATAAAAATTAACTAATAAATATGCTTGAAGGTTTTCTACCTTAGGGTGGTAACGAGAACTCTTAACCCACCCAGAACCCCCTCCCGGGTGAATAAAAAGTCTGAATTCAAAGTAGGTAAACAAGTTATCCCTAGTCATGATTTAACCGGTCGAAAAACATTAAGTTATGTGAATGTTTCTAACTTTCGATTTTGAGAACTTATGACTATTACTACTATGTTAACTCACCTCCCAAATGAGGATTGGAACTTGCCTTTCATTAATCATTTCCATTTACTAACTCCCCTCCCGAGTGATATTAATAAACTCAATCAATTTATTCACAATGAATGGAATGCAGCATTAAGTACATACTCAAATGAAAAAACCCTACTCGACATTACAAACATATAAATTATTTAACTAAAATTTCTTAATTATCATTCTTGATTCGAAACCTCAATTCCAAAATGAACTAGCCAAACATGTTCATAAGAGTGATATTAATTAGGATACTGGAAATGCATTAACTCAAGAATATAGAAACTGTTGCAACAATTCAGTATAGAATGAATTCACAAGCAGATAAATCATATGACATAATTAACTCAATTACAAAGTAATCAAGTAAATACAATATAAACATTTTGAAAGATAATTCATTTGGGGAAAATTGATACAACAGAGGAGGAACAGAAAGTAAAACCTGGATTTGATTCTCAATTGAGAACTCAATACATGAGGGAGGATTGTAGCATTCTGATCATTCTTCAAATGACTTTTAGTTTTTTGGGAACTCACTGACGTAAAATGGAATTTATCTTGATTTGAAATTCTAAAAATTGAGTGATGATTCACCCAAATACGTCGACGCCCTTTTATAAGTGAGGAATTTCGAAGAGCCACGAGATTATGGCCCATTAGTAGCTCTTTTTCCTCGCTCCAAGATTTGTCCATGAGGCTCGTGTGTTGACTGAAGAAGTGACCACGGGGTGGGCACGGACTGTGGCGCTGGCCACGGTTGGAATCTTCAAGCCAAGCTTCGGTAACCTCTCTACACGATTTAAAGTGGGGGAGTGGCCATGAGGCATGGCCACTTTGCCACTCGACGCAGATTGGTGGCCCCGAGTCTTCCCCACAGGGAGTTGTCATCGCTTCACCGCGAGAGGGTCACTGACTGTGGCCCTCGACTATGGTGGAGACCCTTGTTGGGCTGACAAATTAGGTTTTTGAGTCCCGTGATCATTGGCCATGGGACCGTGGCCCTTGGTTACGGGACCGTGGCCCTTGGTCACGGGTGGAGACTCGAAAAAGTGTCAAAATTGTCCCAAAATAGCATGAAATCAGTATGAACCACTCAAAGTACCCGTGAAGCAAAAGATAGACAAAATGAGGGTGAATAATATTTAAATGGGACGAAAAAAATATAAAAATGTGGAAATTTAATATTAAAAAAGTGGTATAAAATACTTTCATCATAAACATAAAAATTTTGGTGTCTAAAAGAGTCATTTCTATGATAAGGATGAGATGGACTGATATTTAAACCCATAACAAGTGCATTATAGTTCCTTAATATGCAGTCCAGCTATTTGCTAGTCCGTTGAGAAATTCTTGACTTGTAATTCATGGGTAAAACATATTTAAACCACGGTTCGTGCAGTTATACTAATGGGCTGGGTTGCGAATAGTTTATGCACATACTTGAATAAGGGAAAGGTCATTTCAGTACACCTAAGTGTTAGCTGTCTTCACATAACTATAAAAATTGGTTTCCAAGGTACCTAACTATTTATTTCTTACAATTTCACTAGCTCTTTTGTCATTTTAGAATATTACGTTTCTCTTTCACTTGTTCTTAAATTTTTTTACAGCCTAAAATTTTCTTACAGTGAGAGAATTAAATCCAAATTTTTTTATAGCCTAGAATTTTCTTACAGTGAGAAAAAATGATTATTCACAAAAATGTACTTATAAATAAATCCAATAAAATTTGAAGCCTAAGGAAAAATCCGTCTCGACAACAAGTGTAGTGATAGGGAAGGAACTGGCTGAAAGAGGGCGTTCCCAAAGTGATCCTGGTTGTGGAGGCCGTGACATAACTTGAACAACTACAAACCACTATGGCGAGTTCGAATGATGAGGCCGGAGTGGCGGCTCTCCTGCTTGTTCCACTAGGAACATCGACGAGTTTGCATATTGATGTCAAGACGATGTTCAATAACGTTCATTTCGCGAACCCAGTATAAGGATATTTGAGCGTTTCCTTCACCCTTCAAAGAACTTCCTCAACATTTGTTCTTAATGTTGTCAAGCCACTATTTCTCCTCCTCATGTACTCCAAATCCACAAATCTTGTTGTCTCATCCTCAGCCTTTGTTTTCACCGTCGCCAAACCTTCATCCCTTATCACGAGGCCCATATAATTGCCTAAGCCTCGCTTCTGTTCACCATATAATTTTTCCTTTTATTTTTCAAACCAAACAGCCGAAAAATGTCCAATTTTTCCTTATGCCACCACCCTCCCAATCAGTACACCTAAACCCATCATTAGAATAAGTTATTCCACGCCTGCGTCAGTCGAGTGTTTTCCGACTGACCGAATCTTGGCGCTACAAAACCCACAAATTTTATTTTCAAAAACTACACCAAAAATCAAATTACCACACATAGACTGTGATATGCGAGATAGATTTTTCGGTTCCAATATAGATTCCTTCAGTTATCCCGATACTCAGAACAATGAAGATCATATCATTCCTTCTCACCGAAACCCTAGTTGTTATGGCGCTACACGAAAATTGAAAACCAATTTACTGAAGAAAAATGAATTATATGAGTGATATATGAAATTACATGGAGATATTGTAATATGTGGAAGGAGGAGTGCCTATAGAAGGCAAGACGACCTTGTTGGAGAGTTTTTTTCCCGAGGAGAGACGCGGTAATTTGAGGTGATATGTTATGATGGAGCTTGGAGATCTGAAGAGATGACTCTTGAATGAGAGACGCGAATGAGGAAGATGAAGGAAATGAGATTGGAGAAATTGTTTGGCATGAGGGTAGATGAAAATTTGAGAGTGAATGAAGACAAGGTATTTTCAACAAAAAATTTAACAGAATTAAGTAAAGTGTAAAAAATAAATAGTTAGTGTAACGTCAAAAATAATTTCATCGTTAGGTGTAATTACATGAAACAACTAATACTTAGATGTACTAAAATGTTATTTTGAAGAAAAACATAATTGCTTTCTCGAATTTTATTGAATCTTGGTGTATATATAAATTACAAGGAGATCTAGCTATGTTTTGGAAACAAATAATTTACAATCAATACATAAAATATTCAGTAGGTGAACAATGAACATAAGGAGAGTGGCCGGCAAGAAATCGAGGATTTCTTGTTGGACAAGAAATTAGGGATTTCTTGGATTCACAACACTCCCCCTCAAGTTGGAGCATGAACATTAGGAATGCCCAACTTCATAAGGAGATCATGAAACGATCTCGCTCAAGTCCTTTGGTGAATATATCTGAGAGTTGATGTTTTCTTGGGATAGTTCGAGGATGCAGTATGACACTCTGGAGATACTAGCGAACAAAATGACAATCAATCTCGATGTGTTTGGTATGCTCATAAAAGACAGAATTTTCCGTTGTGGATCACAACATGATTGGTACAAAATAGCGGAATCAGTTTGGCCCTTGAAACTTGTACATCGTGGAGGGGAGTATGGAGCCAAACGATTTCACGGCTGATTGCAGCCATCACGCAATATTCTGCTTCGACCGATATGCATGAGACGATACTGTTTTTTTGGATCACCAGGATATCGGAGATGAGCTTGTGTTTGACCTCCAATGCTTGCTTTTTACCTCCTGACGTGTGTTGCTCATCCATAAAGGAGGTGGCCGATACGAAAGCACGATTAGCTAATGAAAAACATTTATAAGAATGTGTAACTGAACGGATTTGTTTTGCTCTACAACATGCATCACAAACTGGCAATCCGTGTTTATTAATGAAAAAGATAGGGTCGGAATCAGAGACAACCGATAAGTTGGATGTGTCCCAAGCGTCGGTGCCACAACTGTATGTCACCGTGCCCACGTGCCATCAAGACTTTCCCCACTGTCGTCGATTCCAAGTTGTAAAGTCCGTTTCACATCCTAATCCTGTCAATCAACATCCTCGAGTGTAAGTCTTGTATCACACAACAATTCGAATGAAAAATTAGCGGAAAATTTAGATCTCGAGTAATCTAAAAAACAGACATCAAATTGAAATAAAATTGCGGCACTAAAAATATGTCAAGCTTTAAATCCCTTTCAAAGATTACTTCCCCTATGACAGTACCATAGCATGATCACCGTTTGGCATTTGAACGCGTGATAAGTGATTTGAGAAATTTTTTTAACAAGTGGATTTTGTCATAACTCATAAGTAATGTGGTTCATAAATCTTGAGTCGGTAACCCATGTAGAGTAAGTATTACAAGAAAAAATTGAAGTGGTGTTCTTGACTGTAGTGTCACTAAGATGAGTTGAGTTACCTTTGGATCTCGAGAGTAAGTCCAATAAATGATTTTGTTGGGATGGAGTACAGCTACCAACGAATTGACCAATGGACATGTGATTAATGTCATTTGGATTTGGGCCGTAAGTAAAATATTATTGATGGGTTGCGTTACTATGGAGGAGCCGGCCCATGACTGCCTAACACCACTAGTTGGCGTGTTGGGCCAAGTCTGGTGGCCCATTGCTTGCTGATTGGGTTGTGGTGAGGGCATCAAGACTCATCTATGCAGATTTGTCTCCATCGAAGCATCTTCTTTAAAGCTTGTCGCTAGAGATGGAAATGGATAGGATATGGAACGGGTATGGCTTTTTCTGTACCCGTATCTGCTCACTTGAACGAGTATCCATATCCATTCAATTATCCGTTCAATTATCAGGTATCCGATCCGTTCAATATCTGGTGGACATGGATAAATTTTCGTATCCGTATCCATACCCGAAAGTAAATATATATTTAATTAAATTTAAAAATAAATGTAAAACATGATAAAGTTTTTCAAGTTAAGAAACACAATAAAATTTAACTTGAGGCAACGATTGAACTTTAAAGAAATTGATTAAATTCAAAATTTTGGAAACCTAAAAATAAATAAACGTAAGTATAAAACCGTTTATACTTGAGACTATTAATAAAGACTATGCCTACCTTTTATTGGAGAAGACCACAATAAACAATAAAAAAGTAGTAGATATAGAAGAGACTACGTTTTCCAATATTAAATGTTATTTCCCTTTTCAATTTTGAAATGTATGTATACAGGATTATGGGTGGGTACGTATGAAATTATTATTTTTATTTTAAATACTAGGGTATGGATACGATACGGGTAGGATATAGGTCTATCCGTACCTGATCCATATCCGATGAAATATCCGTGAAAAATATCCATATCCATTCACCTTCGGGTATATCCATTTCGATCGGATCGGGTACATGGATACCAATTGGATATGAATTCTTTTTCCATCCCTACTTGTCGCTGTTGCGACCCTTCCGCCTCCCTTTTGTCAATTTTCGCCTCTCCCATGTTGCCGTCCACGAGAGCCACCACTTCCCGACTCAGTCTATTCCGGTGGATAATCGATCATCTTGAAACAGGTATCCACATCATGCCCATTTTTCCCGCAGAGAGTGCAATGCTGAGGAGGTTGCTCATGCCATTCATCACTGGTGAAATTCTGTCCTTGTGGCTATCCGGTGTCGTTCATCTTATTTGTGTCCAGGGATGTCCATTTAAATGTTTGATTGCGAGCCACCATGACTCCCCGCTGCATCTCGTCTTGGGCTGCAACCGAGTAAGCGCGTCCAAGTCCCAGGATGGAATCCATGCTCAAAATTTAGGAGCGCACAGTTGCGTACTCGTCATCGAGAACATCAACGCGCGTGAGTTTTAGGCAACGACTAAATAAGGCAATCTCCAGCTAGCATCAAGACACATCAGCAAGGCTTGTAGGCGGTAACGCCGACTGGACAAACTTGCCAAAGACAGCAAGGGTTTGGATTTCCTAATCGATATTGGAAAAAGATTAGGCTACTCGAGTTGCTATAAAAGCAGGTGCTTTACCCCTTAGCAACTCGGCTGCTTTTACGTCCTTCTTGTGCTCAATACTCAGAGCTCGTGACCGTGTAAGATTAGTGGATCAGAGGCTGTTTTATTTAGAAGGACATTGTCGATCACAAACATCAACTCGCAAGGATTTGAGTGTTTGTGATTTGAAGGTATTTGTTCATGATTGAAGACTCACGAAGAAGATTGTCGAAGACAATGCAACCGAGCATAGGCTTGCTCGAAGGGTGGAATTGAGACGTTCTCAAAGATAGGGGGAGAGGCCCTTGGTCGAGGTTGTTCACGGTGAGATCTATAGTAGCTTAGGACAATAGCTTGTGTGATAGCTAGTTGATGCTTGAAGTTGTACTATTGACTACCAGATAGTGAAAACCTTTCCACTGGCAGAGTGCCCCCAGACGTAGGTGCGGAGTCACCGAACTGGGTAAACATACTGTGTGTCTTCTATTTATTGTTCTGTTATTTTCTTATACGTGATCAGACAATTTGTCGAACAAATTGTCACAACATTGTGTTCAACATCTTGTCCCTACAACAACTCATAATTTCAATTGGTATCAGAGGAAGCACCTTATTTCTTAGGTGAGATTCTGCAAGTATTCTGAGGAGCCAAGATGGAGTCAAAAAAATGAGGATTAATCAATCAACCCCCCGTACTCGACGGAACAAATTATAGGTATTGGAAAGCACGCACGTGTGCCTTCATGAAGTCCTTGGACAGCAAGACCTCGATGACAGTAATCAATGACTGGGAAGAGCCCCAATACTCTGATGATTATGGCAGCATTACGGGCCCTAAACCCGAAAAGGAATGGAGCCTCGCTGAAGACGAAGCTGCCCTAGGAAACTCCCGAGCACTAAATGCGATATTCAATGGAGTTGACAAAAACGTCTTCAGACTCATCAACACATGCACAAGTACAAAGATAGCCTAGGATACCCTTGTCGTAGCATATGAAGGAACCTCTAAGGTACGAGAGCAAAAGCTACAATATCTCACCACCAATTTCGAAGCTCTCACCATGAACGAAGATGAAACAATAGCCGAGTTCAACATCCGAATTCGAGATCTAAGAAATGAATCCTACTCACTTGGCAACCCTATGACCGATGAGGATCTGGTAAGAAAAACCCTAAGGGCTCTAAACCCCAGATTCAAGATGAAGATCACTGCTATAGAAGAAGTGCACGATCTAAAAATCTTGAAATTTGATGAGCTTATGGGATCCTTAATGACCTACGAGCTTTCTCTTCCTAGTTTGGAAAAGAAACACAAAAGCATAGGTTTTAATAGCTCAACTCAAGGACAAAAGGAGCATATATTCTCTAACTCAGACATCGAGGTCGACGAAGCAATTGCCATGTTGGCCAAAACTACAACCGAGTTATGCGAAGATTCAACCAGATGGCAGGAAAGATTGTCTCTCGAGATGTCATAGACAAGCCTCCATAAAGGTTCCAGAAGATTGAGAACTCTCTCAAAGAAGGCAGACAAGAACGACAAGGAAAAGAAAAAAGGAGTTCAGTGCTTCGAGTATGAAGGTTATGGACATGTACAGAGAGAATGTCCCAACTTCCTCAAGAAACAGAAGAAAGGGTTCACAACCTCATAATCTGATGAAGAGGAAGACATCGATAAAGAGCAGACAAGTAACTATATGTCCTTTACTGCCTCCACATCCACTAGAATCTCAAAAAAACCTGTCTCGGGTGATAAGCTATCTGATGAGACTCTCAATAATGCCTACAATGAGTGGTATGTTAAGTAGCTCGAAGACTCTGATATACTGGAAAAACAAAATACAACCATTCTCGCTCTCAATGAAGATAAGACGAGACTTCTAGAAACCATCATTAACCTTAAGAAAGAAGTCGCACGCTTGAACGGAGAACTGGAGCTCATGACCAAGACAGTCAAGATGATGAATTCAAGCACTAACACTTTGGATCAAATTTTGTCCATTAGAAAGCCATCAAAGAACATGGAAGGTCTTGGTTACTCAAGAAAAGGCTCAACTTCCAAGACTATTTTCGTCCCCCAAAAGGTTATGTACAACATGTCACATCAGATGTCATAGACATCTAGCAACATTCAGTCACAAAAGAAACACCATCATGGCAGCTCAAAGAAGAACAGACACAATTGGATCTGTCATCACTATGGAAGAAGAGGTCACATATGACCGTTCTGCTATCGCCTCTGTGGAAAAAGCTCAGTAAAACAAAGGACGTCTATCAAGAAAAAATCTCGACAAGAATGGCGAGTAAAAGAGGTACAATATCAAGCTGATAGCATATACATTTTTAAAGAATTCTACCAACAACCATTGGTATTTTGATAGTGGTTCATCTCGCCATATGACTGGTAGTCGTTCATTTTTTACTACCATAACACCATGCTCAAATTCCTACGTTACTTTTGGCAATGGTGTAAAAGCCAAAGTCTTGGGAAAAGAAAAGCTAAACTTCTCGAACTCACCCTGTCTAAAAGAAGCGTTACCGGTAGAAGGGCTTACAGCAAACCTTATCAGCATCAGTCAACTCTGAGATCTGGATCTTTGTGTCAACTTCAATATCGACAAGTGTGTGGTACTCAACCAGCAAAAGGAAGAACTGATGAAAGGTCTCAAGTAACAAGACAATTGTTATCTATGGCCTCCAAACTCAGCCCCTGTATCAGACAAATGCTTTCTGTCTAAAGCACAAGAGACAAAAATCTGGCACCAAAAGCTTGGACACATCAACCTGAGTAGCATGCAGAAAATTCTTTTTGAACAAATTGATATTGGAGTCTCAGATCTTAAGATCGTCGATGGCAAGATCTGCGAAGAATGTCAGATAAGTAAACAAGTCCAGAGGTTGCACAAGAAGGTTCAACATCTTACCACGTCTCGAGTAATAGAACTTCTACATGTCGACCTCATGGGACCAATGCAAGTCAAGAGCATAGGAGGAAAGAAGTATGCTTTTGCATGTGTCAACAACTTATCAAGATTTACTTGGATTGACTTTATTCGAAAGAAGTTAGACACATTCTCCGTCTCTGGCGCTCTATGCCGAAAAATCGAAAGGAAGAACAGAACCTTACAAGAGATGGCTCAGGTCATGATGCTAGCCAAGGACATAGCCTCACACTTCTGGGAAGAAATGTTGAACACAGCTTGTCATATCCACAATCGTGTCACCCTCCATCCAGGTACTACGATCATACTTTATGAAATATGGAGAGGGAGGAAATACTTCCGTGTTTTTTGTTCGGTATGTTACATTCTCGCCGATAGGGAACCACGACGGAAACCTGATTGTGACGAAGGTATTTTTCTTAGATACCCTAAAAATAGTCTTATCTTTCGGGTATTCAACAAAAGAAACAAGACCATGATGGAGTCCATACACGTAGTCGTTGATGATAACTCAGAACACCCGAATGACGACGACGAAGTAATTATGCATACTCCAAAAGTCGAACGAGATGTCACTGACAAAGCATGTGGCATTGAACAAGAAGAATCAACTCCAAAACTTATCAGAAAAATCCATCAATGATAATTCAGAAGAATCACCCACCTCAAGATGTGAGTGGTGACATCAACAAACGAGTAAGAACTCAACGAAAGCCGCCAGTAAACTATCTTGACATGACCAGTAACTTGTGCTTCGTTTCGAAGATTGAACCCAAGAACATACAAGATATCATAAACGATGAATATTGGGTGTGTACCATGCAAGAAGAACTGGTACAGTTCGAAAGGAATGAAGTTCGGGAGCTGGTAACAAGACCATGCAATGTCAATGTCATCGGGACAAAGTGGATCTTCAAGAACCAATCAGATGAGCAAGGAAACATTACTCGCAACAAGGTGAGGCTTGTAGCCCAAGAGTATACACAAGTGGAAGGGGCAGACTTCGATGAGACTCTTTCCCCCGTGGCCAGACTTAAGGCTATCCGACTTCTTCTAGCTTGCCATCTACAAGTCAAACTCTAACAGATGGACGTAAAGAACGCTTTCCTCAACGGATACCTAAAGGAAGAAGTCTACGTTTCTCATCCAAAATGATATGAAGACCACACTTTTTCAAACCATGTCTATAAACTTAAGCAAGCCCCTAGAGCCTAGGAAGGAAGCAAAATTTTGATTACTCAAATCTATGTGGACAACAATGATTCTGGTAGAATGTCAGACAGGATGGCTACACGTTTTGTACAACATATGCAATATGAGTTCGAGATGAGTATGGTAGGCGAACTAATCTACTTTCTAGGATTCCAGATCAAACAGATGAATGATGCTATCTTTATATCTCAAAGCAAGTATACCAAGACCATTGTAAAGAAGTTCGGTTTGGAGAAGTCTCTCCACAAGAGAACTCTGATTGCTACACATGAAAAGCTCACCAAGGATGATCAAGTGGGAATCTGTCCTCGATATCAAGCCAATCCAAAGACAAGTCAGATAGCCCAAGCAGAATGAATTATGAGGTACATATCAGAAACTACTAAGCTAGGTCTATTATATTCTTTTGATACATCATCTACACTTGTTGGATATTGCGACATCGACTGGGCTGGAAGCACATCTGATCGAAAAAGCACCTCGGGTGGATGCTTTTACAATAATCTGGGTTCATGGTTCTGCAAGAAGCAAAACTGTGTTGCTCTATCTACTGCTGAATCCGAATATATTGTCGCCGGGAGTAGCTGCACTCAACTATTGTGGATGAAGCCGATCCTTGAAGAGTATAATGTCAAACAAAATTGCATGACATTAATCTGTGACAACATAAGTGCCATCAACATCTCGAAGAATCTTGTGCAACATAGCAAAACCAAGCACATAGACATCAGGCACCACTTCATCCGAAAGCTTGTAGAGGGCAAGAAAATAAAGCTTGAGTATCTCCCCACAGAGAAACAACTGGCGGACATCTTCACAAAAGCTTTAGATCCAGATCGATTTGAAAGTCTAAAGTCCTCTTTTGGACTTTGCTACCTTGAATAAGGCTCATCAAGGAAGTAAAAGGGAGAGAGCTTTTTGATTTGTTTTTCTCTCTATCTAGAAAGACTACTAGGGTTCACAAAATCAAATTCGGGCCCAATTATCCAAGCCCGTTTAAGTTTGTTTCCAAAATAATAAAAGAAAAAAAAGGGGAAGAAGGAGGGGGAAACAAAGATCTTTTGTCAACTGGTGACAAGACGTGCATCCAAAAATGACCCGACTCTTCGGCTACAAAACAGAGAAAACGATGCCTCTTCCCTCAGTTCTCAGTCTCTCTCTCTCTCCCAACAAAACGCTTAGGCTTTACATTGCTCCCGATTCAACACACTCTACACCAAAAACAGATCTTTCATCAAAACTTCCCTACCAAAACAACAATGGTGAAGATCAAACATTTCGCAAAAAGAATCAGAACCCCTAGACCAGTTCGAAATCAGTTTGGGGTCAAGATGCGCGGAGCAAGTTTTCATAAGAAGGATCTAAAAATCCACAAAGCGAGCCATTGACGAACAAAAACAAAAACCCACCAGACTTGGGTAAGGAGCGGAATGCTCAAACACCTCTCGACTCCCCTGATGAGACTATGGAACAGATTAATGAGGATTCATCTGAAGAAACCCACACGAAGAGTGAGGACAATATCATTCTCAGAAATCTAATGGTTATGGAAAAGGCTGAGAAAAGAAAAGAGCTGCAGGATGAGGAAGAAGAGAGCCCAGAAGAACCCCTAAAAAGGAAAAGAAGGGATCCTGAGAGAGCTAAGGCACCAGTCCCAGCGACAGAAAAAACCAAGAAGAAGAAGACCACACTGCCTCTAGTAAAAGTTCCGTTTACACCAGAAGAGGAGGAAGGAGAAAGCGAAGAGAAGAACTTGTCAGATCTCCCAAATCGAAGCACCAGAAAAGGGGTAGAAAGACAAAGAATTCCTAAAGACGTTCCGGATATACCAATAGACAACATCTCGTTTCATTTTGCTGAAGGAGCCAGCAAATGGAAATATGTGTGCAAACGCATCATATACCCTGAAAGAGAGCTCTCTTCCGAGGCCAAAGAAATGAAGATCATCATGGAGCTACTATGCGGGGCAGACCTCCTCAAAACCATGTCAGACATTTGTACCTACTATCCCTCTCTCGTAAAGGAATTCTATGTGAATCTCCCAACCACGTTCAATAACCCAGATGATTCAGAGTATAGAAGGGTGTTTGTAAGGGGACACGGTTTTAAAATCACACCTGAGGTAATCAATGTCCATCTGGGAAGAAGTGTAGCAAATGTCACGACAAGGCTCCCACCTATGGATCACATCACTCAAGAAATCTCTGGAGGAAGAAAGAAGGTTTGGCCAACCAAAGGATCCATGGCCTCATCAGAACTCACGGTCAAGTACTCTATTCTCTACCGTATTGGGATAGCAAATTACGTACCCTCTTCTCACGCCTCTAGCATCAACGCGGATCTAGCCAAGATATTAGGACCTACATGGTCAACCTATGGTCATCAAGATATTAGTGATCTGTAACAGTGTCTGGTCTGGTCTATAACATGTGCAACTACATGTTAGAGACTTGTGTCACATGTCGCCTTTAACGTGTGTAACTACATGTTAAAGTAGTGTTGGCTGAAACATGCGTCACAAACAGGTTCAGCTTACTTTGTGACTTAAGGAACGACATGATTAGAACATACGTAACAGACATGTTACAACTTGTCAGTACATCATTAATTGGAACATGCGTCACCAACATGCTGCAACATGATGAACACTCCTTACCACAAAGAGACATAAGACGAAGACTTGCACTATGTACCTTGCTGATAAAGGGCGAGAAGACTCAACAAGAAGACGTGATCTGCTGCAGCACACAGAAGTCAAACATGAAGATTGCCAAAGGGGGAGATTGTTGCTACGTTCAGTGTTGGCAGATTTTTTAAGCACAAGGTAAGATGTCAGTCAACATATCGCAACATATGTAGTATGAAATTATGTGCGCAGAACTAGTCAAGTACAGCAGCGTTCCTGTTTAGACAGAAAACATCAGCGCGCGTGAGTTTTAGGCAACGACTAAATAAGGCAATCTCCAGCTAGCATCAAGACACATCAGCAAGGCCTGTAGGCGGTAACGCCGACTGGCCAAACTTGCCAAAGACGGAAAGGGTTTGGATTTCCTAATCGGTATTGGAAACCGATTAGGCTACTCGAGTTGCTATAAAAGCAGGTGCTTTACCCCTTAGCAACTCGGCTGCTTTTACGTCCTTCTTATGCTAAATACTCAGAGCTCGTGACCGTGTAAGATTAGCGGATCAGAGCCTGTTTTATTTAGAAGGACATTGTCGATCACAAACATCAACTCGCAAGGATTTGAGTGTTTGTGATTTGAAGGTATTTGTTCGTGATTGAAGACTCACGAAGAAGATTGTCGAAGACAACGCAACCGAGCATAGGCTTGCTCGAAGGGTTGAATTGAGACGTTCTCAAATATAGGGGGAGAGGCCCTTGATCGAGGTTGTTCACGGTGAGATCTATAGTAGCTTAGGAAAATAGCTTGTGTGATATCTAGTTGATACTTGAAGTTGTACTATTATCTACCAGATAGTGAAAACCTTTCCACTGGCAGAGTGCCCCCAGAAATAGGTGCGGAGTCACCGAACTGGGTAAACATACTGTGTGTCTTCTATTAATTTTTCCGTTATTTACTTATACGTGATCAGACAATTTTTCGAACAAATTGTCACAACATTGTGTCGACATCTTGTCCTTGCAACAACTTAGAATTTCAGATGCAAACAAGTATAATTTGCTCTGATATCATGAATAAATGCGTATTTTCTTACTTGACTTTTATTGAATCTCGGTGTACTTATATATATTCCATGGAGACTTGGCTATGTTTTGGAAACAAATAATTTACAATCAATACATAATATATTCCGACAGTGAATAATTAGAATAAGAAAAGTGCGACTGACAAGAAATCAGAGATTTTTTATATTCACAACATATTTTCTTAAGATGATAAACTAAGTAAGGCACAATATTTTTAAATATTTCATTAAATTGTGTCCGGTCCTTACTAAGTATTAACTTAATGTCTTCAAGGCCACACCCTGAAGGTTCACCATCACATTCACACTAGTGAAGTCGTGATTCGAACATTGTTCTTGTTGAGACTTAGGAGGGAGGAGAAAGTGTTGCATGCAGGGAAATTTCGAATGGGTAATTTTGTTCGAAAATTGACTTGTCCCAACTTGAATTATAATATTTTCAGAAGATGTGTAAACGTAATAAAAGGTTCCCTTAATTCAGTGGTAAAAGAACTTTTACTTTCACTTCCTTAAGGTCATAAGTTTCATTGACAATATTGTTGCACTTAAAAAGTTTCATCGTAAATCTTATAAAATATTTTTATAGCAAAATTTTTATACATATTATTTAATATATTTTTTTGTAGAAAAATTATTTGCATCCTCTAATTTAATAGTTGATATATTTATTTTAAATTAAATACATTTTTTCCGTTTTTATTTTAATTTTAGACCAATATTAATGATATCTAGTTTCTTATTTTGAAAATTATGGACGTAAAAAAATAAAATTTATTCTAACTTTGTTAATCTCGACTTGCACAAAAAAATCAAACTCAAATACGAATCAATTTGAAAATTTATTCAGCTAAGGTTCAAAATTTTTAATTTTTGATTACGAATAAAACGCTTAAGGCCTAAATTTATCTTACGAAATTTTACTTATATTTATCCTAATAAGAAATATCATCCCTTGTCGAAAATTTCTGATTCCCCCACTAGTTACAGGTAGATAAAAAAAATGACGTGATATAAAAGAGTAATAAATTCATATTCCGTAACCCTCTTTATTTGATGTATGAAATATTGTATATTTAAACTCTAAATCTGATTACAAATGCATGATTTATGAAGACCATAGTTTGCTTCTATAAAGATAATTGTTAACGTAAAATTTTGTCTGAAAATCGCAATTGCCCCCACTAAAATTGCAATATATACGATAATTGTCTAAAGTTTGGGGCAGCCGCCCCTGCTTGCATGGAGATTTCGACAATTGTTAACGTAAAAATTTGTCCGGAAATTGCAGTTACTCCCACTAAAATTGCAATATATACGATAATTGTCTAAAGTTTTTAAACAACTTATCTGGTTCAGTGGTAAGGCAGTCACTCTTTTTTTTAAGTGTTGTAAAAGTCGGTCCAGGCGCCCGCCTAGTCCCCGACTAGGCACCCAAATCATGCCAGCCGATCCGATTTAGGCCCGTTCAGTTGTTGTCAGGCACTGGTCGGTTCAGGCCAATTCAATGCCAGTTTAGGACCGGTTCAGAGCTGGTCCAGGACAAAATAAATTTTGTTTTTAACCTTTTTTAAGAAAAACACCAAATATTTGAGAAAATTTTCAAGTTCATGCATAATTTTAAGTTTTTAAGTTTTGATAATTGAAATATGAGTTTTGTGGTAAGAAATTTACGGTATGACTTTGAAATTGAACATTAAAATATGACTGAAATATTTTTATTACTTTTATATAGAATAATATATATTTTTATTAAATAAGTATATAATTTATTTAATTGAAATTAAAAAAATAGAAATCCGTCTAGTCCCCGTCTAGGCTCCCGCCTAGGCTCTTAGAGGCCATGTCCGACTGAATGGCACTGCTTTTTAAACAGTGATCCGAGCCTCTTTACCTGTGGTTGGGCCATTGCTTCTTCACTTATGGTTGGCCCATTTACCAAGGCTGGGCTTTAATTTACCGGATTGGGCTTCTGCTATGTTTTGAAGTGTAGGATTGGGCTGTTAGTTTAGTTTTTTTATATTTATTTTATTATTTTTAGAACAAAAAATATATAATGAGTAATCTTTGACCAATTTTCATTTAATGTTACTAAACTATATTTATTTTTCAATTTTATGATCAACTTAAAAATTATTAAAATATCACAAATTTGATGTAAAATTACAAATATATACTTTCTAGTGTACATCTAATTTTAAAATTAATGTAATTATTTTTAATAATTTCGACATATTTTTCGGCGACTCATACCAGAGGACGAGGACGATACCAAACTTATACCCATTTATTCAAAATCTTGTATAAATAAGTTGTACACCAATTCATTATGAGACATTGATTTATTAAACTTTATAGACCCGTGGAACTTGAAGCAAATTAACAATAGATAAAAAGCTAACTTCAAAATTTTCTCAGCTAAATACTTCTCCAATGAGAAGTATATCTTAAAATATAAATGGAAACTTCACTACAAATACTAAATAATCAAACTCGAATTCTTTTTTGTTATATGCGTTCAATAATTATTTTATCATTAACACTATTTTTTTAATTAATTTTATAGCATAAAATTTTGTTCCTCCATAAAAATATTTCTAAATCCGCCCATATCCTAACATAATAAATATTCATATTTCAGAAACATTTTCAATGGAAATCTCTAAATCCTTGGGCCGATAAATCATTTAATTAATTCCTCCCTTTTCTGACCATTTATTTTATACCACATGGAGTACACATTCACAGTATATTCTGCACAGATAGTTCTGCCCAAAATTATAAAATAGGGATTGGACCGCCAAATATATGATTAAATTATAAAGTTGTAAATATGAAAGAATATATTAATAAGCATCACATCAGCCCTTAATTAATGAGATGGATTAACCACCTGGTCTGACTAATTAAACATGGACTATGTTGCTGCCATGAATCACGATATCATATATTCCACTCCTTTCAATGTATACATACTACTCAATACTCATACCTGCCTGCCATAATGGCAGTGTCTTTTATATAGTTAGAAGGATTGACAAAAAATCATGAAAACTTGTGTTTTGACATCCTATTTAAGAGAGTTTATGTAAATTTTGGTATAATTTGTTGAGACAAACGTGATCATGACTTTCAATAATTACAGAAAAACACATATCTTAGTGGACGAAAATGAACAAATTTTTAGAAGCATTTATTCTCTGCACCATATTGGAACATGAGTAGGAATGGAAAAAGAAATCGAATTTCTGACAGATAAGAGTAATTCCAACAAAAAAAATTTTAAGCGAACCCTAATATTATTAAAAAAAATTAACCCGGCATCACGTCGAACAACTGAGACAACATTTGGTGAGACAAACTTCGCACTATAATCTAAACTACTGTTAGTTAAAGCAAATATGGTCAATTCATGAGCCATGGTATTACAAGAGCGACGAAAAAACGATATATAAATGCATGCCCTTTGGACTGATAGGATTCAACTACAACAAGAGAAGATGTCCCCAAAGATGCTCATGGTCTTGATCCCGCGCCGGATATAGTCCACCACCCTGAAGCAATCAGATTCTATAACTACTTCCTTCTAGTTCTTCTCTTTTACTCACGAGAAGCTTCCTTGACTCCCACAACCTCTTCTAGATGAAGATGTTGTTGGAAATTATTATAAAATAATCAACAAGTTGCTAATATTAAAATAAAATTTAACAATAAGCTTTATAAATTATAACTCAACCTTTTACCGAATACAAGTTCAACACCGTAAAGAAAAAGTCGAGGCGTGTTGGAAACTTTCCTTAAAGTGTATTCGCTCTCCCTCGGGTGTTGGATTCAGTGAGCGTACACCTCCCAGGATACAACGACTCCGAACTAGCACCTTACACCAAAGGTCTAGTTCAAGCGAACTAGAACTCGAACCTTTCTCTATCACCAACCGAACGAAGAAATGTAGAAGAGGGAGAACAATAACACAAGAATTCTTGAGTTTGGATGATTGAAAAAATGAAGAGAAAGACCATCTATTTATAATCTCATCTCTTCCACCTCTTGAATTCTAAGAATCAATGCAAACTTAAAGACAAAATAGAAAAGTTGTAACCTAAACATTCAAGAGTATGAAATGAGCATAACTCACATTCAAATTATAATATAAAAACAATTTTTATTCAATATGGGATTAATATGATTTACAATCATATAATATACAACAATCCCCCACATTCCTTCTCTGATTCTCTGCATGCCATGCCTATGCTTCACAACCCACTCTCAACATCCATGCCTCCGTCGACATTGATCTTCAGTAACCCATTTTTGGGGGTTCCCACACTTGCATTACCACCGGTTGTCCCGGTCCCGAGGTAACTTTATAGGCCTAGATGCAGCCCAGAGTCTACGGTATCCCTTGGCCAGAGTTGCGGCCCTTGCTGGGTGGAAAGACTTCCCCTTCCAGATGAAGTGATTTCTCGCTCCCCATAAAGCCCAAATGGTAAGAGCAACCATACTAGATTCATCGTCCCCTTCCCCCCAGGAGGCCCAGTTGCCCATCGTCGGGCTTACCCCCATTCTTCTTCGGGCTCCCTCCAACATTCTGTCTCCCCAAATTAGAACAACAACCCGACATTCAAAGAACAAGTGGCCCGTCGTCTCTTCGGACTATCCATAGAGGGAACACTAAGAAATGATCGGAACACACTTTTGAGTCAATGATGTCCTAGTTCGAAGAAAGTTTGATCTCTTTCCACAGGCAGATTTTGACTTTTGGCAGGACCTTTAGCCTCCAAACCGCCCTCCATGACGGGCCTTCCACCGATGGAGCCATTAAAGTCCCTAGAGAACAAAGTATCATGTACACACTACTCACCGAGTACTTGCCCAATTTACGCTTCCCAATACCAGTTATCCTTGTCGGCATACATACTAGGAATAGTAGAGAAGATCATGTCCCCCATATCATGATCAAATAATGTTCTCCCCTTTCTTTCATCTCAGGCTCAACATTCAAGTCTATAAAGCTCGGAGATTTTCATGCTTGCTGGGATATTCGTCCATGCACTGATGAAAACATTCTCTCCCCTAATCACGACGTTCTAAGAACTGAGCAGTTTCCTAGTCCGATACTACGGCTCGCTTTCTCTTGCACTGCCATCCGACCTGCCCTTATCCCTCTACAAATAAAGCTCGGCGATGTCCCAAAGGAAGCTTCTAAGAATGAGAATGTTGGAAAGTATTTTGCCTTTAGCAGTCTCGCTGGTAGTGACGAGGGCTTTGTCAGAATCCTCAGAACCTGTTTTCCCAAGAGTGCCTAGTTGAATTCCTTGAGGTTTAGAAAATTCATCCCTTCCAGCTCCTTGTGTTTGCACATGTTGGCCCACTTTCGCCACATAATTCCTCACCTTCCTGTAATTCTTTTCTACCAAAATTTGTTAAACATCATACTGATTTCCTCCGACAAAGAAAAGTCACGATTTTATTTCCATTAAACTCCAATTTGGACATTTAAAATATCATATCAGCATGAGTTTTTAAAATTTTAATAATAAAATGATTTTATTCATTTGTCCTAATTATATTCTTAAGACAAATTATAAACTATTTATTTATTTTAATATATTTTATGTTAAAGATTCTTTAATAAGTTAATTGTTAATTTTTAAATATATGAATCAATATCTTCTTTGTCTTATTGGTAAAGTGTTTAAACTATTTCTCAAGGCACGAGTTTGAATCTTCGTATATACATTATTTTAGTGAAATTTAGTTTTTCAAAATGGAAAAAAAGTAAAATAAGAATAGATTTTATGCAAACCCGCAAATTGTAACATGAACTTCCATTTGAAAATGTAAAAGAGGTCACCGTTTTCTCTGCGTCATTTTGATCGGTGGATGGATGCGTACTCAACGCGTGGTTGCGATGGGGTTCACAAGTTCACACTCGATCTACTGTTTGTAGCTGAGTGCTTCCTACCAGAATCAAGGCAAAACACCATAAAAATATTACGATTTCTTTTTCTCATTTCTCATTTCTAATATGATATATGTTTGATATAAGTCAATGATAACGACTTTGGATTTTTTTTGTAAATTGTCAAAATTGTCGTAAATTTATTTATTTATCAAGTGAAGTGGAGTGACGATCATGAAAGAAGAAAAGGATAAATATCTTTACAGGTCATCACTATGAATCCATGGGTTTGGTAGCAAATGTACACTACCTATTGTATATATTAGTGTCAATGATCACAATCAACTATGAATTGGTGGATTGGGTAGCAAATTTGCACTGCTCATTAAATTACTGAATTCAAAACATACGATCCATATGTAATTGGACCAATTTATATTTTCACATCGTAAGCTATCTTGAATGAGTTTATATATTATTAATAATGTCTTTCATGCGTTATACCACGGCCATATATGTCAATCTCTTCTTGGTCAGGCAGGGTGTATTAATTAAAACATTAATTTTAATGGTATATTCTTAAAAACCCAACATGTGTCATTATAGATTAAATTGGACTTTTATTGTAAATTCAATTACGCAATAATATATGGATATATATGTATACTCATTGTTATGTTACCTATTATCCGTATAAATTTTAAAATTTGTCATATGCTTAAAAGACTATATCTTTCATTATATTCAGTTTGTCATGATTAACCTCCTTAACCGTCATCAACCGTTTGCTTCTAATTGTTATTTTTGTTATATTTTACTATCATTTTAATAAACAGTTTTAGATCAGAAAATAAGAGAGTCAACGGAGGCAGCTCAACAGTTTATACAAGTAATTGAATTTGATAAAAACTAAATTAAAAGTAAGGATTGAACATGTTAAGAGCCTCGCAGTCTTCGCCGGTGTTTTGGTGTGTGGTTTGAATTTTTATTTTAAATTTTAGAAGTACATATTATACAAAATTAAGTTTGAAAAAATGGAAAATGAAATTTCATGTCGTGTGAAACTTTAGATCTCAGCAATATCGGTTTCATGTAACTCTCTTTCTAATACTTCAAAAGTCAACTCCCCCAATGTCAGCTATGTTTTCAAGCTTTTTAATTTTTTGCAATTTCATCCTCGCATTTCTATGAATTTCTATTCACTACCTTCATTTTTGTACTTTTTTCGTTCACGTGTTAGTCTCTACATTTCGGTAAAATAAGATCTTAGTGGTGATTTATCATTTATTTGAATTGTACTTGTTTATCCAAAAAAAGTTTAGTCAAAGATTTTTTTCACGTAATCTCACTACACCATATTATCGTAAGACCGCATACATGAATGGAGTGTGCGTCCTCTAAGAATTTACCAGTTACATAAACATCATCTACGCGGCTTGTAATTTTGTAAGTATCTTCATTGGCATGCGATAGTCATTTTTGACCGTTAATATGACCATTGTTTTAGGGCAGCTTACCTAATCAATGTACGTTGTCACTAGCCTTAGAGTGCATACATAGAATAAGTGTGATGCCCTTAACACGGTTTCTGAAATACATATGCAGTATATTTCTTGCCAAAATGTATGGTGCTTGATGAGAAAGAAATTTGTGTGAGAATAGATTTGAATTGATAAAATATTGTGGGAGGCTAGAAAACAAGATCAACTAATAATTGAACGAAGAAATCGTAGCGTTTTGCCTATTATAAGGTATGTTCTATATAAATATTATTTCTTTCACAATATGTAACAATTTGTCGTGTTTTATATCAAATATCATGGAGAGTAATCTCATTAAATGTGTTTGTATTTCGCATCAAACAAAAGTAAAATTCATCCGAACAAGTTAATATTTATGATGAATTTATTCTGTCATTATTGTAGATATAATTAAGAAATTGATCGATTATGAATGAGAGAGGAGAGAATGTTATATAAGTTAATGACGGAGCGGTCTAACTTCATGAAGTTTGTGAGGGAAAATGGTATACAATATAGTCTAGATAAATTCAGGTGTTTGTGCTTGAAATATTGTGATATTCATGTTAACGATATGAAGACAATTTACATTCATTACTTAATAAGGAGTTTAGGAGACTGTATATAGTGATCGAACATGGAGAAGTCGAGGAGAGTAGCAATATGAATTAGAATGCCTAGTCCAGTGCATAATATTTTCAACCTCCGAGTTCGAACTTCGATCCTATACAACAATTCCTAAGATGGACATCTCTAAACAAACGACGAAGAGGATATATTGGACAAAGTAGAGGAGTCATCACTAGAGAAACTATGGTGGAATACAAGCGGATGGTGAGAGACATGCATAAGGTGCAAAAATAGTGTGGACACAACGTTAGCATCCTTGTTGAAATTATGTTATGCAGCAGGGACAAGATTTCGAACACAATGTCATAACACTTTGTTCGAAAACTTGTCTTAATCACACATATTGGACAGTAAAGAAAAAACCAATAAACAGAAGACACACAATATGTTTACCCAGTTCGGTGACTCCGCACCTACGTTTGGGGGCACTCTGCCAGTAAAAGGTTTTCACTATTTGGTAGTCAATAGTACAACTTCAAGCATCAATTAGCTATCACACAAGCTATTGTCCTAAGCTACTATGATCTCACCGTGAACCACCTCGACCAGGGACTCCCCCTGTCTTTGAGATCCTCTTAATTTCACCCTTCGAGCAAGCCTATGCTCGGTCTTGTGGTCTTCTACAATTTCCTCGTAAATCTTCAATCACGAACAAATACCCACATATCACAAACACTCAAATCCTTACGAGTTGATGTATGCGATCGATAGTGTCCTCTCTAAATTGATCAGCCTCTTAATCCGCTAATCGTACACGATTAAAAGCTCCAAGAATTTAGCACATTGAAAAGGACTGAGTTGTTAAGAGGGTAGCACTTGCTTTTATAGCAACTTCAATTGTCTAATCGGATTCCAATTAGGAAATCTTTGTCGCCTTGCGTTATTGGCAAGTGACAGCTTGGCGTTGCCGTCTTCTCTAAGCCTTGCTGACGTGTCTTCCTTCAGGCTGGATCTTGCCTAAATCATTCGTGACTTTATTCCTTTGTGCGCTGAGCTTCGGTGAACTAAACAGGAAGTCTTCGATGTCTTGCCTAATCCAGCGAGTTATTATGTCACGCAAACTGTGTTTGGAACATGTTGACTGGCATCTTGACTTTGCGTTAAAAAATTTGCCAATACTAAACATAGTCACAATCTCCCCTTTTGGAAATTTTTTAGGCAAACACATTTTGACGACAAGCTTCAGGCGAGCATCGTTTCCGGATAGCAGCGTCTTCAACTATGACAACCATCTTTAATTGTCATTAGCTGTTTTTCAGCAAAGCGTCGTCTTCCATAGCATGATTGCAACATGTTGTGACACGTGTTCTAGCAGGTTCATGATGTCTTCTGCAGAAAGGCACATAACAAGTGGAAACATGTTGTGACGCGTGTTCCAACATGTTGTGCAACAAGTCACCAAAAATTTTGATGACCTGAAAATGCCTTGTAAGGCCAATATCTCCCCCTGATTGCCTCAAAAATGGAAAAAGGGCAACCAAGAATATAAAAGAAGGATTGACACATGGAGAAAAAAAAAATCAGCTTTAAACAAGAGCAAACCAGCCCCTAAACACGGGGCAAATATCCAGCCCACCAAAGAGCAAAAGTAATCAAAAAGTAATCTGGAGAAACCCCGGGGATTCAAATGTTTCAAATAACATAAAAGTCTTACTTTTTTGTAGTAGTAAGGGTTTTTCAACCAGAAGTGGAGTTGGCACCATCTTCCTCAACATTGGGACCTCTTCTGGAGTAGCCAGCAGATCATGAAGGAGATAAGTAGCCTTTCGGCTTGTCAAAGTAGCAATGGTAGCCTTTAGATCTGTGATCCCTTCCATGAGCTTGTGCAATGTTTTGTCTCTAATGGATATGGTGGCTCTAGAGCTGCTTCCAACTTTGAAAGTTTTTGCAGGCGGAGACGGTAGATCCTTGAAGTGCTTACCCTCGAAGAGCTTAGGGCTGATGTTAAGTTCATTGGGTCGCTTCCCAGCAACATCATAGTTGCGAACAACGTTGGGATATTGTCGGACAAACATTCCACAAATAAGGGAAGGAAAATCAATGGGCAATTTAACCACACTAGATCCCGCATGTCTAACCAGATGTTCAACAACAAATGACCCAAAGTCAAGTGGAGAATTCATACCTATATGGTAGATGAGTTGGCGAGATCTACCCTTATGCTCGACCCATGAGAGAAGGGCGTCCAGTTTGCTATGCCAATCCGGTAGAGAATGGAGTATTTGGCTGTGAGTTCTGAAGATGCAATAATCCCCTTTGCTGGCCATGCTTTCTTTCTGCCACCGGTGATCTCTTGAACAATGCGGTCCATGGTCAGACCATTTGGAGTGATATGCATATCATCTCTTTCTAAGTATGCGTTGATAGCCTCGGGGTGAACACAAAGCACTGTCCTCATACATAGACGTGTTTGTATTCATACATAGACATATACATGCCTGTCCTACAAAGCACTGTCATCGTATGGATCAGAGAGATTGACGTAAAACTCTTTTACGAGAGTAGGATAGTAGGGACCTATGTATGTGACACGATCTGAGGCAACCAAAGACATAAACCTGGCCAGAGCTCGGAGACAACATTTTTGTCACAAAAGTACAATGTTGAACTAACATAAATTCGAACTCTGGAATTGGAGGATGAACGAAACAAGAAGATAATAAAAAGCTTAATTCAAGAAGAAAAATCGTGCAATCTGAATATGATATTCCAACAGTTTCAAGATCTGTCCGTGCCTCAACCTTCATCTTTCTACAATTCCAATTCCAAAGAAATTGTATTAAATTTCAAATTAATATAAGAATATTTTTATTTTTATTAGTGTCGGGTTTAAACTTTTTTTACTATTTTTTAATACACTTACTCAAAGGCATCATACGTGGTAATTAGGTTGTTTTTATAATGACAGTAAACGTTGATACACATGCTGCCACTACAACGACGTCACACTTAATCTGTTTGTTGTCATTGTGCTAGCAGCGTACGTGTCCACGTCTTCTACCATTACCACAACCACAAACTAATAGTATACGTTGTTTTTATTTGGGCAACAAATATATCAATATATGTTGCCAGCATAATGACAATAGCTCATGTGCGTTGTTCTTAAGTAACAGTCGTGATCTACAATCGGTATTTTAAAGTAGCTCCTCGTAGTGATTGAACTTAAAAAGTGACAAAGTTATGTGAAAAATTTAAGAAGTGGTCTCACAAAAAAAAATATATATTAAGAAGTGGAAAATTATTGGTTGGCATTATGAAAAGGCAAATTGTTGATTGTAACCGACTCTTGTCAGCTAGAGTGTTAGTTTGATGACGGGCTAGCTAAATCGTTGCTATTTTTTGAAACTGGGAAACTACATTAACAGGGACTGACATAAAGCAAAATTGCCTCAGCAAAAAGTGGCGGGACAAGCCCCTCACCATAATTCCAATTCTTTTTATATAAAGAAAATTTAGTTGCTTCATGAGCTGTTGTGTTACACGACCTGTGAACGAAACTATTAATAGTACTACTAGAGTCTCTCAAAATACCCCCAACTGGTTAATCAATCTTTTATTCAAAATAGCCTCTCGTACCTGAAGACAATAGTTCTCCACCACTACCTGGCTTCATTGGTTGCACTTAATTCATCAAAGAGCTTCTCTGACACCCACGACCTCCACCTCAACTGGCTGTAGAATCCCCGCGAATCTTCTGCAAAACACTGCCACCACCCTGCCCCTTCGTCACTACACACTAGACACTGCCCATATACTCCACACTATCATGATCGAATTAACGCCGTCGTCAACAGTTATTTTGAAAGATTCACAGGTTGGAGCCAACCAGTAAGGCTAAAGTTACTGGACCCGCACACTAATCTTATATTGGGATGGGTTCGCTTCTGACCACGTTCTTCTAAACGATTTTGCTACAACAACTGCCTTAGAATGAAGAAAATGCTTCCTTTTCCAAACGTTCTAGTTTCTTTCTCCCTAAATTGCCTATATAAACATTGTGAAAATCGTTTTTTTTTAATTTTAAATTACTTGTTTCTTTTGTAACATTTGATCATTATAGTCTATATTTTAGGTACAAATAATTAAGGCAACTGTGAAGATAAAAGTGATTTTAACATTTATTTTATATAATTATATCATAAAGATAACTTTTATGACAAATAAATTGTTTTAATTTATTTTTAGGCTCAATAATTACCACCCTCAAACATATGATATGTTAAATATATGACTTTTTTTTTGAAAACCAGATATTATTAATCATATTCGCGATTCACGAATTAGAATTACGCTTAGACTTCGTGGGACGACACCCCCACTTGAGTCCCAATCTGGATTAGAAAAAGCATAACGGTCAAGCATATGAGCTGCACCATTGCTAGATCGACGAGCAAAAACAACTTTGACACTGGGCCTTAGTATATTACAAAGAGTGATACAATAAAAAATAACACCCCCAAACCTATCCCACGAATTATCATGGCTTAGAATTCTGGAAATCGCCACTTGATAATCTAATTCAATAATCACATCAGGCTACCCGTTGCGCTCGCACCACCAAAGAGTTTCTCGAATGCCAATGGCCTCCACCGCTGACGGATGGAGAGACCCCTCAAATCTCCGAGAGAACTCTGCAATAAGACACCCAAAGTTATCCTTGCAAACATCACCAAAACTCCACATTCCAGAATTTGAGTCTATCGCCCCATCAATATTTACCTTCAAAGTGTTTAACGAGGGACGACTCCAGTTCCGATCAGAGAGAGTAGGAGGGTTCAAAACACTTCTCGTGTGTGTTGAATTGAGTTCTAGCCAAGATCTCCAGACTGTTTGGGCCATATGATTCAGTTAACAAAAAAAATAACCCCAATTTATTATTTTTTGATGTCAGAAATTTTAATTTACATTTTAAAATTATTATATGCTCTCAAATATGTAACTTATTAAATTTATAATTAACATAAGTGATTCTTAAGAAAATACTCTAGCTGTTTAAAGCTAGCACTTTATATTCAAATTTTTTTGAAGTTAGAAGGATGACAGTCACTATTTCAATGCCTTTTACTGTATATTTTGAAACCTCAACCAGATACTCTATTTTACCTGAGAATTGATTGCTCTCTTTCAATCATGCAACATTTTAAATTCACGGTGCAAGTTAACATGAATGGATACTTACCATTTGTTTATCGTATTTTTCCAGTCATTTATTAAATTATAGTCACCGTTTTATTTTCCCACCAATATTCAACCATTATTTTGGTATAAAGTCCAATCCATGACGACATTGACGAGATTTAAAATTTTATCAGAATTCTTCATTAATTATTTTCGTGATGCAATATTAAATAAAGTAATGTTTGAAAACAATTATCGCTATTGGTATTTTGAATCCATTAATTATCTTGAAAAGGAAAAAAAGTTGACTTGCAACAAATTATTCACAACTGACTGTATATAAATGCATTTAATTCATCAATAAAAACAAAATCAAAATGCAAATAAAATCCCTTTTCCAATTATTTGATTTTGACTCTACATTTACTCTTCAACTGATTTTGACTTTCCATCATTCATTAAACCTATTTTGGATAAAATCCATCTGCATCTTGTTAAACTGCCACCAATAAGAAGCTGACTATATGCACAAAAATGATCAAAAAGATCATTTACTAGGGACCAATAAGCAAATAGTCAAAGGTCATTGAAGGACTAAAACCCAAATACACCCAACCTACAAATATTATCATTTCTTAAAAGTTTCCATAACTTTCATATTGTGGTTGGCTTCTCTGTGTTCACAGCTTGCAATACCATCTCTTATATTTGACTTTGATTTTTTCCTAATTATATCACAATTATTATTTTATTTCATTCCAATATTATTTTGAATCATCAACTCTTAAATTTGCATATAAAAACCATTGCTGTTCACCTCTAAGCAACTCCTACAATTATATCCTCCATCCTGAAATTGTAAAATTCGACGAGATACTTGATTTCTGTCTTAGGTGAGCCTGATTCGAAGAGTGCATATATCGTCATCGTAATGGTGGATTATCCTATGGATTTCAGGTGCCCGATCTCGATGGAGCTGATGAAAGAGCCGGTGACGATCTCCACGGGAGTGACCTACGAGAGGAAGAACATAGAGAAGTGGTTCTTCACCTACAAGAAGTTGACGTGCCCGGCGACCATGCAGGCCGTTGACAATTTCCACATCACCCCGAACCTCACCCTCGCCCGTCTCATCCTCTCCTGGCGAACCAACGGTCGCTCCTCCCCGTGCTCGTCCCCTTCTCGTGCCTCGATCAGGCACGAGGAGCTCGCGGCCCTCCTCGCCACGATCCAATCCTCGCCCTTCAAGGTCAGCCCTCTGAAGAAACTGAGGCCCATTGTGGAAATGTGTCACGAGATGGAGTCGGATTTTATCAAATCAGGCGGGGTGGAGGTGCTAGTTCAAGTGGTTGTGCAAATTCTTGTAGACCCTTTTGATTTCGTGACGTTCGGGGCTTGTGAGGAGGCTCTTGGGGTGCTGCACAAATTGGGTTTGGCGGATGGAGACGAGACGTACGCTTTGTTGTCGAAAGCGGAGAGCATGAAGGCCATAGCGACAATGCTGCAGAGAGGGAGCGCCGAGGGAAGGCTCTATGCGGTCACCATATTCAAGAACATGGCCAAGACTAGCTACGACTGGAGCTTGCTGGCGCGCGATCAAGGCCTCGACTTCTTCAAGTCGTTGCTCGAGCTGGTCTCGGACGAGTTTTGCAGCAAGGCCAGCTCGTCCGCGTTGCAGGTGTTGATAGAGATATTGGGGGCGTGGAAGAAGAGTAGGGTGGGGGCGATAGAGGCGGGAGCGATGTGCGTGCTGGTGGAGCTGATGGCGGAGTCGAGCCGGTCAAGGTGCGAGAAGATGCTGCTGCTCATGAAGATGCTGTGCGAGTGCGCCGAGGGGAGGCTGGCACTGGTGGACCACGCCATGGGCATCGCCGCCCTCTCCAACAAAATGCTGCACGTCTCCACCGTCGCCACCAAGATCGCCGTCAAGATCCTCTGCCTCCTCTGCACCTTCCACCCGACCGACAGGCTCTTGGAGGAGATGCTCACCTACGGGGCGGTCAACAACCTCGTCGCTCTCTTGCACGTCCACGGACCCTCCTCCACCAAGGACAAGGTCGTCAGGATGTTCAAGCTGCACGGCACTTCTTGGAAGCGATTCACTTGCTTCCCCACCGAATTCAATGATTATTTGGGCTTAGTCAATATTGATTCTACATAGACATTAATTAAGGATACACAATTTCATAACCTTTGAATTTTGAATTAGTTGATGAATGAATAGTCCTAGTTGATTATATATATTTTGTTCATTACTCATCTTCAAGAAACTGAATCACATACTTTGTTCTTGTATTTGGTGATAATAATTGAATCACATATTTGCTGTTCTTTGTACGAAGGTGTGTGGAAACTTGACCGGAGGTAGGGGTGTTAAAGAAAACCTGTTCTTAATTACTTAATTAGTAATAGAATAAGTATGTGATCATTAACTAAAACTTGTCATTTCAAGTGTGAAGTGTTTGAATTTGAATCCTAACCGCAGCATTAATTAAATCTTTAACACTAAAAGAAAAATAATAGGTTGTTGTTGCTGATAAAAAGATAAATATATACATGGTTAACTATATATCATACATGAGGTCCTTCAACCAAAATCTATCATACATCAGGCTGTTTAGTTGGGCTGTAATCCAGCCCATTCAATACACTTACTCCACCGGTCATAGTCAGCGTTATAGATACACGTAGATATCGGCAATGTATCATAATTTTTCATACTTGATTATTTTTTAATTTTATCCGTTTTCATCGGGGCGGGTTAATTAGGTACTCGTTGGGTTCAAGTTTTTTTACCAACCCTACCCAAGACGATCGATATAACAAATATCATCCAAAATATTGGTGGTCAACAAGGCAAATTCAAATTAAATTCAATTTAATCCAATTCAAATCAATTAATTTCTTTTGAATCTAGTTAATATTAGTTTGATCTGGTCTAATTCAAATATAATTCACCTAGTTAATTATGATATGACATTTAGGTTATAAACAAGTTTTACTTAACAACCCTGTACTATACTTGTTTTCACTTAACTATCCCAAAAGATGAAATTGACTTGTGAACACTAACAACCACAAAAGGAAACCTACACCAACAGGATACTCGCGATGTGATTCGCAAGTACCCTAGGGGCTCGTGGAATGACTCCCACGATTGTAGGATAAGAAGCATGTAAATATGGCTTGAATTCGGGTTGATATCCACAAATATTAAACGATGCATGATTGAAATAGTGTGTGTTAATTAACCAACTAAAATGTCGTGTGGTTAATTGTAGATGGTAACTCAACAATGAAATGTAAAAGGCTACAAATGTAAAGAGACACGTGAGCATTCAACAAATGAGTGGTAATTGAGTGTTTCAGATTTGATTGGGAACCATGGTTGTTGATGTCCTACGACTCCCCTGCCTTCTATGTCGCCTTCGAGGCGAGCCACGACGTCGCAGCGCTGCGCAAGATCATCGAGGTCGTGGAGGTCACCAGGATCGACCTTGCCAATACCCCGCCACTCGTGGACCGCGCCAACCCGCACAATTTTTCATTTCCGATGGGATTTTCGATCTGTAAATTCCAGATCTGAAAAAAATTAAAATTTTCTTATTTACAAATATTTGTTCAAATTTATTTCCTCCAGCTGCGTCCCGCGAACGCCATCATGGCCAAAAAATTGCGACCGTCCACTCGCCAAGATCGGTACTCCCTGCTCCAGTCATTGTCTTGCCTCCATAGATGGAGAGCGCTCGCCTTAGCAGGCGAAGACCCAAATCTGTCTCTTTCCAAAAAAAAACCTCAGAGTGGTCGACGAGCTTGAGGGCGGCGTTGAAGACATCGTAGAACTTGTCGGAGGGGCGACGAATATGAACGACGACGGAAAAGGGGCTTTCAGCCTTGCTGTTCGCCATGTAGACCTCCTTGATTCAGGACAGAGCCGAAAATGTCACCACAACCGATTTCGAATTTCTCCATCATTGTGCCGCATCTAATATAAGAACAAAATCACGATATTGAATTGGACCACAAGATCGAGCATTCGAAGACCTAACTAAAGATGGAAGAAATTTTAATATTTGGTTTTTCTCGATACTTGGATCAAGAAAATTGTTTTAATGTAATATTTTTTTTGCTCAATGAAGATGGAAGTTTTTATTGGGCTTGCCCATGCTCCCAAAATGGAAGCAGGGGCAAGAAAAGACAAATACAAATGAGAGAAGAGAGAAGATAGATTGAAATATTGAGACAGAGCACCCAAACTATAAATTGATTGCCTCGGCAAGTGAGGAGATCTTCAGGATTATAGTGTCAGGATCGAGAGGAGTTCTGTTGTAGATGAGGTCGTTGTGCGCGAGCCAGATAAACCAAAGAATGATGCTACTGAGAGAGTTCCATTGCCGGGCAGAGTTCTTATCATGGATAGCATGGGGCCATAGTACCAGAATATCTCTTATCGATCTGGGGAAAACGAAGTGGCACTCGAATTTGGTTAGCGAAGAACCCCACACCTAATGCATCCATCTGCAGTGAAGAAGGACATGTGTAGTAGTTTCAAATGCTTTGTGACAGATTTGACACATATTTTGAGCCCATGCTCTACTTGCTAGGAAATCCATGGTTGTAGAGTCTCGTGAGCCTCCACCCAACAGAAAATTTGAATTTTTGGAGGCACACGAGCTTGCCAAATGATCCGAGGCCATGGTGCTACATCCCCGACAGAGGCTTGCGCGAGTTTGTACATTGCTTTGACAGAGTATCCTTTGTCGTTGTGGATCCACACCAATTTATCAGCCTTGGCAATGTTCGGAGAAAAGGACCGAAGCATAATTTGAAGCTCGCAGAAAGCATCCCAGTTGCGGCTAACTAATCTGCGTGAAAAGGGAGGTCTCCAAGTGCTATGTTCCCATGAGTCAAAAACAGAGACGTTCTGGTCCACTGCGAGTGGATAGAGGCGAGGGAATTTTGAGGCAAGACTGAATGTGCCAACCCAATTATCTGACCAGAAACGAATTAATAGTCTGGATCCTAGCCTCCATCTCAGATGACTCACACCCATTAGGTTGTTGAGAGTAGAGTCTGAGCTTATTGAGAAGAAATGTGGTAGGAAAAATGAACCTGCGTGAGAGGAAAAGCTGAACAGATGCCACTCACTAATTTCCCATTTATATTTTTCACATATTACATGCTTCCAGAGAAATTGGAATCAGTGGCAAAGCGCCACCACCATTTCTCCAACATGTATTAGTTCATCAGACTAAGGTTTTTAATACCTAAACCTCCCATCTTTTTGGGTCTGCACACCTTCTCCCAGCTCACTTTGTAGAAGGCTTTCTTCTCTGTATTGGGCGACCAGAGAAATCTTTTCTGCAACTGTTCCATTTTTCTGATAATTGATTTTGGTGCCTTGAACATTGACATATAATACAGGGGAAGACTTGCCAAGGACGATTTGATCAGTGTGATTCTGCTTCCCAAATAGAGATACTTACCTTGCTAGAGAGCGAGCTTATTGAAAAATTTGGCAAGGATCTTACTCCACGATGCAACCCTGTTGGGACTAACACCAATGGAGAATTCCAGATACCCAAAAGGATAGCAACCTGATTTGCAACCAGAGGCTTCAACAAGAACCTGTTTGAGAATTGCAGGTTGCCTAAAGTATAGAGCTTGGTTTTTGCAAAATTGAGCTTAAGACCTGTAATGCATTCAAATCCAATAAGAACCGCTCGAGCATTCATTACTACCTCTGGGTTAGGTTTGATAAAAAGAATCGTGTCATATGCAAATTGAAGGTGTGAGATGCAAAGGTTGGAACTGATTTTCATGCCTTCAAACAAACCAACAGATTCGGCGGCTAGGAGCATTCGATGAAGACCTTCTCCCACAATGATGAAAAGAAGTGGAGACAAGGGACAACCCTGACAGATACCTTGCGAGAAATCGAAATCTATAGTCGGGCCTCCATTAACCAGAACAGAGGCTGATGTTTTAAGGCATGAAGCGATCCAGAGAATTCACTTTTCACCGAATCCCTTTCTCTGAAGCATTGTTTTGAGAAAACTCCAATCCATGTTGTAAAATGCTTTCTCAAAATCGAGCTTGATAATTGAGCATTCACCCCTTGACCTCTTGATTTTATCCACAATTTCGTTAGTGATTAGAATGTTATCCACAATCTGCCTTCGCCCCACAAAGGCAGATTGGGTATCACTAATGATTTGATCAATCAACGTCTTCAACCTTGTCGCCAAGATTTTGCTAAAATCTTGTAAGAAGCTGTGGTTAGGCTTATCGGGCGTAAATCAGAGCACGTTTGCTGGGAGGTAGTCTTTGGAATCAGGGCGATGAAGCTTGCGTTTATGCCCTTACCAATGCACCTTGTTTTGTGAAAACCATTTATGAAATCCATTAGATCTACTTTGATGATCTCCCAGCATGTTTGGAAAAAGAGCATTGAGAATCCGTCCGGGCCGGGAGCCTTAGCACCGTCACAATCTTTGATGGCCCTCAGCACCTCCTCCTTAGTGAACTCGTCTTCCAATAGCATTGATTCTTCGTTTGTGATTGAATTACGTGAAAATAGGAAAGGGAGGTCGCTCCGAGTCAGTGGAGGTGAAGCGTTGCTTGAAGTGGTTGAGGAGCTCGGTTTTGATTTGAGTAGGATCGACGGACCATAAGCCGTCAATCATCAAGCCTGTGATTTGCTTTCTAGTGCTCGGGCAAGCTTCAACTTTATGAAAGAAAGAGAAGTTTCGATCGCACTCCTTTAGCCACAAAGCCTTGGATTTTTGTCTCCAAAGGATAGCCTCCTCCTTTTGTTTTTGCAGCAAAGCTAGTCGTAGGGTTTTTCGGGCCTCTGTTTCACTTTTATTGAAGACAATACTCTCTGATAGGGTGTCGAATTGATCAGCCATATTTTCCAAAGCCTTCAAGGTGGCATCGATGTTACCATACACTTCATTATTCCATTTCTTGAGGTCAACTCTGAGTAGCTTCAGTTTTTTCCAGAGAACAAAGCTTGGGTCGCCTGTGATTGAATGCTATGTCCATTTCCCAGATACAAAGGCCAGGAACTATGGGTGCTATGTCCAAGCATTTATAAATCTTGAGGTTTTCGGACCCCAATCTGTCTCTGGGAAGGAGAGTAAGATTGGACAATGATCCGAGAGACCTTTTTTTAGACATTCCTGGGTAGGATTGGTGAGTTGAGGCAGGATACTTGGAGAGATCAAAAACCTGTCAAGCCGGCTAGCTTTTGAACTGGGACCGAACCATGTGAAAGCCTTCCCCGACAGGGGCAAATCAATCACTCCAGTTTCATTTATGAACCTGTTGAAGTCATTGGCAGAGGTCTTTGAGAATGAGCAATTTACTCTTTCTGAGGAGACTCGCACGTCATTGAATTCCATATTCGTATTGATACAAAATCCTTCCCAGTAAAGCGAGTTGTTATATATGATAATGCGCTTGATTTTAAAGTTTGACTTTTCCCACGCTATGAGGGTTCCGCCTGATGCCCCGATGGATGGGACGTGAATGCAGTCCCAATTCTGATCGATCCCAAGGACATGAAGAGTTGCATTGGGGATTGAGGACAATTTTGTTTCTTAAAGCATTAAGAAGGAGGGTTTCGTAGCTTTGATCCGTTTCGAGACAGAACAGACCTTCTCAATTCTCCCCATTCCTCAGACATTCCAACAGAGGAGCTTGGGGAGGGAAGGCATCTCAATTGACAGAGTTGGAGACTCTGTTACGGGCCTCAATTTGTTTAATTGTACGGATCATTTGTTCTTCAGGGATTGAACACGTGATGCATAATCTTTTGCAAACCTCCCACGTGCGGGTCGCTTGTTCCCTATGATTTATTGTTTGAGTGGGTGCGGGTAGGATTAGGGTTTCATTAGGTAGTTGAGAGGTATTAGCAAAGTCTCGTGTTTCTGGGACAAGCAAAGATGTGGTTGTGATTCTGCTGTGGTTCATTGAATCCGTTGGTGTTTTAGGGTTGGAAGTTTTGGAATTTGGGTTTGTTGTTATGTTTGATGCTTCGGGCGTCGGGAATTGGGGACATAATTGATTGCGTTGAGGTTTTGGATTCATGAGGACTTGTTTGAATCTGGTTCAGGGAACGAGGGCGCGGGGTGGGTAGGTCATTAATTGAGATCGACTCTCCAAATTTCGACTCAGTTCCGGCGAAAACTTGAATTGCCGGGAAGTCTTCCATCTCCGGTGAGAATTCTCCTTCCTCGAGCTCGTGATTTGTTTCATTTGGTTTATTTACAGTATGCTCATCAATCTCTTCTGGAATTAGTGAATTTTCGAATACTGAGGATTCAGATGATACCTGGTTGATGTCGTGAAACTACACTGGAATCTGGCTTCCACTTACCTCTTCCACTGTCACATTGTATGTCGATCCTCTCAATAACATATCCACTCTGTTCATGAATTGAGTCTGGATTGGGGGTGTGGATTAATACTATTGCTTTTTGCAGGTCTGCACCTGATTTGGAACGAGGATAGATAAATTGAGCCCTTCCTGCGAATGTGGCAATGTTTGCGATGGTGTCAACCGTCCATCCAATGGCAGGAATGCCAGATATGGCGATCCATTTGAAAAAGCCTCCATTTGTGCCCAAATCTTCATTACTTCTAATAAGAGGGAACCATGAATAAATCTGAGCCCAGTTCTCATTTTTGTGTTTCTTGTATTGATCTTCATCTGCAAAGGAGATGAGAAAGCATCTCTCTCCAACTTGGTGTACATCAGCCTCGAAGAGCCCCTTTTCCTTCACTTCCTCCACAATGATTTCACTACAGGTATCGTTGCCAGATATACCCAGAATGATTTGACTGACCCTTGAATCAATGAGCTTGTTTATGACTCTACTACACTTTTTCCTGATTGAATGGCTCCCAGCCACAATATCCTTAAAGATGACACCGATATGGGTTTGGTTTCGTCTTGGGTCCTCGAGTAAGAGACCCCGATCGCCGGCAATGAGGGGTTCTGATTTTGGTGGGATTCTCTGTGCTTCAAGGTTCTGGTTCTTGATCTCTTTAAGTGATTATGATTTCTTCCCTGGTTTACTGACCATCTCTGATTTTGCAAAGTCTACAATCAGTTTGCGACCAAGGAAAATTGCTCCGTTTAATATTGCCTTTGTCTTGTCCGCATCCTCTGTTGATTTGAAGAGAGTGAAACCGAAGCTCTGACCTGCCTTTGTTTTGGAGGGTGAGATATTTGCCTTTACGATATTGCCATGATTTTGCAGATATTCATAAGCCATTGCTCTGTGATTTGACTGGGGAGGTTACAGAAGAAGAGGGTTTTGCTGGATACTTTGTTGGATTCTGGGATATTGAGGCGAGGGCGGTGTTGGGCTATGGCTACAGGTGGTGGTGGTGGTAGTTGCTGAGCTCGCTCGTCAGAGAGAGAGAGAGAGAGAGCGACATCTTACCAATCTCCTTGTTGTCTCTTGTTTTAATGTAATTTATAATTCCTAAAATTATCAAGTTTATTGAATTTCTGAAAGAATTCATGTGGCAAGCAAATGAATAGGAAGTGATTCACTCATTAGGCAAGCCATATGTTATTATGGGGATAAGGAGGAGAGAAGCAAAAAAAAAATGGAATTATTCTAAAAATTTAAAAGCTAAACATGGGTATTTTGGACTTTACGCTATCAATTTAATATTGTCAGGCTGAAGTGTTACGTTAGGCAAGTTCAGAGTGTTTACAAACCAATTTCATCTTCTGGGGTAGTTAAGTAAAAAACCGGTATAATACATGGTAGGTAAGTGGAATTGTCCCTATATAGAATTACATAATCAAAAATCAAACCCTTCTATTTCGCGATTTATGTTTCAACTTCGAGGAAACTTCTCCTGTTTGTGCGTTTTCCGTTCTGGCTGGTCCTAGTCGCCGGTTTTCACGATTATGTTGTGATTCAATTTGTATAAAGAAAATAGTCATTATTGACAAGTTTGAAATTAAAATGTTTAAATATTACTCATTTTGTTCTTAATAAATAATAAATATGAGTATATGTGTATCTAATCATTTACTTATTACAAAACGTGTTTTGATGCGATATTCACTTAATCTTATAGAGTTTGTCAGATCTTCTTTTTTGTCAGCTGACATTTTAAGTTTCACGTCATTGCTCACAGTGCTGTAAAAAAAGTTTTTAGATACTAAATGAGAGAAACGAAAAAGTAAAAATAATTAAAATTTTAATTAGAAATTAAATCGGGAGTGTTAGATTAAATTATATTTCCTATATTTAGTTTCCTATATTTATTTTTCCTTTCTCACATATATTAGGGTTTCCTATTCTATTCTTGTTACCTCTATAAATAGAGATCTCTTGTAATTCACAACACACATCAATAATAAATCTCTCTCTTATTTCTATCATGGTATCAGAGGTATAATCGATCATTGGTCAAATTTCTACGCATATTTCGCTTTGCCCACTCGTCGATGATTCGTGATTCTGACGGGTGGGCAAGGCAATTCAAATCTCAATCTCTAGCCTCTCGCTTCCGCAAACAATCAACTCGCAATCGTCTCTCTACTCTTTTTTTTATCTTTTCCCTTATTATGTTATTTTCTTTCTCAAACCAATCGCTTCTTCTTTTACTCTTTACCTTATTAATTTTCCTCGCACTATCTCGTTTTTTCGTCATCAATTGATATTGATTCCACCACTTCGATCCCGTAAATCAATCAATCTCAATCTCTCAATCTACTTTTTCTCTACTTGATCTCCTCTCACGAAGCAATACTATCAACTCATCAATAAAAATCCCGTAATCCGGAAACCGACACGTGTACATCCCCGCAATTCGGAAAGTTATCCCGTAATCCGGAAACCGACACGTGTACATCCCCGTAATTCGGAAAGTTATCCCGTAATCCGGAAATCGACACGTGTACATCCCCGTAATTCGGAAAGTTATCCCGTAATCCGGAAATCGACATGTGTACATCCCCGTAATTCGGACACCGCACGTGAGAGGAGAGCATCTGTCAACTGGCATAATTGGGCATCTGTCATCTCGCCATCAGCCAGCAGGCTTCAGGCATCATCGGGCATCAGGCATCAAGCATTATCTATATGTCATCAACCGTTGTCATCTCGCCATCAGCCAGCAAGCATCATACATCATTGGGCATCAGGCATCATCTATATGCCATCAGCCGTTGTCATCTCGCCATCATCCTAGGGCAGCCGCAACCCTCACCGCAACTCAATATTATCTAGCTTCAAACTCAATTCTTATTTCACCGATTGAGTTTGAGGGGGGCTGTTAGATTAAATTATATTTTCTATATTTAGTTTCCTATATTTATGTTTCCTTTCTCACATATATTAGAGTTTCCTATTCTATTTTTATTACCTCTATAAATAGAGATCTCTTGTAATTCACAACACACATCAATAATAAATCTCTCTCTTATTTCTATCAGGGAGTCAAATGCAATATGGTGAGATTGTCCGTTAAAGAAAAACTTCAACTTTTGTAGTTGATGATACAATTGACAGTTTGAGTTTCTTGATAAAATGCAATTTATTGATTTGTTAAACGTCCCCATGTCACGGATAAAAACCCGTATGAGATGGTGACCTGTTTTTGTACAAATTAACGCTTCAATGTTTGACCAAAACCTAACCATACACATCTATTTCTTTCTTGTTATATCCAATATATTTGTTTCAATTAAAGTTTGTCTAATCTTATTATTTGATTACTTTAATTTCGTGCACTAAATCACACGTCTAATAAAAACTCTTACACAAAAAAGAGTTCCTCCTTAATTATTGTATAATTGAGTGATTGGTTCTAGTCTTCCAAATTTAATTAAATGGTTCAAAGAAAGGTTTCTTGACTGCTTCTTGTCTAGCTTAATTATTGCACATAGAAGCTTCTTCTTCAGTTTTGTGTACATATATTGACATTTACGAAAATAGTGTATTTAAAATTTAGAAAATAGTTTTATACACTCATCAAGGAATAAATTTTGCAATTAATTAGCTTGATTACATATTATATCCCATGTTAGGCCACGATGTTAATTGTAATTAATGACTACTTGATTGTTGCATGCAATTTTGGTAGGGAAAATTGTTCGTGAGTCAGCAAAGCGTGTTTAGTACAGGTTGGTGCATGCTGTACCGATAAATGCGTAAAATAGTGCACCCATGAATAGTTGACTGCTTGCAACATGTTTTTATTAAATGCGTATTGCAAAAAGATGACTTTATTAGTTAGTTTTGTAACATTTTTGACCTTATTGCTACAATGGATATTCAACCTTGGTAAAAGATAATGTTGTCCGTAACAAACGATTTTGCTTGATGGAACGGGGAGAGTCAGAAATATTTCCAATAAATCCTAGGTGATTAGGCAACGGAATATGAAGTCGGTAAGCCATGTTTTAAGTATAATATCACGTAGTACACATGGAGAAACACGATTATCACACTACGTATATTTAAAGTACCTTTTTTCTTAACTATGTAGGTCACCTAAATGAATAAAAATTATTCTTATTATAAACTCTATGAAATGACAATTATGCACTTTCTTTGAATAACTAATTTATGTTAAAGGTTAAGAACATATTAGGTTTTTCAAATAAAAATTGAAAGTATGATTCTACCCTCCTCCCGGTTGGACCAAGCCAGATTGAACCAGAATTGAATTTATTGAACCGGCCCGACATTGGATTGAGGCGGAATCGATTTCACTAAATTAAACTGTCATCTTCCTCCCAATGTTTAGTGCGCTTGATATCCAATGATGGGGACCTCCTCCGCCATCAACGCAAATCTGGTGCCGGCCTCCTCTCTACACAATCGGCGCGAATCTGGAGCCGTCGCCCTGGGAGTAACTGAGTACAAACTCGTGGGCGTTGTCAACGTCGGCTTTGAGTGACGGTTTAGATCAGAACCATCTCCTACGCCGTTCCCTGAAAATGACAGGCCAACGTCATTTCCTTCGATTTTCGAGGAGCAACAAAATTGTCATCTTTAGAGACCAACTTCGAATCAAATACTTTAAAATTTTGAGTGTTTTGCAGATTGATGGTTGGAGCTCGATTTTATCGACGTCGATTGAGAGTTCACGAAAACTCAGACGAAAATTTTCATATCCAAATCTAGACGATGCCTACAATTTTCAAATTTGAAACTTTTCAAATCTGGTTTGTCAAAGCTCCTTGATCATTCACTTTCATTATTGAGGTTTCCGCCGAAAGAAGCGTTTACATCCTCGCAAAAATCAGGTCTCGTCCGATCCATTTTTTTTGTCTGGCCAGATTAAACCAAATCAATTGGAAAGAACAAGATTCAAGAGGCTATATATTTAAGAATTTAAAAATAAAATAGGGGCAAATTTGTCAAATTACATAATCTGTTAGAAAATTTATAACGGTGATAATAGTTTCCATTTATTTAACTTATAGAGAAAAATATTTTAGATGTGCCTACATAATAATCATGTTTCTTTAAGTGTACTTACGTGATCTTATTCTTTTTAATTATTATCATGTTCGATCTATAAAATTTTGAAAGATAATGTACGTGAAGACTCTTCGAAAACACAAATCATTTAGTTTACTCACACTATATTGATGATTTGGTAAGTTAGACAGAAAATCGTGTATGATTCCTATTTAGTTTGTTTACCTTCTACACATAATTATATTAATTAGAGATATTGGTTGTCTTATCAAATATGTATCGTCATGTAAATACGTACTTTTGACGCTAAATAATATCATCAAAACATTTCAATACTTCTTGAATTGCATACAAGTAAAATCCACATTCTTAAATGAGAATATAATAATTAATTATGATCATTAGATAAAAATATTGATGATTTGGATTTGAATTAACTCATTAATGGAAAATAAATGTAATTATTCACACCTTGCTACTTATTTTTGTCTTTTGACATAAATATAAGAATATTTTTGTATTTTTATATCCTTAAATCATCTAATGATATCCTTTTCTAATTACAAGATTTAATTTGCGTAATTACGATTTAATTTATTTTGTAATTGATGATTTGATGATTTCATTTTAAAAAATTCATGATTTACAAAAAAAGAATTTCTTACCTTTTTCGATTTTGGAAATTTATTTTTATTAGTAAACGATTTATAAAAAAATTATCATTTCATGATTTCAATTTTACGATTTCATAATTCTTTCTTGTTTCATTTTTACAATTACAAGATTTTATTTGTAAGATTACATGATTACACAAAATTTACCATTTCATGATTTTTTTGTCAAATTTCATGATTTTATTTGTACAATTACATGATTTACTATTTCATAATTTTTTTCCGATTTCATAATTTTAATTGTATGATTAATTTTTTTATTATTTCATGCCCCAATACTTCATTTTTTGATTTTATGACTATATTTGTATGGTAGCAAAATTTACTCGGAAACAAATTATGATTTTATTTTCTATGATTTCATCTTTATTATTATATGAACACGTTTCATTTATCTTATTTATTTATTTATAATATCATTGAAAACCAATTGTCATGAAACCGTAATATGTCTCATTTTCATACATGAGCAGTATCATGCACGGAACATTATGAAATGAAAAACATGAGCAATATAATGCATGGGACATTATGAAGTGGTATGAACATGAATAATGGATAAGGAATAAACCTTGAAATGGTATAAACATGGGGATGCACTCGGCAATAAATGGGTGCTCATATACAAATATAGGATAAAAATCACATCCAATAGATGTAATTCATTGATGGTCTAGATTCTTCTATTATTTGATCAATTTAAAATCAATTAAAAAGGTATTGTGGTCATTTTGCTTGATTCTAATAAATAATAATATTCATTAAAATAGGAATTTGAATTTGAAAATCCACTATTTTAGGGATTTGAATTTGTGATAAATATTCAGAAAAATCATATCAAAATTAAGGAGGAGAGTCCAAATTCAGATTCTGCTACTTAATTAAATGACGAAGTGAAACAGTTAATTAAATTCAAACGTTAAAACATATGAAAACATGGAATATGTAAACTAAAGAAATGAAATAACATAAATGTACTAATGGAAATAAGTACATATTATTTCATGATTCTATTAAAGGTGAAACCATGAAATGGAATTATTAGATTAAGTGCAAATAGAACTATGAAATTTGCACATAATCTCATGATTCCATTTCCATTTCACAATTCTAATGATTCCATGATTTCATTTGACCTGGATCGAGCCAATCACGGGCGGGTCGGCGGCAAGGCCGTGGAAGCATAGGACGATCTGGCCGTCGTGGATGGCGACAAAGAGTTCGGAGTAGGTGTCTTCGTGTGATTATGGTTAAGAATAATTCACAATTTTGTGAGAGAGTTAAGATTAGGGTTTGCAAATGAGAAAAAAGGAAAAAAGATTTTGTGTTGGTAATCAGCAAGAATCAAGTGATTAAGAATCGTATCTATTTCCTCATAATACAAAAATGGTATACTGCATTCACTTCCATTGATTTAATACTTTTTTGTGCCCCCAAATGCTAATATTTGTTGGGAGAAAAACGAATCTAATAGAATGATTAGATGCGGCGTAATTAAATAATTCTCCCCACCTGTGCAAATCTCGTAGGAATCTATCAAGTAGAGTAAATTAAGCAAGCTAATAAAATATAGCAAACAAAAACACAGTAAGCATGCACAATTTTAGCGTGGAAAACCTCCTCAAGGCGAGAAAGGAAAAACCACGGGACCCTCAAGGCTGCTTAATCTCCACTATCAATATAATGTGTACAACGAGTTCTCTCTAAATACAATTAGAGGATCACAATATCTCATTATCTCAAGATTAACCAATCTTGGCTTAAACCACAATTACAAGAAAGAGTAGAGAAACTTCACCGAATCGATGACACACGATCAGAAAATCGTCTCGGACCTCCAAACGCAAATTCCAACGGTTATAACGTAGTACTACGTCTTCCGAGCACCATGTCCAAAAATTAGCACGATCTAACGATGGATCAACCTCCGATCGGACTCGAGAACCTTGTTGGTCGGCCTAGAAAGTAGCAGAAAACTCTGCACAAATTTCACTCTATTTCTCTCTTTAATTGGTCTTATTTCCTTCTCTCTATTGTCTCCTATTTATAGACAAGCAATTAGGGTTTCTTTCTTCATGTAGGATATTAACCACATGGGCTTTGGGCCTCCACTTATTTAATAAAGGCCCAACAAATCTCCCCCTTATTCAACTAAGTGGAGGGCATCGCCATCCCGACGATCTTACGATAAACATCAAACTTCTCCCTTGTTAAGGCCTTCGTGAACATATCGGAGCCATTATCATCTGTGTGGATTTTCTCAATCTCAAACAACTTGTCTTCAAGTGCATCCCTAAGCCAAGAGTATCTCACATCAACATGTTTCGACTTTGCATGAAATGTAGAATTCTTACTCAAGTGAATCTTTCTTTGGTTATCACAGTAAACCATATAGCGTTGTTGCTTGAAACCGAGCTCCCCTATGAATCTCTTCATCCACAACAACTCTTTACATGCTTCAGTTGTTGCGATATATTCATCTTCTGTAGAAGAAAGTGCAACACACTTTTGTAGCCTTGACTTCCAAGAAACTGCTCCACCTGCAAATGTCATTAAATAACTTGAGGTGAATTTTCTGCTATCAACATCTCCTGTCATATCTAAATCAGAGTAGCTAACCAACACTAGTTCTCCACTTCCAAAAGTGAGTTTGTAATTAGAGGTACCTCGGAGATATCTCATAATCCATTTGACTGCATCCCAATGCTCTCTACCCGAATTTGACAGAAAACGGCTCACAACACCAACTGCATGAGTTATGTCAGGCCTTGTACAAACCATTGCGTACATCAAACTTTCTACTGCTGAGGCATACAGAACTCTATCCATGTCGTCCATCTCCTTCTCCGTAGAAGGGCTCTGCCGTGTGCTTAGCTTAAAGTGAGTAGCAAGAGAAGAGCTCACCACTTTAGCCTTGTCCATATTGAACCTTGCATCACCTTTTCAATATATCGCTCTTGTGACATATGCAACTTCTTCGCAACTCTATCGCTAGTAATTCGGATGCCAAGAATTGTCTTCACATGACCCAAGTCATTCATTGAAAAAATCTGACTCAACTGTTTCTTCAATCTCTCAACTCTAGAAACATTCTTTCCAACAATTAGCATATCATCAACATATAGCAATAGTATGATAAAATCATCATCAGAGAATTTTTGCACAAAAACATAGTGGTCAGATTTCTTCTTTTGGTAGCCTTGCTCACCCATGACTGACTCAAACTTCTTGTACCACTGCCTTGGTGCTTGCTTCAAACCATACAAGTTTTTCTGAAACTTACACACATAGTCCTCTTTTCCCTTTAATCTGAAATCCTCTGCCTGCTCCATATAGATCTCCTTATCTAAGTCACCATGGAGAAATGCAGTCTTCACATCCATCTGCTCAACCGCCAAATCAAGACTAGATGCTAAACCAAGAACCATCCGAATGGATGACATCTTAACAATAGAAGACAATATTTCATCAAAGTCAATACCTTTCCTCTAGCTGAAACCCTTGACGACTAATCTAGATTTGTATCGCGGACATGAAGTATTTTCTTCTTGCTTCACTCTGTAAACCCACTTGTTCTTCAAAGCTCTTTTGCCTTCCGACAACTTCACCAACTCATAAGTATGATTCTCATGCAATGATTTTATCTCATCTTGCATGACTGCAACCCACTCCTTCTTATTCTCATCTTCAAGGGCTTCACTGTAGCTTTCGGGTTTTCCCCCGTCAGATACTAACACATACTCATCAGCTGAGTATCTTGTAGACAGTTGTCGATCTCTAGAAGATCTCCTAAGTGGAATAACTGGTAGAACATATGGTACTGGCCGCTGCTCATGGACTTCATTATCCATCTCTACCTCTATAGAAGCATCAACATCACATGCACCATGCTGGTCATCACGAACTTCATCTTCAACTTGACTTGGCACAACTGTAGGAGGAACTATATCAAAATCAATCAAGTCAGTTATAAATTGCGGAGCACTTTCTTCAAACTTCGCAATATCTTTGATGTCCTGATTCTCAATAAATACCACATCCCGGCTTCTGATAAGTTTCTTCTGCAACGGATCATAAAATATGCACCCAAACTCATCCTCGCCATAACCGATGAATATGCACGGTCTAGTCTTCATATCAAGCTTAGATCTTTCATCCTTTGGAATATGCACAAATGACTTGCATCCAAATACCTTTAAGTGATTGTAGGAGACATCTTTACCTGTCCAAACTCCTTTTGGAACATAAAGCTCAAGAGGCACACACGGTGTGAGATTCAATACACGAATAACTGTATTTAAAGCCTCACCTCAAAAGAATCTTGGTAACCCTGCTTGTGCAAGTAAACATCTTGTCCTTTCAATAAGCGTTCTATTCATCCTCTCAGCTAACCCATTTAGTTGAGGCGTCTTTGGAGGCGTCCTTTGATGTCGAATGCCTTGATCCTTGCAATAATCATCAAAAGAACCACAATACTCACCTTTATTATCGATTCACATGCACTTTAACTTCTTCCCAGTTTGTCTCTCAACTAGGGCATGAAACTAATTGAAGACACCACACACTTGATCTTTAGTCTTCAAGATATAGGCCCACACTTTTCTTGAATGATCATCTATAAAAGTTACAAAATAAAGACCACCACCAAGCGTCTTAGATTTCATAGGACCACAAACATCAGAGTATACTAAATCAAGCATATATGGTTTTCTCGAGGGAGGGGATGATTTGAAAGATACTCTAGTTTGCTTGCCAGCCAAGCAATGCTCACACTTCTCTAACGGTTCACCTTTCATTCCCGGTAAGAGATTCTTCTTTCTCAAAACCATCATACCCTTCTCGCTCATGTGACTAAGTCTCTTATGCCACAATTCAGTTGTACTATCTTTCTCAACTGCATTAATAATGCCACCACAACCTTTAGCTTGTGTCACGTACAACGAAGCACACTTTTCACCTCTAGCCACGACCATAACACCTTTAGTGAGCTTCCATGAAGCACCACCAAAGGTATGATGAAAACCTTCATAATCTAGCTTGCCTACTGATATCAAATTCAAACAAATGTCAGGAATATGCTTAACATTTTTCAGAATAACAATTATACCATTTTTTGTCTCCAATCGCACGTCTCCTATGCCAATAGCTTTTGGCATGCCTCGATTTCCCATCTTAACATTGCCATAATCACTAGATGTATAAGATGAAAAGAGATCCTTTCGACTTGTAGCATGAATGGAGGCACCACTATCTACTACCCAACTGGTCTCATCACAAGCCAAGTTAACATCTTCATCATCACACAAGAGAAGAAACTCTTCAGTAATAGTAGCAACATCATCGTCATGACTTGCCTTCTTTTCTTTCTCTTTGTCATGTTGGTTGTCTCTCTTGAGCTTTCGACAATACTTGTTAATATGCCTCTTTAGACCACAGTGATAGCACTCTGCATTGGTATACCTGTTCTTACTTTTTCTTATGTCTCTACCCTTTGGACCTCTACTCTTGCTCCTTCCTCTTTGTTTTGTCACTAAAACTTCTGAGTGCGAAGAGGAATCTTGTGATTTTCTCCTCATCTGTTCACTTATAGCACTCTCCTTAGCCAAATCCATGGTGATAACACCATCTGGAGCTGAGTTAGATAAGGACGTCATGAACGTCTCCCATGAGTCTGGTAATGTACCCAGAAGCCACAAACCCTGCACCTCATCATCGAACTTGATATCCATTCATGCAGGCTGATTAATAATTTCTTGAAAAGCATTAAGATGATCTGTCAACGGAACCCTATCATGACACTTCAAACTCATCATCTGCTTTATTAAGAACAACTTATTAGTATAGTCTTTCGAGCATATAACTGCTCAAGCTTGCTCCATAAACTGCGTGTATGTGTCTCTCCACTGACATGATTCAAAACATTATCATCCACCCATTGTCTAATATAGCCACATACTTGACGATACAATAAATTCCATTCACCATAAGATTTGATTTCAGGCTTGGCTTCACTAAAAACCGGCAAATAATAATTCTTCACATAAAGAAGATCTTCCATCTTCCCTTTAAACCATTCAAACTAACCATTCTGCTTGTATTTGATAGCATTTTGTGCCCTAGTCCAATTGCTAGTAGCCTGTAAACGTCTATGTACATTATCATCGTTTGTAATATATATATATATATATATATATATATATATATATATATATATATATATATATATATATATATATATAAAACGGTTTTGTATTACTTATGTGTTGAAGTAATATGTTAAGCATGATCTGATTTATGACCACTAAAGTAGTAGAACCATAAATCTGTACGGATCACACTTAACGAGTCCCTGGTCAATATATGCTTCCATAGAAGCGAGCAGTATGAGGATGGTTCTTAATGACGTAGTTCTACTTGTAATAGAGATGAGGGATCCCGGAATCATATCATAGATATCATGAGGTGATTGATATCGGACGACCCGCTTTGAATAGTGTTTTCATAGATTAAGCCATGAACATATTCAAATGCGATAGCTTGTCACGATATCCTTAGACCGAGGAGTTTTTGTGATCACTATACAATGTACGTGCGGCTTTAAATTGCGCCTAACGCTTTCCGTAACAAGATTGCAATAACGGGCATGATTGGGTGGCGGAACGGGTTGCATGAGTGACACGAAAGACGGCTAAGGGATTTATCCCTCATACTACGGTATGGGAAAGATATCCGTTAAAGGCCTCTTGATCGAGACTGACTAAGAGTAAGAGCATGGCCATGCCAGTGATACGGGTTATCAGTTCTCAGCCATCTCACATATCAAGCAACAATAATTGATTAAACAAGGGTGACGACTCTATGCCTTGTAAGAGCATGATCAATCGGGATATCTAGAGATAATAAGATAGTGACTTGTACGCACAAGGTTAAGTCGAATCATCGATCGTCATGCACCTTGGGTAATCATAACGTCTTACTAGAGACCCCTTATGATGGATCGGGCAAGAGAGATCTTTTGTGCCGATCTGCCAACGGTGGCATGAGCCTAAAGGGTCACACACATTCAAGACGGATAACTTGAGACAAGGAAACCTTAACGTTTCTTGAGGAGCTATGCATGGACAAAACTGAAGGTTTTGGGCCATGGGTTCGGTTTGAGAGAATATTTAGCGAATCGAGAAAACTGAGTTTTTTCGTCGATGTCGCGTCGGATTTTGTTTGATAAGTAACGATAAAAAGGGTCGGACAACTTTTGGACACGACACAAAACCACATGGGCGAGCCCATTGGGCTCGGCCCATGAGGTCATGTGATCGGCCTAACAAGGGCCCATATTGGGCCCAATATGGCCGGCCACATTGGTGGTTCCAATGGTGGGGGCCACAGAACACCATGCTTGGTTGGTGATTGTGGATTAAGAGGTGAGTGATTTAAGGGGTATGGGTGATGACACTTTAAGCCCATACCAATCACTTTAGACCCATGCTTATGAGTTGGATGATGAATGTAAATATCCAATATTGATTCATTACTCAAATAATCACAAAAACTCATACAAGCTCTCTCTCTCTCTCTTGCTTGGCCGGCCACACACCATCTCTCCTCTCATCTTGCTCTCTTGTTCTTCATTTAATTGTTCTAGTAGGCAATTAAGTGAAGGATCTTCAAGATCATCCCCTTGGTGTGGACTTGCTTTAGAGAAGAAGATCCGAAAGTTCTTCTTTATCGATTTAACAAAGACTTAAAGGTAAACATCTTGTGGAATAGATTTTGCCTTGGGATTTAACGGTTTATGTTCTTGGACAATGTTTGGAGTAGATTTTATTAAACGCTTCCGCTATCTCGATGATCTAGAACGCTCCAAAACCCTACAGTATTAGCTTCCATTATTTAACACAAGATACCGATTAAATAACCTTCCATCTGATACCATTTTGTTGGGAGAAAAACAAATCTAACAGAATAATTAGATGCAGTGGAATTAAATAATTCTCCACACATGTGCAAATCTAGTAGGAATCTATCAAGCAGAGCAAATTAAGCAAACTAATAAAATATACCAAAAAAGAACACAGTAGGCACGCAAAACTTTAGCGTGGAAAACCTCCTCAAGGCGAGAGAAGAAAAACTACGGGACCCTCTAGGCCGCTTAATCTCCTCTATCTATATAATAGGTATAACGAGTTCTCTCTAAATACAATTAGAGGATCACAATATCTCAAGATTAACTAATCTTGCCTCAAACCACAATTACAAGAAAGAGTAGAGAAACTTTACCGAACCACAATTATTTGCATGCCAAAATTGTTGATAACATGTTTTAAATGCTTTTTGGGATAATTACATGAAATATGTTATTTTTGAAAATATATTGAATTTGGAATTTTTCGGAAATTATTGGTCTTGTCGGGTCCGAAAAGAGACTCTCGGGGAGTCGGATCGGGGGTACCGGACGGAGGTCACCAGAGGCCGGGGAGGCCGGCGCTGACCGGAGCCATCCCCACTCTTGGCCGAGGCCGAGAGTGGAGGCAAGCTCGGCTTGGGCCTTCCAAGGCCCAAACCGAGCCGTGATGTTGGGCTTGGCCCAATGGGCTTCGGCCCATTGGCTTGGCCCGACTTGGTTCGTGCATGGTGTTCGATCCGTGGCATGAACCCGCGATCTAATATTTCGAAAACTTTCAAAATTTAATCGGTTTCGATAAACCGTTTTTCGAAAAGGTCTAGTTTCGATAAACCGGACCAAGCAACTTGACAAAATTCAAACCGGAGTAATTGCATATTATTTGATAACATGTTTGTGTGATAACATGTTGGATGATGTGATGAGATGTATGATGCATTAGTAGCCCATTAGATTTTATCGCTTTCACGGTTTGCATACCGTTAGTGTTAGCGTGTAATTATTCTTTTATTCGAGCCCATAAAGTGTAATTATTTTTTATCCGGTCTACGAACTGAGTATTAATTGTAATTACTACTCAAAGACGGTCTTGGAGGAAGTCCAAGAGCTAGTGGGTGCCCGAATGAGAAAGACGAAAAGATGTGGTGACTCGTAGAATTCTAAGATTAGGATGGGCTATAAAATGCATATTCAATGCTTTATGTTTGCTTGCTTGTATTATTTAAATAATAACATGCTTGCATGCTTAGTTTATAAGTTTATAAGCCATCACCTCACATGCAAAGATTAAAATCGATTTTAATTGTTTGCATGTTTAAAGCGTTGTGAACCATCATCGCACGGGTTGTGATGGATGAGTTCAAATTTGAAATGTGTTTGCACGGGTTGCAAATGATGGCTTCAAATGAAGATAGTATGTGATACAATTAGAAACGTCGAAACGCGGGTTGTTGATGACGGGTTCGTAATTGTGCCAAATACTTTCGAATTACTAAACACAACCAAATTACGACATAATTTGAGTCAAGTGAGATGCCACCCAAATTCACACCCATGTAGAAACATTTTATCGGTGTCGTGCGCCTTAGCGGAGCATCGATCGAATGGGTTCTATATGGGAATGGTAAATTTTGTGGGAAGTCGTGCCCCTTAGCGGAGCATCTGCACAAAGTTAACTCGTTAGTGAAAGTTTGTTGACTCGACCACGATTCTTGGCCTGAGGTCGAGCTGGGGCATCGGAAGGGTAAGCCGTGTGCTTTTGCAAATACCCTGACCAAGAGTTACACGGGTTGTAATTGGATGGACGTCCTACCTAAATAAGTCAATTGGAGCGGTGCGCCTTAGCGTACTTCAATTGACAAATAAGGGATCTTGGTTTAAAGATTCTAAACCATACAATCGGATGGTTGGTGTTTAATTCGGATCTTCGTAAATTTATTCAACTTTTCTGATTAAATTTACTTTCTTCGTGTAGAAATGGCTAGTAATTCAACAAACTCGTCTAATTTGTCGTTAAGGACTATACTCGAATAGTATAAACTCAACGTGACAAATTATATGGACTGGGACAGAAATTTACGACTTGTGTTAAAGTTGGAACGCAGGGAGTACGTCCTTGATAAGGTTATCCCAGTGGAGCCAGCTGCCAATGCAACGAGGGTCGTTAAGGATGCGTACCAGAAACACCTTAGCGACTCTATCGACGTTGCGTGTGTCATGCTGGGCTGCATGGAGGCGGACCTCCAGAAGCAGTTTATGGAGCTATCCCATGATCCGTTTGCAATGTTTGCACAGATCAAGGATATGTTTAAAGCGAAAGTACATATTGAAAAATACACTGTTCTCCGAGAACTAATTGCCTGCAAGATGTCAGCAGGCAGCTCCGTAGGTCCACACGTCCTACATATGAAGGGACATTTCGATCATATGACTAGTCTCGGAATGACTATGGAGAAAGAAATGGCTGCGGATTTCATTCTGCAATCCCTTCCTCATGCATATGGTGGGTTCGTCATGAACTATCACATGCATGACATGGACAAGACCGCGTTGGAGTTGCACAGCATGCTAGTGACTGCTGAGAAGAGCATAAGGGGCAGTTCTGAAAGAGATCACCACGGGTTCCAAACAATGAATATCATGCAGCGGACTTTATGTAACCGTGGTGATCGAAACTAGCTTAGATCTTAATGCCATTTGAACATGTTATAAACATAAATATAAATCTGATAATTACCTCTTGTAATCGACAAAAACACAAGTGTAGTGTTCTCTCTATCAAGTCCACACAAGCACCACAACCGAAATGATTTTTAACTCAATAATTTGCTAGAATTTTTGAGAGAAAACAAGACAACAATGGAGGAAGAGAGGGAGCTGAAAATCGGCAATGAGGGAGAGAGAAAGGAGGGAGAAGTTGCTGCAAAAATCAAAGATAAATGAATAGATATTATGTGATTTTGATTTGAAATTAAATTGAATTTCAAAATTAAAATTGCATTATCTATCCCTTTATTCTTTCTTATTTGTTCCCTCTCTTATCATAAATCCCTAAATGGGCTTTAATCCAGTTTAACCAAAACTCAAATTAAACCCATTAACTTGAGTTCAAATTTCGATTTAGTCAAAACGGCTCAATTTCCTCGAATTGATTTCTTCAACCGTCTGGTTAAAACCTTAGGCCAGAAAACTACTGAATTGTTCTCAATTCTCATCCATAATTGTTGTCATGTATCATGCTTAATGCGTGTGACCCTCTAGGCTCACGAATAATTGGCAGACTGGTAAAATTACTATTTTACCCTTTCCATCATAAGTGGCCTCTAGCAAGACATTATGATTATGCAATATTCGTGATTATCGATTATTCGACTTAACTTGTTATCGTACATGTCACTGTCCTTTTATCAAACCGATATCCAGATTGATCAATAGGCATAGAATGGTCATCCTAATTTATCAATCAATGTTTCTTGATATCTGAGATGACTGAAAACTGATACTAAGGTATCACCTGCATGGCCATGCTCTCTCTTCAGTCATACTCATCAAGTGGCCTAAACGGATATCTTTCTTATACCGAAGTATGAGTGATAAATCCCTCAGACGCCTTTCGAGTTCACTAGTGCAATAAATGCCAAAGCCAATCGAAGCCGTTATAGCTACACTTTTACAGATAACGTTAGACTAGGTCAAACTTAGGTGTTTGTTACATAGTGTACACAAACACTCCTTGCTCTTAGGATATAATGACAAGTTACGATATGTGAGTATCTCATGACTGGATCTATGCAACATACTCACAATCGGGTTGTCCGATATCATCGACCTGATGATATCTATGATATAACTCCGGCACAAACTTTGCCATGATCAGTACAGCGTGATCACAAGGAGTTAGTCTCACACCGATCGCTTCAGAAGAAGCTTAGCTGATTAGGGACTCTATCGAATGCAACTCTTTTTGATCTATAGTTCTACTATAAGTAATTACACACATTATGACATAGATCAAATCACATTAGATATATTATTACAACACATTAGTAGTATTATGCCTTTTATTATGTAGAATAATGATGTCCTTTACAATATAGATTGAAGAATTATTTTGGACTAGGGCACAAACCTAACAATCTCCCACTTGCCCCTAGTTCCAGCCTAAGTTCCAATCTACCCCCATAGACTTCACGTGCGCCTCGTGCTTAGGCTGCGGTAAAGCCTTTGTCAGGGGATCAGCAACATTGTCATCAGTCGGTACATAAGCAATCTCCACATCACCGTTATCAATATATTCTCTGATAATGTGATACTTCCTCTGTATGTGTTTAGTTCTGTTGTGGAATCTAGGCTCTTGAGCTAATGCTATGGCCCCAGTGTTGTCACACAACAAGCTTACCGGATCAGATGCTCGCGGCATTACATCTAATCCGGTTAGAAAGCTTCTAACCCATACGGCTTCCTTAGCTGTTTCTGCTGCAGCTATGTACTCAGCCTCTGTTGTGGAATCGGCAGTTGTGGCTTCCTTGAAGCTCTTCCAGCTGAATGCTCCGCCATTTAACACGAATACAAATCCTTCTTGTGATTTGAAATCATCAGGATCTGTCTGAAAGCTAGCATCAACATATCCTTTAATTGCTAGTTCTCCATCCTTTCCACCATACACTAGGAATGCGTCTTTAGTTCTCCTTAGATACTTTAGGATACTCTTGACAGCAGTCCAGTGCTCCTGGCCAGGGTTAGATTAATATCTGCTGGTACAGCTTTACGCGAACGAGACGTTTGGTCTCGTGCAAATCATAGCATACATGATGGATCCCACAGCCGAAGCATATGAGATCTTACTCATTTTGCTTAGCTCATCAGGAGTCTTAGGACTCTGTTGTTTGCTAAGCTTAATGCCATGATGCATGGGTAGGTATCCCTTCTTAGAATCAAGCATTGAGAATCTTCTCAACACCTTATCTATGTAAGTGCTCTGACTTAGGCCCAATATTCTCTTGGGTCGATCTCTGTAGATCTTGATGCCCAGAATGAAAGCAACATCACTAAGTCCTTCATCGAGAAGCATTTCCCTAACCAAGCCTTAACTTCAAGCAAGATTTGGATGTCATTCCCGATGATCAGTATGTCATCTACATATAGCACTAGGAATACTATTTTACTCCCACTCGCTTTCTTATATACGAAAGGCTCACTTTCGTTTTTAATAAAACCGAATTCCCTTAGGGCTTCATCAAAACGAATGTTCCAACTCCGTGAAGCTTGCTTTAATCCATAAATGGACCTAAGCAACTTACAAATGTTTCCAGATTCTCTGGATCAACAAAACCCTCGGGCTGTGTCATATACACATCCTCTTTTAAGTTCCCGTTAAGGAAAGCGGTTTTGACGTCAATCTGCCATATCTCATAGTCGTAGTATGCTGCTATGGCTAGAATGATCCGGATAGATTTGACCATAGCCACAGGTGAAAAAGTCTCGTCATAATCGATACCTTCGATTTGACGATAACCTTTCGCAACCAGTCTAGCTTTATAGGTCTGAGGTTTTCCATCCATGTCGGTCTTAATTTTATAGACCCATTTGCAACCGATGGGTTTTATCCCAGGGGTTTGATCCACCAAGTTCCAGACTTGGTTATCTGACATGGATTTCATTTCCTCATTCATGGCGTTCTGCCATTTTTCGGAGTTTGGACTGGCCAAAGCTTGTCTGTAGGTTTCTAGATCATCCTGATCCACCAACATCAAGTCATTTCCTTTAGTGGCTAGGAAGCCATATCTGATAGGAGCTTGACGAGATCTCTCAGACCTTCTTGGACCATCTGGAATGGGTGTCGGGATTGGTTCTTGATCAATGACCTCTTTTGGCTCCTGTATTTCTACATTTGGCGTAGTGGGTTGCTCCGTATCTTCTTGAATTTCTTCAAGATGCACGGCACTCCCACTAGCTCTTTTGGAAATAAATTCCTTTTCCAAAAATACCCCTCCTCGAGCAACAAAAACTTTGTTCTCGCTGGGTTTGTAGAAATAGTACCCCCTTGTTTCTTTAGGGTACCCCACAAACACATTTGTCTGATTTGGGTTCGAGCTTATCGCCTAGCAAACGCTTGACGTAAGCTTCACATCCCCAAATCTTAAGGAAAGCTAATAAGGGTTTATTCCCATTCCATACTTCCTATGGAATGCTTTCCACTGTCTTTGTAGGAGCCCGATTCAATATGAATGCGACCGTTTCTAGGGCATAGCCCCAGAAGGAGATAGGGAGGTCAGCCTGACTCATCATTGATCGAACCATGTCAAGCATGGTCCGATTTCTCCGTTCGGATACACCATTCATTTGAGGTGTTCCAGGCGGAGTCAATTCAGAGATGATCCCACACTCCTTTAAATGACTGTGAAAATCTTGGTCCAAGTACTCACTGCCTCGGTCAGATCGAAGCGCCTTTATACCTTTACCAAGCTGGTTCTGTGCTTCGTTCTGGAACTCTTTGAATTTGTCAAAGGTTTCCGATTTATGTCTCATAAGATAAACATACCCATATCTACTGAAGTCATCAGTGAATGTAACGAAGTAGTGAAAACCTCTTCAGGCCTGAGTGCTCATGGGTCCACATACATCGGAATGTACGAGACCCAGTAAGTCGCTCGCCCTTTCACCTAAACTGGCAAAAGGTGCTTTTGTCATTTTGCCCATAAGGCATGACTCGCATCTCTCAATTGAAGTGAATTCAAACGGACTTAGAAGCCCACACTTGTGAAGTGTTGAGATGCGTTTCTGGCCTATATGGCCTAAGCGGCAGTGCCATATCACAGTGTTGTTTAAATCATCGGATTTAACCCTTTTGTTATTGATATTATAAATCGAGCTAGTGCCAGTGTTTTGAATATTAAGAATATATAAACCACCAACTAATGAAGCATTGCAATAAAACATGTTTTTCTTGAAAATATTGAAGATTCCATTATCAATTGAAAAATGATATCCTTCCTTGTCTAGCAAGGAAATAGAAATAATATTTCTGCGAAACGCAGGTACACAATGAACATTATTTAAAAATAAAACCAGCCCACTGGGAAAACTGAGACTAATATCTCCTACAACAGTTGTCGAGACTTGATTGCCATCGCCAACTCGTAGGTCCGCCTCGCCCTTGCTCACTTCTCTTCAACTTCTCAGAGCCTGCACATTAACACAAATGTGAGATTCTGCACCGGTATCAAGTACCCAAGAATCTGAAGTAGATAAACTGAGATTGAGCTCAATAACAAAAATACCTGATCCCGAAGATGTGGAAGCTCCACTCTTCTTAAGAAACAACTTGTGTTTCTTGCAATCCTTCTTCTAGTGCCCCAGTCGTTGGCAATAGAAGCAGACGACATCCTTCTTAGGATTCTCAACAGCCTTTGGAGCTGCTGGACCCTTAGGTTGTCGAATCTTCCCTGCTAGGTGCATAGGAGCCTTACCCTTGCCCAGGCTGGCTTTCTTGAAGCTCACTTGCTTGTTGACCATAAGAACCTCCTTGGTTTTCCCCTTGAGATTCTTTTCAGCAGTCACGAGCATACCATGAAGCTCTGTCACGGTCTTATTCATGTCATGCATATTGTAATTTCCAACGAATTCACGATATGCATCTGGAAGTGAACGCAGCACAAAGTCTGCAGAGATTTCCTTGTCCATAGGATGACCTAGTCTGGTCAAATGTTCCAAAAGACGTTTCATCTTAAGGACATGTGGACTGACAGGAGCTCCAGCCTTTAGCTTGCAAGACATCAGTTCAACGAAAGTGTCGTATCTTTCGACACGCGCTTTCTCTTTGAACATTTTCTCGATCTCAGCCATACAGGCTTTGGGATCTTCGGAAATGTCCAAGAACTGTTTTTGCAAGTCAAGCACCATACTGCCCATCATGATGCACTGCACGTCGATCCGGTCGCTAAGGAGTTTCTGGTAGGTATCCCTTAGCGCCCTTGAGGCGTTCAGTGCTGGTTCCTGGGTAAGGATATAATCCTTACGTTCATGCTTGAGAACGAGTCTCAAATTCTGGTCCCAATCGAGAAAGTTTACGCTGTTAAGCTTATCATGCTCGATTAGTGACCTAAGCGCGTTGCTACCAGGATGATTCGTGTTTGCCATTTTATATCTACACAGTAAACAACTTTTAATCAGTATTAATTAAAATTGAAGTTGGAGATTTAATTATAAAACACTTTCTGATTCTAACTTTAGAATCTGAACCAGGATCCCATCATACTCTCAATTGAAGTGAACGGAGGGTCACTGCTCCAATTGAGTGCATCAAGGTAGGAGTGAATCCATCTACAAAACCATGTAGTTCCTGGCTAGGGTCTGTACTTGTTAGTACGTGACATACCCTATACTGATACCCTAGGTCAGCCCTAGCTTACAATCGTAGACAAGTCTACCAAGCTTGAACTATGTATAGAACTAATGTGACTACTACGCGGAGGCGCACGCACCCACACAGAACTACCCATCTCATCCAGACCTTTTCTCTATGAATGTTACGCGGAGGCGTACCGACATCCATAGGGTCAAAGCCCTTTTGAGTGTCCAAACTTGGATGGTATCACGCTTGACTTGTAATTATTTGCGTTTAAGTGAATTATAAAAGTCTGATTGTATATCGATACAATCTTAACCTGGAATCATCAATTGCAAATTCATGCAAAGATGATCCCTTAGCAGGTTACATGCGAGTCTGATTAAATTCCGATTTTAATCTTTGCATGTGGGTGATAGCAAATCATACATAAACTTGTATATTTAAACTATCATACATTCATACATTCAAACATACAAATGTAACGATAAAACATGCATAGCTAAGCCCATCTTAAGTTCCTAAGAATCTAGCAAAACCGATCCTAAAGACACGGTCTTCAAGATCCAAACTTGCTCCATTCTTGTGAACTCCCACTAGCTTCGAGCCTCCTCCAATCCGGGTCTCCCTCTTGGCTTGATTCTTGTGTCGGTCTTCGTGATTACAAATTAAAATAAATAAAATGAAATACAAATCACGACACGCAGGCCGTATTTACTACAACCCAAAATTAAGCAACACGCAGGTTGCAAAACTGAAATTAAAATGCAAATCTAATGGGCTTAGCTAGCATCATGTGGAAAACATCATGTGATCAAAGATCATATTATCAATCAACATGCTGATCAAACAAATAATTTTCCAAATTTTATCTTTCTTAAGTGTGGAAAAATTCCAGTTTATCGAAACCGGACGGTTTAATCGATTAATTAAATTTTGGACCGGTTCTCGCTGGTTTATCGAAACCGAATCAAATCTGAAAATTAAATTTTTAGGGTTTCCAAATATCCTCGTGAACCAACCGGTTCAGCTCGAATCTGGTCGAGCCGAACCGGCTCAACCGAAGGTCGCCCGCGGAGGCAACCACGGTGGCCCGTGAGGGCTGCCGAGGTCGCCCGCGGGGCTGACCGTGGTCGGCCACGAGAACGACCATGGTAGCAAGCGAGGGCAGCCATGGTCGCCCCTAGGGCAGACCCTGGTCGCCCTCAAGGGCTTCCATGGTCGCCCGCATGGGCAGACCGTGGTCACCCGCGAGGGCTGCCATGGTCGCCCGTAGGTGACCCTTGTCGGCCCATGGTGCTGACCATGGTCTGCCCTAGGGCATTCCATGGTCCACCAAGGGACTCGACCTGGTCGGCCATGGCTAAGCCATGGCTAACCCGAAATACCCCAAAAAAAATAATTTAATTTTCCAATTTCCAAAATCAATCAAATCTGAATTTTTTTTTGATTTACATGCATGCTAATGAAGAAGAACACATATAAACATAAAAAATATCAGATTTAAAATTATACGAATAAACATAATAACCATGACTCTGATACCACTGAAAGAGATCACCACGGGTTCCAAACAATGAATATCATGTAGCAGACTTTATGTAACCGTGGTGATTGAAACTAGCTTAGATCTTAATGCCATTTGAACATGTTATAAACATAAATATAAATCTGATATTTACCTCTTGTAATCGACAAAAACACAATTGTAGTGTTCTCTCTATCAAGTCCACACAAGCACCACAACCGAAATGATTTTTCACTCAATAATTTGCTAGAATTTTTGAGAGAAAACAAGACAACAATGGAGGAAGAGAGGGAGCTGAAAATCGGCAATGAGGGAGAGAGAAAGGAGGGAGAAGTTGCTGAAAAAATCAAAGATAAATGAATAGATATTATGTGATTTTGATTTGAAATTAAATTGAATTACAAAATGAAAATTGCATTATCTATCCCTTGATTCTTTCTTATTTGCATTTGTTCCCTCTCTTATATTAAATCCCTAAATGGACTTTAATCCCGTTTAACCAAAACCCAGATTAAACCCATTAAATCGAGTTCTAATTTCGGTTTAGTCAAAACGGCTCAATTTCCTCGAATTGATTTTCTTCAACCGTCTGGTTAAAACCTTAGGCCAGAAAACTACTGAATTGTTCTCAATTCTCATCCATAATTGTTGTCATGTATCGTGCTTAATGCGTGTGACCTTCTAGGCTCACGAATAATTGGCAGACTGGTAAAATTACTATTTTACCCTTTCCATCATAAGTGGCCCCTAGCAAGACATTATGATTATCCAATATTCGTGATTATCAATTATTCAACTTAACCTGTTATCGTACATGTCACTGTCCTTTTATCAAACCGATATCCAGATTGATCAATAGGCATAGAATGGTCATCCTAATTTATCAATCACTGTTTCTTGATATCTGAGATGACTGAAAACTGATACTAAGGTATCACCTGCATTGCCATGCTCTCTCTTCAGTCATACTCATCAAGTGGCCTAAGCGGATATCTTTCTCATACCGAAGTATGAGTGATAAATCCCTCAGACGCCTTTCGAGTTCACTAGTGCAATAAATGCCAAAGCCAATCGAAGCCGTTATAGCTACACTTTTACAGATAACATTGGACTAGGTCAAACTTAGGTATTTGTTACATAGTGTACACAAAGACTCCTTGGTCTTAGGATATAATGACAAGTTACGATATGTGAGTATCTCATGACTGGATCTATGCAACATACTCACAATCGGGTTGTCCGATATCATCGACCTGATGATATCTATGATATAACTCCGGCACAAACTTTGCCATGATCAGTAGAGCGTGATCACAAGGAGTTAGTCTCATACTAATCGCTTCAGAAGAAGCTTAGCTGATCAGAGACTCTATCGAATGCAACTCTTTCTGATCTATAGTTCTACTATAAGTGATTACACACATTATGACATAGATCAAATCACATTAGATATATTACTACAACACATAGTAATATTATGCCTTTTATTATGTAGAATAATGATGTCCGTTACAATATAGATTGAAGAATTATTTTGGACTAGGGCACAAACTAACAAGTTCGCCCAAAAGTGTTCTTATGGTCAAGAAAGGATCCAGCTTCAAAGCTGGTGGTGGCAAGGATAAAGCCCCAATGCACCTGGCAGGAAAGATCAAACGACCATTTGTTCCTAAACCTTCCATACCCGTAAAGGGCAAGGGGAAGGCAAACGAGTCGGTCTGTTTCTATTGTCAAAAGCCTGGCCATTGGAAGAAAGACTGTCAGCAGCTGAAGGAGGATCAGAAGAAGGGCGGTGGGGCCGCTACTTTATCAGGTATTCCATTAGAGCTAAATCTTTCTACTATAAATACTTGGGTACTAGACATTGGAGCTGAGTGTAGGGTTTTGGAGCGTTCTAGATCGTCATCGTGATAGCGGAAGCAATAAAAAGATAATCTACTCCAAACCTTGTCCAAGAACATTTAAACCATTAAATCCCAAAGCAAAATCTATTCCACAAGATGTTTACCTTTAAGTCTTGTTTGAATCGATAAAGAAGAACGTTCGGATCTTCTTCTCTAAAGCAAGTCCACACCAAGAGGATGATCATCAATATCCTTAACTTAATTGCCTACTAGAACAATTAAATGAAGAACAAGAGAGCAAGATGGAGGAGAAGAACAAGGGGTGGCCGGCCACACTAGAGAGAGAGAGAGAGGTTTTGTGAGTGTTTTGTGATTAAATGATTAATGAATCAAAGTCTTGCATTTAATCCATCATCCAACTCACAAGTATGGGTTTAAAGTGATTGGTATGGGCTTAAAGGTGCTTTAACCCATACCCCTTAAATCACTCACCTCTTAATCCACAACCACCAACTAAGCATGGTGTTGTGTGGCCCCCACGATGGCCCCAACAAGTGGGCCGGCCATATGGCCTTATTGGGCCCTTATTGGGCCGGCCATGAGGCTTCATGGGCCGAGCCCAATGGGCCCTCCCTTGTTGTCTCATGCCGCGTCCAAAAGTTTCCCGACCTTTTTGTCGTTACTTATCAAACAAAGTCCGACGCGATATCGACGAAAAACTCAATTTTTCTCGATTCGCTAATTATTCTCTCAAACCGAACCTATGGCACAAAACCTCCAGTTTTGTCCATATACTTCTCCTTAAGAAACATCCATGTTTCCTTGTCTCAAGTTATCCGTCTTGTATGTGTGTGACCCTCTAGGCTCATGCCACCGTTGGCAGATCGGCGCAAGACTCGCTCTTGCCCGATCCATCATAAGTGGTCTCTAGTAAAACATTATGATTACCCAAGGTGCACGATGATCGATGATTCGACTTAACCTTTGTGCGTACAAGTCACCATCCTTTTATCTCTAGATATCCCGATTGATCTCAAGGCATAGAGTCGTCTCCCTTGTTCAATCAATCATTGTTACTTGATATGCGAGATGACTGAGGACTGATAACCCGTATCATTTGCATGGCCATGCTTTTCCTCTCAGTCAGTCTCCATCAAGAGGCCTTCTAATAAATATCTTTCCCATACCGTAGTATGAGGGATATAAATCCCTTAGCCGTCTTTCGTGTCACTGATGCAACCCGTTCCGCCACCCAATCATGCCCTTCATAGCAATCCTTTTACAGAAAGCGTTTGGCGCAAGTTAAAGCCGTACGTTCATTGCACAGTGATCACAAAGACTCCTTGGTCTAAGGACGTCGTGACAAGCTATCGCATCTGAATATGTTTATGGCTTAATCTATGAAAACACTATTCAATGCGGGTCGCCCGATATCAATCACCTCATGATATCTATGTGACAGCTTGACGGTTTTGAGGATCCTAAGAATAAGGGAAAGATTTGCAAGTTGCTCAAATCAATCTATGGTTTGAAGCAAGCATCTCGGAGTTGGAATCAGCGTTTTGATGAAGTTGTGAAACAGTTTGGCTTCATCAAGAATGATGATGAACCTTGCGTATATAAAAAGGCAGATGGGAGCAAAGTAGTCTTCTTGGTGTTTTATGTTGATGACATACTGCTCATTGGAAACGACGTCCCTACCTTGCTCTTAACAAAGACTTGGTTAGGTGAGTGTTTCGCAATGAAGGACTTAGGAGAGGCCTCTTATCAAGATACATAGAGACCGTGCTAAGCGGGTCTTGGGCTTAAGTCAAAGCACCTACATAGACAAAGTGTTGAGAAGATTCTCAATGCAAGATTCAAAGAAAGGACTGCTGCCCATGCGTCATAGCATGAAGCTTAGCAAGAAGCAGTGTGTTGAGACACCTGCAGAGCTAGCAAGAATGAATGAGATCCCATATGCTTCGGCTATAGGGTCCATAACGTATGACATGATATGTACGAGACCGGATGTCTCGTTTGCCCTAAGCTGTACCAGTAGACATCAATCCAAACCCGGTGAGTAACACTGGATTGCCGTCAAGGCGATTCTCAAATATTTTAGAAAAACCAAAGACGCTTTTCTTGTATACGGGGGAAGAAATGATGATCTAGTTGTCAAAGGATATATCGATGCTAGTTTCCAGACGGACCCCGATGACTTTAAAAGTCAGTTGGGATATGTGTTTACGTTGAACGGTGGAGCATTCAGCTGGAAAAGCAAGAAGCAGGACACCATTGCCGACTCTACGACCGAAGCTGAGTACATTGCTGCATCAGAAGCGGCAAAAGAGGCTGTATGGATCAGGAGTTTCATGGCTGGGTTAGGTGTAATTCAAAACCCATCTAACCCAGTAGACTTATATTGTGACAACAACTGTAAGGACCGCTCCCGGACAATTTGGTTCAATTTTGTGAAAAATGGATGAAAATTTAAAAATTCGCGATTTGACCAAATTTTGACCTGAGAGTCACCGAAGACTACTATTTGAGCCATTTTAAGATGAAATTGTAATATTATGGATATTAGGTTCATATGGAAGCTAAAATTTAGCGAAACATCACGGTTCCGACGATTTCGAAAAACGTGTCCGTTTCGGGCGATTTCGGGTCCGAAATGACAAAAGTGGCTTGTGGGACCCCCTACTTTACACTTGGCATGTATCTAGAGGGGGGGAGACTTTTGAGTGATTAAAAAATTAATTGTTTTAATTTAGATTTAAAATAAAATGGGAAATAGTTATATTTTATTAGTTTAATGTTTAAATAAATTGATTTAAGTGATAAGAGAGGGGGAGGGAAGCCATTCACCGCAGAAACCAAGAGAAGGAGAGAGAGAGAGGAGGGCTGGCCGAGAGAGAGAGGAAAAAGGAAGAAGAGGAGAAGAGCTTGGGCGATTTCCCGACGATCCGGCCGCGTGATCGACCATTTTCTTGCGTATTCGGGTTCCTCACATCATTGGCTACGGTGAGCAACTCATTTTTTTTCCATCGTGATGAGTTTGAGTTGTGGGTTGATGAGAAATGAGTGAAATGATAATGGAGTGGAGTTGTAGGGGTGTTTTGGAGCATTTTGGGACGTTTTTGGAATTTTCCGGCGACCGGAGGGTTCGCCGGAGCTCCGGCCGGTCACCGGAGCTCCGGCCAGTGTGATGGCGCGCCGGAGGTGGTCCGGCAGTGGCCAGCCCCTGCCTTGGCTGGCCGTGGCAGTCTATGGCGACCGTGGGCCGTTTGGGCCTCTCGGGCCGTGAATGGCCCGGGTGGTCCCACGAGCCCGGAATTCGGGTTTGTGAGTTTCGGGATGTCTCGGGTAACCCTCGAATCGATAGTTGGCACCCTTGGTGATTTTTGAATTTAAATTACGAAAATTGGAAAATGCGTGTCGAAACTTTAAATTGCGCGATTAAATCGCTCGGGTGTCGGAATTCGATTCCGTCAATTGCGTTGATCTTCTCGAATATAATTAGGAATTTAGACACCAATTTGGGAATTTTCGGAGTCCCGAGGGACAAATTCACTCAACCGGGCAGATTCGACTTAACGTGCAAAATGGGCCGTTCCGGACCCATTTTGACAACTTAGGTTAATTAAGAATTGTTGGAGTGAGCGATACTTGTCGTGGTGGCACTTGGGTTTAATTTCGTGAAAATCCGGATTTCGGTTAGTTATTAAAACTTGTGATTTTGTCACTTTTAGATTCCTTTGACGATCGCGGGAAAGGAAAGGCATAGCTTGGCGTCGCGAAAACCTTAGGAGCTTACGTTGGAAAATTTGAGGTAGGGGGACATAGCTTACCTAGACTCAATCTCTTGATGCATTGATTGAATTTATTTGAGTATTTAGTCGAGATAAAATGAAATGTTTGAACACCTTATTTGAGGTTGAACCGACCATGGGTGGTACCCCTCGCCGGTCGTAATCGGTTACCTCGGGAGTTGTGACGTGGTTGGTGGATGAGTAGTGGAAGTGTTGTGATTCGTACTTTACTGATTTCTTTGTGCTTACATGTATGTTTTTCCTCATCCTTGCTGTTTGTTTTAGTCTCTGGGTAGCGTGTTCACCCCTACTTGTAGTTGTGCAGGTTGGTGATTCTGAGCACACTTTTGGTGGGAGCTTTTGGGGATGTGTCGTGTCGACGCACTGTGTTTTTGTTGTTGTTGGCTTTTGTAGACTCTGGTCTGAGTCATTTGCCATGTATATTTCTGTACCGCAACTTGTATAAAATATTTTGATGTAAATATTTGATTGACTGGCCATGTCGTGCCTCACTTTTGTACGCGTTACTTGTTGGTTTAATACAGATTTTAAAAAGAGAAATGGTATCGATGTATTTGTTGTAAACAGGTTTCTTTATTTGACTCGTGCAATCCCATTTTGAACTAGGGACGCCTAAATCAAAATGTGATGGCTTCGTGCGAGAATAGTTATGTTGTAATTTGAGGACGCTCGAGTTATTTCATAACTATATCGCATCGTGTTATTTCAAAGGTTTTTAAATTCTTCGGGTAACGACTTTAATTCGGGAAACCGGATTTTGGGGCGTTAAACCAACGGGGCCATTGCGCAAGCTAAGGAACCCAGGGCACATGACAGATCCAAACATGTACTCAAGAAGTATCACATCATCCGCGACATTGTTGCTAGAGGTGACGTGAAGATCCACTACGTTGCATTTGATGATAACACAGCCGACCCCTTGACCAAGGCTCTTCCTCAAGCAATTCATGATAAACATGTTAGGTCAATGGGTATAGACTGGTACTTAGATTGGAACTAGGGGCAAGTGGGAGATTGATAGCATTTTGTGCCCTAGTCCAATTGCTAGTAGCCTGTAAACGTCTATGTACATTATCATCGTTCGTAATATATATAAAACGGCTTTGTATTACTTATGTGTTGAAGTAATATGTTAAGCATGATCTGATATATAACCACTAAAGTAGTAGAACCATAAATCTGTACGGATCACACTTAACGAGTCCCTGGTCAATATATGCTTCCATAGAAGCGACCAGTATGAGGATGGTTCTTAATGACGTAGTTCTACTTGTCATAGGGATGAGGGATCCCGGAATCATATCATAGATATCATGAGGTGATTGATATCGGACGACCCGCTTTGAATAGTGTTTTCATAGATTAAGCCATGAACATATTCAAATGCGATAGCTTGTCACGATATCCTTAGACCGAGGAGTCTTTGTGATCACTATGCAATGTACGTGCGGCTTTAACTTGCGCCTAACGCTTTCCGTAACAAGATTCCAATAACGGGCATGATTGGGTGGCGGAACGGGTTGCATGAGTGACACGAAAGACGGCTAAGGGATTTATCCCTCATACTACGGTATGGGAAAGACATCCGTTAAAGGCCTCTTGATCGAGACTGACTGAGAGTAAGAGCATGGCCGTGCCGGTGATACGGGTTATCAGTTCTCAGCCATCTCACATATCAAGCAACAATGATTGTTTAAACAAGGGTGACGACTCTATGCCTTGTGATCAATCGGGATATCTAGAGATAATAGGATAATGACTTGTACGCACAAGGTTAAGTCGAATCATCGATCGTCATGCACCTTGGGTAATCATAACGTCTTACTAGAGGCCCCTTATGATGGATCGGGCAAGAGAGATCTTTTGCGCCGATCTGCCAACGGTGGCATGAGCCTGAAGGGTCACACACATTCTGAAGGAATTATTTGAGGGTTCCAGACAATTAATTTCATGCCCATACAAGAAATTAACCTCAAAGTTCCATGTTTTTAATACGGATCTTGCATGATCATGAATTGATCATGAGATCTAGACTAGAATAAATTCAATAGATTACCTTGAATCAAAATCTCCTTGTTACTAAATTGGATTTAGTAACCTCTAAAGATCGTCCACACAGGAAGAGCAATCCGGGGATACTCACAATGATCCTTACTAGAAGATCGAAGCAAGCAAAACGGACGGAGCGGGGATGGAGGGGGGCCAGCCGAAACTAGCAAGGAGAGAGAGAGGAAGATGGCTAGGGTTTGTAAGATAATTAATTAATTTTCAGATCTGAAAATTTCCCTTTTATAACCCTTTTTGGACTTTAATTAATTAAAGGCCTTAATGGGCTTAAACCCCAAAGCTTTTAATTTATTGTGCAGAGAAGCCCATTCTGGCTAAGCCCAGTTTAGCTAATTTAATTAAATCTATTTAATTAGATTATAATTAATTAGTCCTGCTAAACCGTTCTTGATTCCGGTTTAATCCTAACCCAAAATCGGTCTAATCCGGTTTAATCCAAAACCGGATTTTGTCTCTCTCATGATTCCTCCATATGATTCCATCCGTTTTACTCAACTTTTAGTGTGTGACCCTCTAGGCTCACGACACGTCGGTGGACTGGTAAAATTACCATTTTACCCTTTCCATCATGAGTGGCCTCTAGCATGACATCATGATTACCCAACACTTGTGATTATCGAGATTTCGACTTAACCTTGTCGTACATGAATCTATCTTTTTATCCTCTTGATATCTTTGACAACCACGAGGCATAGATAAGTTATCCTCGTTCTATTGTCTTGTTTCTTGATTCTGAGTTAACTGACTTATAACTGATACTACGTATCGACTACATGGCCATGCTATTGTATTTCAGTTGTACTCATCAAGTGGCCTAAACTGATATCTGCTCACACGTCCGTATGAGGGATAAATCCTTCAACGATCCATTGAGTCAACTTATGTAACTTGTGATCGAGCCAATCACAGTCGTTATTGTAACCCTTTTACAGGAGACGTTAGACTGAGTCAAACTCGTCACTCATTACATATTGACCTCAATGGTCCTTCTGTATGAGGATGTGATTTCATGATCCGACATATGAGTATGTTCATGACTGTGTCTATGTAACATACTCATGATTGGGTCGTCCTATATCACCCCTGACTGGTGATACTATGACCTAACTCTGGCCATGATCAGTAGAGCGTGATCATTTAGAGTTAGCCTCATACCGATCGCTTCTTATGAAGCTATTCTGATCGGGGACAGCTTAAGTAAGATTTTATCTGATCTGTAGATCTACTATTATGGGTTGACACATCAATGATACAAATCAAATCATACTTAAGATATTACTACAACACTTAGTAATATGAATGCCGATTTTATTCAACTAATAATCTTTATTACATGATTAGATTGAAAATACATTGTGCTAGGGCACAAAAACCCAACAGTCTCCCACTTGCCCTAGACCCAATTGGTATTCCAATCTAAACCCATTCCCCTGACATGTTCCTCATGCTTAGGCTGCGGCAGTGCCTTAGTTAAGGGGTCAGCTAGATTATCATGCGTTGAAACGTAGCTTATCTCTACTTCGCCTTTATCAACCATCTCCCTGATGATGTGATACTTTCTCTCGACGTGCTTACCCCGGTTGTGAAATCTGGGCTCTCTAGCAAGTGCTACGGCCCCCATGTTGTCACACCTTAAGCTCACGGGATCAGACGTTCGCGGCAGTACATCTAATCCTCTCAAGAAGCTCCTGACCCACACCGCTTCCTTAGCTGCTTCTGACACAGCTATGTATTCCGCCTCCGTGGCGGAGTCGGCTATTGTCGCTTCCTTAAATCTTTTCCAACTGAAAGCTCCTCCGTTCAACATGAACACATACCCACCTTGAGACTTAAAGTCATCTGGGTTTGTTTGAAAACTAGCATCAACATATCCAGTGACATTTAGTTCTCCCTCTATCCCGCCAAACACTAAGAAGTCGTCCTTTGTTCTCCTCAGATACTTGAGGATACACTTGACGGCAGTCCAGTGATCTTGGCCTAGGTTAGACTGAAATCTGCTGGCACAGCTGAGGGCAAACGATACGTCAGACCTTGTACAGATCATGGCATACATGATGGATCCCACTGCCGAGGCATACAGGATTCCATTCATTTTCTTAAGCTCAGCAGGTGTTTTAGGACACTTTTTCTTGCTTAGCTTAATGCCATGTCTTACCGGGAGGTTCCCTTTCTTAGAGTCAAGCATTGAGAATCTTCTCAGCACTTTATCTATATAGGTGCTCTGACTTAGACCTAATATTCTCTTGGATCGATCTCTGTAGATCCTGATCCCCAGAATGTAAGCGGCCTCTCCTAAGTCCTTCATGGAGAAACATTTCCCTAACCAAGCTTTGGTCTCAAGGATGGTTGGCACGTTATTTCCCATGATCAGTATATCATCGACATACAGCACCAGGAACACTATGTTACTCCCACTGCTCTTCTTGTAGATACAGGGTTCGTCTGGATTTCTGATGAACCCGAACTCTTTTACGGCTTCATCGAAGTGTAAGTTCCAACTCCTGGAAGCTTGCTTCAACCCATAAATGGATCGTTGCAGCTTACACACCTTTTCGGGATGTTTAGGATCGACAAAACCTTCTGGCTGGGTCATATAGACATCCTCCTGCAAATTCCCGTTAAGGAATGCGGTTTTGACGTCCATTTGCCATATCTCGTAATCGAAATATGCTGCAATGGCTAACATCATCCGAATTGACTTAATCATAGCTACTGGCGAAAAAGTCTCATCATAGTCCATACCTTGGACTTGACGATAACCTTTAGCAACCAGTCTTGCTTTGTAAGTCTGAGGTTTTCCGTCCATATCTGTCTTCAACTTAAATATCCACTTGCAACCTATGGGTTTTATCCCAGGTGTGCTGTCTACTAAGTTCCAGACCTGATTGTCTTTCATGGACTTCAGTTCCTCATCCAAGGCATTTTGCCATTCTTTTGAGTTGGGACTGGCCAAGGCTTGCTGAACTGTTGCAGGATCATCCTGATCTACAACTATCAAGTCATTACCCTCTGTGGCTAAGAAGCCATATCTGACTGGGTTTTGACGAGATCTTTCAGACCTCCTTGGTCCTACAGGAGTTTCTGTTGGATTAGGACTTGGATCATTTACCTCATCGGGTACTTCTACAATCTCTGCAGGCTGTTCTGTGCTTTCTCGAATTTCTTCGAGAAGCACAGGACTCCCACTGGGATTCTTGGATAAGAATTCTCTTTCCAAGATAACCCCACCTCGAGCAACAAATACTTTGTTTTCCTCGGGTTTGTAGAAGTAGTACCCCATGGTTCCTTTGGGGTACCCTACAAAGACACACTTATCTGCCTTGGGTTCGAGTTTATCACCAAGCAGCCGCTTGACGTAAACGTCGCACCCCCAGATCTTGAGGAAAGACAACTTGGGAGCTTTCCCTTGCGAAGCCTCAAATGGAGTGGTCTCCACTGCCTTTGTAGGTACTCGATTCAATATGAATGCGGCCGTTTCTAGGGCATGGCCCCAGAAAGATACTGGAAGGTCAGCGTGACTCATCATAGAACGAACCATGTCTAGCAGGGTTCTGTTCCTCCGTTCGGGAACACCATTCATCTGAGGCGTTCCTGGCGGGGTTAATTCTGAGAGTACCGTTATCCCTTAGGTAACTTAGAAATTATCGTCTCGAAAGATGTGTTGTCAAAATGTTGCAACATACGAATATACATTTTTCTTTTCGCTAAAACTGTAGCCAACAAACATGTGAACAAACATCTTTCTATCCACTTCAAATATAGCCAATCTAAACGTAACAACAATTCCTAACAATCAATACAAGTTCTAAGTGTAGGTGTGTAGATAGTCTATGTATAAATACTAATCTCGCATCTCGGCATTGAGATTATCCTATTAGTGAGTTGGTATTTACCCTCTCGAGATCAATCACAACTCCTATCACAGTCGCTCGACAATCCGAGACTAGGAGCTAATGGAAATGTCTCGACACGGTCTCGAGCTTCCACTAACCTAGATGAACTATTCTAATTTTCCATAGTAGAACCATTCACAAGCATAATAAGGCAATTAAACATCATCCTAGAATGATTCCTCCGCTCAGACACACCATTTAGTTGTGGCGTTCTAGATGGAGTTCATTATGAGATGATCCCATAATCCTTTAGATGATTGATGAATTCTTGGGTCAAGTATTGTCCACCTCGATCTGATCGAAGTGCTTTGATACTCTTCCCAAGTTGATTATGTACATTATTCTTAAACTCTTTGAACTTGTCAAAAGCTGCAGACTTATGTCTCATCAAATAGCATAAGCATATCTACTAAAATCATCAGTAAATGTGATGAAGTAGTGGAATCCTCTTATGGCTAGTGAATGTAAGGGTCCACATACATCGGAATGTATCAATCCCAATAAGTCATTTTCCCTTTCACCTCTACTTGTGAAAGGTGCCTTTTTCATTTTTCCCATCAAACAAGATTCACATCTATCAATTGAATTGAATTCAAAAGGACTTAGTATCAGATTGACCTTTCATTAGTATCATTAATGTCAAAAACATACAATCCACTAATTCTAGGAGCACTTGCATAATAAATGTTATTTCGGTAGATATTGAAAATACTATTCCTATAGAAGGTTCATATCCTTGCTTGTCCAAAATAATATTCCTACTAAAAGTTCATACACAATAATAATCATTAGGTGCCAAAATAAGCCTCAAAGGGAAATTAAGTTCGATGACCCCTACAACAATTATGATATCTCTCATCCTATTGCCTACTCGTAGGTCCACCTCATCATTGGTCATATTTCTTCTCCTTTCGAGTCCCTGCACATTAGTACAAATGTGAGTTTCAGATCCGGTATCCAATACCCAGAATTCAAAAGAAGAAAAATTAATCTCTTTAAAGTAAATACCTGAAGACGTGGACCCTCCACTCTTCTTCAATCATCTAGGTATTTCTTGCAGTCCCTTTCCAGTGACTAACCTTATGGAATAAAAAACAAACGACATCCTTCTGCTTGGATTTAGACTTGGTCTTTTGAACCATGGGTGCCTTTCCCTTTTCCTTACCATGCTTGAAGACTTTCCTCTTCTTAGCACCATCTTTCTTGAAGCTTATCCCCTTATTGACTGTTAGAACATCCTTAACCTTGCTTTTGATGTTCTTCTCAGCAGTTTGTAGCATAACATGCAACTCTGAGACGTTTTTTCCATGCTTTGCACGTTGTAGTTCATGATGAACCCTTCAAGCGCAGATAGAAGGGATTGGAGAACAATCTCTGCAGCCAACTCCTGTTGGATGCCAAGACCAGTCTTGCCAAGTGCTCACGATAACCCTTCATCTTGATGCTGACCTTTTGCAGGAAAGAAAATCTCTGATTGTATTGTATCTTTCGATTCTTGCCTTCTCTTGGAACATTTCCTTGAGATGGTCAATCATAACATATGCATCCAACTGAAAGTCCATTAATTTCTTTTGGAGGTCAGCCTCCATGCAACCCATCATAATGCATCTCACATCTATGGAGACATTATAGTGCTTTTGGAATACATCTCTAATGGCTATTATGGCATTATCAGCTGGTTCATCATGTATATGTTGGTCAAGGACATATTCCTTTCTTTCTTGATTGAGAACTATTCTCAAATTTTTGTGCCAGTCTAGAAAATTTACGCCATTGAGCTTATCCTTCTCCAAGATGGATCTCAATGATAGAGTGTGTTTGGTTTGTTACCATTTAATCTACGCGGATAAAAATTTAGCATCAGTTTAAGTAAATTTAAGTTGAAGATCTAAACAAACATTTGACTATTAAATTCTAAATCATAGAATCTGAACCAAGATCCATAATTCACTCAATTGAAGTGAACGGAGGCTCACTACTCCAATCGAACTATGTATGTAGAAAACATATCCAATTACATCCAATGTAATTATTGGCTAGAATATGTATATCAAATATACACGGCATATTCTATCTGATACCCTAGGTCAGACATGTCTGACAATCGTAGTTAAGTCAACCAAATTCAACTATGGATTCACACTTATCTGACACTATGCGGAGGCGTACCCATCTAGATAATGTCATCCATCTTTGCTAGCTCACATGTCTATGAATAACGCGGAGGCGTACCTATCCATAGGTCATGAGAGCCCAGTGTGAGTGTTGAATATGATGAGAAGTATCTTAAATTACTTAATATTACGTGATTGATCGTGTTTGTTTTGAGCATTGTATACAATACAATCTCCTTTTAAAAAAAATCACTTACATCCAATGCATTGATATGTTTTAATCTTTTTAACATGCATATTATTTACCAATTTTTAATCATGCATATCCTTTTAAGTTCATCATACATCGAATGCATATAAACTTAAACATTCATTCTCATGCATAGCATAACCCATAACTAAGTTGATCTTCATAGGGCCGGTCTATAAAGATCAAAGGTCAATCCTAGGGCTGAAGAACATATGGGGCCGAAAGAACCCTTGTTCCTTGTGCGCCACCTTTAAGATTTGTTCGCCATCGTTAGACTTCTTATCCACCGTTAAGACCACATTCTTTGACTCTTCTTGTGTTGCTCCAAGTAGTGCATAAATTTAAATAATTACAATAATAGAAACGACGCGCATGTCGTATTTAAATTACATTCCCAAAACTTTGTAATAACAACATGCAAGTTGCAAAATTAATTACATCCCTTGAAATTAAATAAAGCGGTAAACATTCACACGGTTCTTAATAGGCTATGCTTTGCATTATGCAATGACATTCATCATAGATCATGTTATCAAACATTGATATAACAACCAGCTTATTAAAATTCCTTTTAATAATTTCAGATCATCGATCATGTCGGGTTGAGTTCATCACGCTTTTGTGAATTTTCTCACACATGTGTGGCTCTCATCACAGGGGATGTGTCGATTGACACCTGTGACGATCACCCAGAGCCATGTGTTGATCGACACATACGTTTAGAACAGACTTCCAGATCTGTTCCGAACAAATCTGGACTTGTCTCGTCATTTTCAATTCAGTTTTTGTGTAATGCTTACACATACATATTCAAAAATTATCAACCCTAGAGTTTAGATTATCGTTTCGATCCAATCGAACTTTAATCTCCAATTTTCGAAAGTACATCTAGTGTAACCATTGCACAATCTAGATTCAAAAATTTCAATCCTAATTCCTTGAATAAACCTTTTATTCAACATGATCGTTCATACATATATTAAATCCACTATTCACATACATATGATCAATTAATCACATCACTATTTAATTAATTTCATGCATTCTTCATTAGACCTAATCATGCAATTCTAACCAAAACAATCATGCATACTATATCCAATATCATCATGCATAATCCAATTAAACTCAAATTGCAGCCGACCTCTGATACCACTGTTGGGGAACGAGGGATCTCATTCATGCGCAGTGGAAGTAAATAAAAAAAATTAACCTCGTTTCATACCAAGGATTTATTGCATGTTTAAGCTTAATTGATGAAAGGGTTAGAGATCTTCAATTACCTCTTGTAAATCCGGCTTTACCAAACCTTTGAGAGTGCAAAGGTCCTTCACGGATCAATCGAAAGCGTCTCCTTCGAGATGCACTCTCTACCGGTATCGACACGAGCAAGTCTTGATCGAAGCTTGACGAAGAAAAAATTACTATAATTGTTCTTCTCAAATCAGATTTGATTAGCTATTAATCAGATCTTGAATTTTGGAGGAGTTGCTAATGTTGCGAAACTCGCATTAAGGTTTAAACTAAACCGTTGCAACATATTTATAGGCTTATGATCTTATTTTCAATAAAATCCTACTTTATTTTGAATTCCTAATTCAAAATATTCCTCAAAATTCGTGCTCCCACTTACCTCTTTCCTTGTTGGATTCAGATTCCAAATCTAAACCAAAATAGGAAATAAGCACTGCCAAGAGGCATGTGTAGATCACTACACCATGTGTGTCGATCAACACACCCACTGAGATGTTTCGATTACCACACCATGTGAGTCAATCGGCATACCACCTGTGTAGCGATGAGTTTTCCTCCTAATATTTTGATGGGCTTCCTAAGTCCATATTTGCTTCGGGCTTGATCTTTCTGTGTGATCCTATAGGCTCATGACTCATTTGGGAAAATGGCCCCAAATCCCATTTGGTCAATTCATCATAAGTTGTCTCTAGTAAGACATTATGATTACCCAATAATCATGATGATCAGTGATTCGACTTAACTTTTATTGCAACTATCATAATCTCTTTGTCAATATATATCTTGTTTGAATATAAGGCATAGAGTTGTCATCCTTATTTCGTTCAAACCTATTTCTTGATCTTGAGATGACTGAGAATGATAACTACTTTTATCACTGGTGTGGCTGCACACTCCCTCTCAGTCATTCTCATCAAGGAGCTCAAACTTATATCGTTCCCACTAGTCGTGAGGAAAAAATCCCTTGACCTTCAACTTCATCCCTCATATGACTCGTTGCATAGCCAATCATACCTCTTTTGTACCTAGTTACAGATAACATAGATGAGTATATTAAACTATGAGAGTTATCATATAAAAATCCACGAAGACTCCAAGGCTCGTAAGGATTCAATGTTATGAAAGAGATCACCACGGGTTCCAAACGATGAATATCATGCAGCGGACTTTATGTAACCGTGGTGATCGAAACTTGCTTAGATCTTAATGCAATTTCAACATGTTATAAAAAAAAATCTGATATTTACCTCTCTTAATCGATGAAAACACAAGTGTAGTATTTCTCTATCAAGTCCACACAAGCACCACAACCGAAGAGATTTTTCACTCACAAATTTGCTAGAATTTTTTTGAGAGAAAACAAGACAACAATGGTGGATGAAGAGAGAGAGAGAAGTCGGCCTAGAAGGGGGGAGAAAGATGGGAGTGGTTGCTGAAAATTAGAGGAAGTTATGGAAATATTGGAATTTGAATTTGAAAAAAATAAAATTGAATTTTTCAAATCAAAATTGCATACCCATCCTCCATAAACCCTCTATTTTCATTTGTTCCCATTCATCACTTAAATCCCTAAATGGGCTTTAGGCCCGTTTAACCAAAACTCAAATCAAACCCATTAAGTTGAGTTCTAATTTCAGTTTAGACGAAACGGTTAATTTTCCTCGAATTGATTTCTTCAACCGTCTGGTCAAAAACTTAGGCCAGAAATCTACCGAATCGTTCTCAATTTTCATCCATAATTAATTGTTATGTATCGTGCTTATTGCATGTGGCCCTCTAGGCTCACGAGCAATTGGCAGACTGGTAAAATTACTATTTTACCCTTTCCATCATAAGTGGCCTCTAGCAAGACATTATGATTATCCAATGTTCGTGATTATCGATTATTCGACTTAACCTGTTATCGTACATGTCACTGTCTTTTTATCAAACCGATATCCAGATTGATCAATAGGCATAGAATGGTCATCCTAATTTATCAATCGCTGTTTTTTGATATCTGAGATGAGTGAAAACTGATACTAAGGTATCACCTGCACGGCCGTGCTCTTTCTTCAGTCATACTCATCAAGTGGCCTAAACGGATATCTTTCTCATACCGAAGTATGAGTGATAAATCCCTCAGACGCCTTTCGAGTTCACTAGTGCAACAAATATCAAAGCCAATCGAAGCCGTTATAGTTACCCTTTTACAAATAACGTTAGACTAGGTCAAACTTAGGTATTCGTTACATAGTGTACACAAAGACTCCTTGGTCTTAGGATATAATGACAAGCTACGATATGTGAGTATCTCATGACTGGATCTATGCAGCATACTCACAATCGGGTTGTCCAATATCATCGACCTGATGGTATCTATGATATAACTCCGGCACATACTTTGCCATGATCAGTAGAGCGTGATCACAAGGAGTTGGTCTCATACTGATCGCTTCTTAAAGAAGCTTAGCTGATAAGGGACTCATCAAATGTAATTCTTTGTGATCTATAGTTCTACTATTAGTGGTTACACACATAATGACATAGATCAAATTACATTTGATATATTACTACAACACATTAGTAATATATGCCGATTTATTTATTTGGAAAGATGATAAAACATTACATCTGTAGATCACTTATATATTGGACTAGGGCATAATTCTAACAATCTCCCACTTGCCCCTAGTTCCAATTTAAGTTCTGATCTACTCCCATAGACCCTGCATGTTACTCATGCCTAGGCTGCGGCTGAGCCTTTGTCAAGGGATCGGCCATATTATCATCAGTCGAATAGTGTTTAATCTCCACATCACCTGTATATGTGATAACTCTCACGAGGTGATTCCTGCTGAGTATATGTTTGGATCTGTTGTGGAATCTGGGCTCTTGAGCAATAGCTACTGCACCTGTGTTGCCCCACAACAAGATTATCGGATCAGACGCTCGCGGCGTTGCATGTAATCCGATCAGAAAGCTTCTAATCCATACGACCTCTTTAGTTGCTTTTGTTGCAGCTATATACTTAGCATCCGCTGTAGAGTTGGCAATTTTGGCTTGCTTAAAGCTTATCCAGCTGAAAACGCCACCACTCAACACAAAATATATCCTGACTGAATTTTGAAGTCATTTGGATATGTCTGAAAACTAGCATCGACTTGTTATTTGACTGCTAGTTCTCTATCTATATCCCCATACACTAGGAATGCATCCTTGGTCCTCCTCAAATATTTGAGGATGACATTTGACAGCAATCCAGTATAATCGGCCGGGGTTAGATTAGAATCTGCTGGTACAGCTTAATGCAACCGAGACTTCCAGTCTCGATGGATCCCACAGCCGAAGCATAAGGGATCTTACTCATCCTGCTCAGCTTATCAGGAGTTCTAGGACTTTGTAGCTTGCTGAGCTTGATGCCATGACGCGTGGGTGTGTATCCTTTCTTAGAATCAAGCACTGAGAATTTTCTCAACCCTTTACCTATGTACATGTTCTGACTTAGCAACATGTTCTGACTTAGGCCCAAAATCCTCTTGGAATGATCTGTAGAGATCCTGATGCCTACATTAAATGTAGCATCACCTAAGTCCTTCATCGATAAGTACTTCCCTAACCAAGCTTTGGTGGAAAGGTCGGGATGTCATTCTCGATGAATAAATACCAAGAATACAATATTACTCCCACTCGCTTTCTTATGTACGCAAGGCTCACTTTTGTTTTTGATGAAGCCGAGTTCCCTTACAGCTTTATCAAAATGAAGGTTCCAACTCCCTGAAGCTTGCTTAAATCCATAAATGGATCTTTATGGCTTACATATCTTTCTGGGATTCTTTGGATCTACAAAACCCACAGGTGGTGTGATATACACGCCCTCTAGTAAGTTCTTGCAAAGGAAGGAGTTTTGACATCCATCTGCCATAGTTATGGCTAATAATAATCCGGATTAAACTGACCATTGCTACTGGTGAAAAGATGTCATCATAATCCATGTATTGAATCTGACGATAACATTTTACAACCATCCTAGCCATATTGGTATGAGGACTTACATCCATGTCGGTCTTGATCCTATAGACCTACTCAGAACCGATGGGTTTTATCCCAAGGGTTTGATCAACCAAGCACCAGACTTGGTTGAAATACATGGATTTCATTTCTTCATTCATGGTATTCTACCATTTTTTGGAGTCTGGACTTGTTAAAACTTGTCTGAAGGTTTCTGGATCATCCTAATCCACCAACATCATGTCATTTCCCTCAGTGGCTGTGAAGCCATATCTGTCTGGAACATGACGAGACCTTTCAGACCTCCTTAGACCATCTAGAATTTCTGTAGGGATTGATTCTTCATCGACGACCATCTGAGGCTCCAGTACTTCTACATCTTGCATAGAATGCTCCTGAATTGCTTCAGGCTGTTCCGTATCCTCTCGAATTTCTTCGAGATGCATGGGACTCCCACTAGCTATTTTGGAAATAAAATATTTCTCCAAAAATACCCCTCCTCGAGCAACAAAGACTTTGTACTCGCTGGGTATGTAGAAGTTGTATCTCTTAGTTTCTTAAGGATACCTTACGAAGACACATTTTGTCTGATTTGGATGCCTACATCTCTGCTACCCAAATCTTTTTAGGAAAAACATACTAGGATGTTTCCCACACCATATATGACTATGGTCTATTTCTTATTTGGCTACTACGCGAAGGCGCACGCATCCAAATAGAACTGACCATCTCATCCCGCTCCCACCCCAATGAATACTTCGCGAAGGCGCACGTATCCACAGTAACGGGAGACGTAATGAGTGTCATATGGTGTACCTTCTGTGACTCTGGTCCAGCTCTTATTTGGCTACTACACGGAGGCGCACGCATCCAAATAGAACTGATTACCTTATTCAGCTCGCATCCTAATGAATACTACGCGGAGGCGCACACATCCTTAGTAATGGGAGACAGAATGATTGTCACAAGGTGTACTATCGTTGTCTTCATCGGAGCCCGATTCAAAATGAATGTGACCGTTTCCAGAGTCAAGTATTAGTTCAACTCTCTTCTGGCCTGAGTACTCATAGGTCCACATACGTCGGAATGTATTAGACTTAACAAGTCACTTGCCTTTCACATAAGCCTGTGAAAGGTGCCTTTGTCGTTTTGCCCATTAGGCGAGACTTGCATCTTTCAGTTTGAGTGAATTCAAACGGACTTAAAAGTCCACAGTTGTGAAGTGTTGAAATGCGTTTCTCGCTCATTAGGTAAGACTTGCATCTTTCAGTTTGAGTGAATTCAAACGGACTTAAAGTCCACACTTGTGAAGTGTTGAAATGCGTTTCTCGCCTATGTGCCTTAAATGACAATGCCAGATTATAACTTGGTTTAAATCATTAGATTTAAGCCTTTTCTTATTTACGTTATAGCGATTAAGCTTACCAACGTAAATATTCGATCCTGAAGGCGTGGATACCCACTCTTCTTCACATGATCCTTGTATTGCTTACAATCCCTTATTCCCGTGTCCTGGCTTATTGCAGTGATAGCAGATCTCCTCCAATTTGTCCTTAATCTTCACAGCAGCTTTGGGAGCTGCTTGAATCTTTGGACGCTTGGGGTGTCTGATCTGCCCTGCAAGGTGCTTAGGAGCCTTACCCTTACCCTGATCAGCTTTCTTGAAGCTGACCTTCTCGTTGACCATAAGGACCTCCTTGGTCTTGCCCTTGAGGTTCTTTTCAGCGGTCATAAGCATCCCATGAAGCTCTGTTAAGGACTTGTCCATGCCATGCATATTGTAATTTACTATGAAATCACTAAATGTATCTGGAAGTGACTGCAACATAAAATTCACAGCCATTTCCACCTGATCATCAAAACCGAGTCTAGTTAGATGTTCCTGAAGACATTTCATCTTCGTGACATGAGGACTAACAGGGTTTCAGCCTTAAGCTTGCAGGAGTTGAGTTCTCTGAAAGTATCATATCTTTCGACACGAGTTTTCTCCTTGAACATTTCCTTGACCTCTGCCTTACAGGTATGAGGGTGATTTGAAACGTTCCTGAACTGCTTCTGCAACTCTGGCATCCTACTGCTCGCCATAATGCATGACTCGTCGATTTGGTTACTAAGGAACTTTGATAAGTATCCTTAGTGCCCTACCGGCGTTCAGCGGTGGCTCAACAGGAGGTTCCTTGGTAAGGATATATTACTTGCGTTCATGCTTGAGTACAAGCCTCAAGTTTCTATTCCAATCTGAGTAATTCACACTCTTGAGTCTGTCCTCAATCTGGACTCTCAGTGCTCTATTACTCCTTTGTGTTGTTTTTTCCTTTTAGTTCTACATGGAAAAATTAATGAAAATTCAAGTCGGAGATTTAGTTATAAAACACTTGTCTGATTCCAACATTAGAATCTGAACCAGGATCCTATCATACCCTTAATTGAAGTGAACGGAGGCTCACTGCTCCAATTGAGAGCATCAAGGTAGGAATACATCCATTTACAAAACCATGTAATTCCTGGCTAGGGTCCGTACTAAAAGTACACGGCATACCCTATACTGATACCCTAGGTCAGCCCTAGCTGACAATTGTAGACAAGTCTACCAAGCTTGAACTATGGATAGAACTAATGTGACTACTACGCGGAGGAGCACGCACCCACACATAACTACCCATCTCATCCAGACTTTTACTCTATGAATGTTACGCGGAGGCGTACCGACATCCATAGGGTCAAAGCCCTTTTGAGTGCCCAAACTTGGATGGTATCACGCTTGAGTTGTAATTATTTGCGTTTAAGTGAATTATTAAAGTCTGACTGTATATCGATACAATCTTAATCTGGGATCATCAATTGCAAATCCATGCAAAGATGATCCCTTAGCCGGTTACATGCGAGTCTGATTAAATTCCGATTTTAATCTTTGCATGTGGGTGATAGCAAATCATACATAAAATTGTATATTTAAACTATCATACATTCATACATTCAAACATATAAATGTAACGATAAAATATGCATAGCTAAGCCCATCTTAAGTTCCTAAGAATCTAGCAAAACTGATCCTAAAGACATGGTCTTCAAGATCCAAACTTGCTCCATTCTCGTGAACTCCCACTGGCTTCGAGCCTCCTCCAATCCGAGTCTCCCTCTTGACTTGATTCTTGTGTCGGTCTTCGTGATTACAAATCAAAACAAATAAAATGAAATACAAATCACGACACGCAGGCCGTATTTACTACAACCCAAAATTAAGCAACACGCAGGTTGCAAAACCGAAATTAAAATGCAAATTTAAAAGGGCTTAGCTAGCATCATGTGGAAAACATCATGTTATCAAAGATCATGTTATCAATCAACATGCTAATCAAACAAATAAATTTTCCAAATTTTATCTTTCTTAAGTGTGGAAAAATTCCGGTTTATCGAAACCCGACGGTTTAATCGATTAATTGAATTTTGGACCGGTTCTCGCTGGTTTATCGAAACCGAACCAAATCTGAAAATTAAATTTTTAGGGTTTCCAAATATCCTCGCGAACCAACCGGTTCTGCTCGAATCTGGTCGAGCCGAACCGGCTCAACCGAGGTCGCCCGCGGAGGCAACCACGGTGGCCCGTGAGGGCTGCCGAGGTCGCCCACGGGGCTGACCGTGGTCGGCCACGGGAACGACCATGGTAGCCCGCGAGGGCAGCCCCTAGGGCAGACCCTGGTCGCCCGCGATGCAACCATTGTGGCCCTCACGGGCTGCCATGGTCGTCCGCATGGGCAGACCGTGGTCGCCCGCGGCAGCGACCATGGTCGCCCGCGAGGGCTGCCATGGTCGCCCGTAGGCAACCCTCGTCGGCCCATGGTGCTGAACATGGTCTGCCCTAGGGCATTCCATGGTCCACCAAGGGACTCGACCTGGTCGGCCATGGCTAACCCGAAACACCCAAAAAAAAAATATTTTCCAATTTCCAAAATCAATCAAATCCGAATTTTTTTTTCGATTTACATGCATACTAAGGTGATGAACACATAAACATAAAAAAAAAAATCAGATTTAAACATGTAGAAATAAACATAACAACCATGCCTCTGATACCACTGAAAGAGATCACCACGGGTTTCAAACGATGAATATCATGCAGCGGACTTTATGTAACCGTGGTGATCGAAACTTGCTTAGATCTTAATGCAATTTCAACATGTTATAAATATAAATCTGATATTTACCTCTCTTAATCGATGAAAACACAAGTGTAGTGTTTCTCTATCATGTCCACACAAGCACCACAACTGAAGAGATTTTTCACTCACAAATTTGCTAGAATTTTTTTGAGAGAAAACAAGACAACAATGGTGGATGAAGAGAGAGAGAGAAGTCGGCCTAGAAGGGGGGAAGAAGATGGGAGTGGTTGCTGAAAATTAGAGGAAGTTATGGAAATATTGGAATTTGAATTTGAAAAAATAAAATTGAATTTTTCAAATCAAAATTGCATATCCATCCTCCATAAACCCTCTATTTTCATTTGTTCCCATTCATCACTTAATTCCCTAAATGGGCTTTAAGCCCGTTTAACCAAAACCCAAATCAAATCCATTAAATTGAGTTCTAATTTCGGTTTAGACGAAACAGATAATTTTCCTCGAATTGATTTCTTCAACCGTCTGGTTAAAACCTTAGGCCAGAAATCTACCGAATCGTTCTCAATTGTCATCCATAATTAATTGTCATGTATCGTGCTTAATGCATGTGACCCTCTAGGCTCACGGGCAATTGGCAGACTGGTAAAATTACTATTTTACCCTTTCCATCATAAGTGGCCTCTAGAAAGACATTATGATTATCCAATGTTCGTGATTATTGATTATTTGACTTAACCTATTATCGTACATGTCACTGTCCTTTTATCAAACCGATATCCAGATTGATCAATCGGCATAGAATGGTCATCCTAATTTATCAATCACTGTTTCTTGATATCTGAGATGACTGAAAACTGATACTAAGGTATCACCTGCACGGCCGTGCTCTTTCTTTAGTCATACTCATCAAGTGGCCTAAACGGATATCTTTCTCATACCGAAGTATAAGTGATAAATCCCTCAGACGCCTTTCGAGTTCACTAGTGCAACAAATATCAAAGCCAATCGAAGCCGTTATAGTTACCCTTTTACAGATAACGTTAGACTAGGTCAAACTTAGGTATTCGTTACATAGTGTACACAAAGACTCCTTGGTCTTAGGATATAATGACAAGCTACGATATGTGAGTATCTCATGACTGGATCTATGCAGCATACTCACAATCGGGTTGTCCAATATCATCGACCTGATGATATCTATGATATAACTCCGGCACATACTTTGCCATGATCAGTAGAGCGTGATCACAAGGAGTTGGTCTCATACTGATCGCTTCTTAAAGAAGCTCAGCTGATCAGGGACTCATCAAATGTGATTCTTTCTGATCTATAGTTCTACTATTAGTGGTTACACACATAATGACATAGATCAAATTACATTCGATATATTACTACAACACATTAGTAATATATGCCGATTTATTTATTCGGAAAGATGATAAAACATTACATCTGTAGATCACTTATATATTGGACTGGGGCATAACTCTAACATGTTAATACGAAAACTTGAGTATGTTTATGACTGAATCTATGTCCCATACTCAGGTTGGGTTGTCCGATATCCCTTCCCAAGTGATATCTATGATCTGACTTGTTAAACATATACATATGATCAGTAGAGGGTGATCAAGAGTCATCCTCATACTGGTCTCTTTGTAAGCTTTTGATCAGATACCCGTCAAGTATAATTTCGTGCGTATCTAAGAGTTCTACTATGAGTGATGATACACTCGATTACCTTAGAAGAAATTATACTTAACCTATTATCACAACACAATGATAATAAAATGTCGATTTATTTGCTACTAACGGAAGACAAAATGTTTGTACATATATCGATTGGGTTAAGGCACATTCCTTTCAACGATACCCAATGTCACGACATTGGGTTGTGACTTAACATGGCATGACATGCTGTCCACCAGTCAGCATTTTTAGACGACGCCTTTTTCACCCTCTTTCGAACAATCGATGCAAAAACTTCATCTCTGAGAATTGTAGGTCCTTAGTTCCTCTTTACTTTGTGCTCAGAAAGTTCTCGATTTGGATTCCAGATGCTCCATATATGGTGCTTGCAAGTCAGCTCGGTGGTGCTGAAATGAAGTGTTGAGCGGGTTCTAGTCAATTTGTTTGACCGCCAATATCTTGCAATCTACAACTCCGATGCACGAGCTTCCTTCTTTAAAGTTTTAGAGCTTTTGATGCTCTTTATCGTGATGTATAACTGCACTCCATTTCTGTTAGAATTATCCCCTAGTCCAATGTAATAAGTTTATCTACATGTAATGTTTTATCATCTTTCGAATTAATAAAACGACATTATATTACTAATGTGTTGTACTAATATATTAGGTGTAATTTGATCTATATCATTATGTGTGTCATCACTAATAGTAGAACTATATATCAGGAAGAATTACATTTAATGCATCCCTGATCAGTCAAGCTTCATTAAGAAGCGATCAGTATGAGGCTAACTCTTTATGATCACACTCTACTGATCATGGCAAGGATGTGCCGGAGTTAGATCATGGATATCATCAAGGGAATGATATTGGACGACCCGATAGTGAGTATGCAGTATTAATGTTGTCATGAACATACTCACATATCGTAGCTTGTCATTGTACCCTTAGATCAAGGAGTCTTTGTGATCACTATGTGAGGAGTAACTAAGTTTGGCCTAGTCTAACGTTACCTATAAAAGGGTAGCCATAGGGCTTTGATTGGTTTAGTTATAAATTATATGAGTGAACTCAAAAGACGACTAAGGGATTTATCCCTCATACTTCGGCATGAGAATGATATTAAGAAACAGTGATTGGTAAATAAGGGTGACGTGAAGGAATTATTTGAGGGTTCCAGACAATTAATTTCATGCCCATACAAGAAATTTAACCTCAAAGTTCCATGATTTATACGGATCTTGCATGATCATGAATTGATCATGAGATCTAGACTAGATTAAAATAAATTGTTACCTTGAATCAAAAAATCTCCTTGTTACTAAATTGGATTTAGTAACCTCTAAAGATCGTCCACACAGGAAGAGCAATCCAAAAGGATACTTGCAACGAACCTTGCTAGAAGATCGAAGCAAGCAAAACGGACGGAGCACGGGGAGGGGAGGGGGCCAGCCGAAACTTGGCAGGGAGAGAGAGAGAAGAAGGCTAGGGTTTGTAAAATAATTGTGTAATTTTCAGATCTGAAAATTTCCCTTTTATAGACCTTAATCGGGCTTTTAATTAATTAAAGGTCTTAATGGGCTTAAAGGTTCATCTGGATTTCTGATGAACCCGAACTCTTTTACGGCTTCGTCGAAGCGTAAGTTCCAACTCCTGGAAGCTTGCTTCAATCCATAAATGGATCGTTGCAGCTTACACACCTTTTCGGGATGTTTAGGGTCGACAAAACCTTCTGACTGGGTCATATAGACATCCTCCTGCAAATTCCCGTTAAGGAACGCGGTTTTGACGTCCATTTGCCATATCTCGTAATCGAAATATGCTGCAATGGTTAACATTATCCGAATTGACTTAATCATAGCTACTGGCGAAAAAGTCTCATCATAGTCCATACCTTGGACTTGACGATAACCTTTAGCAACCAGTCTTGCTTTGTAAGTTTGAGGTTTTCCGTCCATATCTGTCTTCAACTTAAATATCCACTTGCAACCTATGGGTTTTATCCCAGGTGTGCTGTCTACTAAGTTCCAGACCTGATTGTCTTTCATGGACTTCATTTCCTCATCCATGGCATTTTGCCATTCTTTTGAGTTGGGACTGGCCAAGGCTTGCTGAACTGTTGCAGGATCATCCTGATCTACAACTATCAAGTCATTACCCTCTGTGGCTAAGAAGCCATATCTGACTGGGTTTTGACGAGATCTTTCAGACCTCCTTGGTCCTACAGGAGTTTCTGTTGGATTAGGACTTGGATCATTTACCTCATCGGGTACTTCTACAATCTCTGCAGGCTGTTCTGTGCTTTCTCGAATTTCTTCGAGAAACACAGGACTCCCACTAGGATTCTTGGATAAGAATTCTCTTTCCAAGAAAACCCCACCTCGAGCAACAAATACTTTGTTTTCCTCGGGTTTGTAGAAGTAGTGCCCTATGGTTCCTTTGGGGTACCCTACAAAGACACACTTATCTGCCTTGGGTTCGAGTTTATCACCAAGCAGCCGCTTGACGTAAACGTCGCACCCCCAGATCTTGAGGAAAGAAAACTTGGGAGCTTTCCCTTGCGAAGCCTCAAATGGAGTGGTCTCCACTGCCTTTGTAGGTACTCGATTCAATATGAATGCGGCCGTTTCTAGGGCATGGCCCCAGAAAGATACTGGAAGGTCAGCGTGACTCATCATAGAACGAACCATGTCTAGCAGGGTTCTGTTCCTCCGTTCGGGAACACCATTCATCTGAGGCGTTCCTGGTGGGGTTAATTCTGAGAGTACCGTTATCCCTTAGGTAACTTAGAAATTCTTGATCTAAGTATTCGCCACCTCGATCGGAACGAAGTGCCTTTATACTTTTACCAAGCTGGTTTGGTACTTCATTCTGGAATTCTTTGAATTTATCAAAGGACTCCGACTTATGTCTCATTAAATAGACATACCCATACCTACTAAAATCGTCGGTAAAGGTTATGAAGTATCTAAAACCTCTCCTGGCTTGTGTACTCATGGGCCCACATACGTCTGAATGTATTAGGCCCAAGAGATCACTTGCCCTTTCACCTAAGCCGCCAAAAGACGCTTTTGTCATCTTGCCCATAATGCAAGATTCGCATCTCTCGATTGGTGTGAATTCAAACGGGCTTAAGAGCCCACACTTATGAAGTGTCGAGACGCGTTTCTCGCCTATGTGGCCTAGACGACAGTGCCACATCACTCTCTGGTTTGAGTCATCCGACTTTAACCTCTTATTTACGTTATAGTTTGAACTGTAGTTAGTGTTATCAATATTTAAAATATATAATCCACCAACCATAGATGCAGTGCCGTAAACGATATTATTTCTCGATAAAGTAAATAAGCCATTGTCTATGGAAAATACAAAATCAAGTTTGTCCAAACTGGACACTGAAATAATATTCCTACAAAACGTAGGTACACATAAAACATCGTCCAATACTAATATAAGCCCTGTGGGCATCCTAAGACTAACAGAACCGACAGCCGTCGTTGACACCGAACTGTTGTCTCCGACTCTCAGATCCCGCTCGCCTTTCCAAAGGAGCTTTCTACTTTCCAGATCCTGCAGATTAACACAAATGTGAGACTCTGCTCCGGTATCAACTACCCATGTGTCTGAGAAAGTAGTGTTGAGATTATACTTAACAACGTAAATCCCTGATCCAGGTCCTGAAGGGTGTCCTCCCTTCTGCAAGCTCTTGACATAATCTTTGTGCTGCCTGCAATCCTTCTTCCAATGTCCTAGCTGCTGGCAGTAGTAACATATCACCTTTGAGGTCGAAGTGCTCCCTTCGGTTCTAGGAACCGCTTGGATTCTCGGACCTTTTGGTGCCCTTATCTGCCCAGCTAGGTTCATTGGCGCCTTACCCTTACCTGACACTGCTGGTGTCTTGCCCTTCTTGGAGTGTCCTGGTGACTTGCCATTAGGTTTGCCAGCTCTTTTGAAACTGACACCCTTATTGACCATCAGAACCTCAGGGGTTTTGCCCTTGAGGTCTTTCTCTACTGTCACCAACATTCCATGTAGTTCCTTGATGGTCTTTTCCATATTATGGAGATTGTAATTTGTGATCACATCTCCATAAGCCTTTGGAAGCGACATCAGGACTATATCTGATTTCAGCTGCTCTGTGAACTTATGACCTAGACTGGCCAAGCGATCAAAGAGCCGCTTCATCTTAAGGACATGTGGGCTTATTGCCTCACCAGCATTGAGCCTGCTATAAAATAACTCCCTAAGAGTGTCGTATCTTTCGACACGGGCATTCTTCTGGTAGTATATTTTAATTTCCTCCATTATCTCTTGGGGTTCTCCCATGAGATGCATGAACTGGTCCTGGGTTTCCTTTTTTATGGACCCGACCATGAGGATGCCAACATCTTGTCGATCGCTTTTATACTTTTCATAAGCGTTCTTATCGGCATCGCTGGCATCATCAGAAGGCTCGATTAAAGGCTTGTTTGTAAGGATATACTCCTGTCTGTCATACTGAGGTGCAAGTTTCAGGTTCCTCTCCCATTGCAGGAAGTTGGTCCCTGTCAGCCTGTTATTCGACAGAAGAGACTTTAAGGCTTCACTGCCAGAACGTGTTGATTTGGGTAGCGAAGTTGCCATCTAATCTATACATGAAAACAAATTCGATCAGATTCTTAATTAAGTTGAAGTAAGAGACATTTGACTATGAACATTTCTGTTTCTTGTTTCTGAATCTAAACCAAGATCTCCGCATACCCAAAACTAGAGTGAGTTAATCTCATCGCCCCAGTTTTGGACATTGGAGTAGGACAGTCCAGTCCTTTGTACTTTAAGCCCATACCAATCACTTTAGACCCATGCTTACTAAAATTCTGATCAGCGAGTCGAGCAAGATGCCACACACAATGTTACGCAGGATGCTATAACGTTGAGTCTGACTTCTTGCGTAGATAATGCAGGACAGTAAATATAAAGCTATAAGTAATGACACAACAGATTGTTTACCCAGTTCGGTGCAACGTCACCTACGTTTGGGGGCTCTCAGCCTAGTGAAAAGATTTCACTTATCAGTAATCCGTTAGAACATACAAGTACCTGTGATCACTCCTAGATCTATAATTTATGCTATGTCTTACAGTGTAATCTATCTCAGGGTCTCCCCCTGAATCCAAGAACTTCTTGATTCCATTCTTCGAGCAATCGCCATGCTCTGTCGTCTTCAAGTCTTCTTCAAGCTTGGTGGTTGCGTGCAGTCTACACTCACGATTTCAGTAAACCCTCAATCACCTAACTCTCTATAGTTATGTGATGCACAATATACTAAGCTCAATCTGCAATTTCTCAGCCCGCAAACCTTCACGTCTAAGAACCTTGCAAATTGTTGCTAGGAAAAAAATAAAGAACCACACAATTGCTAAGGGGGTAGCCTAAGCTTTTATAGCAATCGTGGATGAGTACTAACCCTAAAGGGTTTCTTCTTAATCGCCGTCTTTCTCCTTTTCAGACTAGGAGTCGTTCTGCAATTTCCTAATCGTTTCCTTGCTTCTCTGCCGAAACTGCACTTTCCTGATTTCTGTCGATCAGGATGTTTGCCGAGACGCTGTCCACAATGTCACACAAGATGTCGTAGAAGATGCTTCGACATTCTTTGTAACATGTTTCTTCAGTTCCTTTAAAAATCAGCCAATCTCTAAAACCGTCGTAACTACACTTATGAGTTGGATGATGAATGTAAATATCCAATATTGATTCATTACTCAAATAATCACAAAAACTCACACAAGCTCTCTCTCTCTCTCTCTCTCTCTCTTCCTTGGCCGACCACACACCATCTCTCCTCTCATCTTGCTCTCTTGTTCTTCATTTAATTGTTCTAGTAGGCAATTAAGTGAAGGATCTTCAAGATCATCCCCTTGGTGTGGACTTGCTTTAGAGAAGAAGATCCGAAATTTCTTCTTTATCGATTCAACAAAGACTTCAAGGTAAACATCTTGTGGAATAGATTTTGCCTTGGGATTTAACGGTTTATGTTCTTGGACAATGTTTGGAGTAGATTTTATTAAACGCTTCCGCTATCTCGATGATCTAGAACGCTCCAAAACCTTACAGTATTCGCTTCCATTATTTAACACAAGATACCGATTAAATAACCTTCCCTCTGATACCATTTTGTTGGGAGAAAAACAAATCTAACAGAATATTTAGATGCAGTGGAATTAAATAATTCTCCACACATGTGCAAATCTAGTAGGAATCTATCAAGCAGAGCAAATTAAGTAAACTAATAAAATATAGCAAAAAATAGGCACGCAAAACTTTAGCGTGGAAAACCTCCTCAAGGCAAGAGAAGAAAAACCACGGGACCCTCGAGGCCGCTTAATCTCCTCTATCTATATAATGGGTATAACGAGTTCTCTCTAAATACAATTAGAGGATCACAATATCTCAAGATTAACTAATCTTGCCTCAAACCACAATCACAAGAAAGAGTAGAAAAACTTCACCGAATCGATGGTGCACGATCATAAAATCGTATCAAATCACTCGGACCTCCAAACTCAAATTCCAACAATCAGAACGTAACACCATGTCTTTCGAACACCCTGTCCAAAAATCAGCACGATCCAATGGTGGATCGACCTCCAATCGGACTCGAGAACCTTGCTGGTCTGCTTAGAAAGTAGCCAAAAATTCTGCACGAATTTCACTCTATTTCTCTCTTGAATTGGTCTTATTTCCATCTCTCTATTACCTTCTATTTCTAGGCAAACTATTAGAGTTTCCTTTTCCATGAAAGAAACTAACCACATGGGCTTTGGGCCTCAACTTATTTAATAAAGGCCCAACAATATTTAAAATGTGTTCTATAAAAAATGGCATTAAATTAACATCGTAGACCTGTAGATAAGACAGCCATGCTATATTCTTATATTTGTACACGAATATAACATTTGTACCCGATTAAGCTCCATAAACATGATGTTAAGATAATGGATTAATGAGTAAAAATAATATGGTTTTATTTATGAAATTTGTTATACTTACCCATATACCCTTTTAGTTATTATTTTATTTTTTCAACAATAAATAAATGAATTAATGAGAATCATTGACCATTATCATCCTCTAGATGATGATGATTATTATATTTTTTTGTAATACATAGTTTTTATTAGAATGCATCCATATTCTTATTAAACTTTCGCTAAGTTTATAATTCTACCCACTTGACAACCCACAGTCTTAACGAGTGGGTGGAGCCAAGGTTTTAAAAAACGTTAGGCGTTAGTCGAGTGGACAACATTTCGGGAGGATTAATCAGGGATTAATTGAATTTGTATCTTTTTAATATAAAATGAATTATCCTATATAAAAATAAATATAAAAATTTAATAACCACAATCTTTATCTGACAATCTAAAATAGTGATCATCAGTGGTCACAACTTTAAGAATACAAATTCTAAACTTGACAATCTAAAATAACTGAATTTTCATCACAAAACCATCTAAACAATTTTCACCATGAAAATTGTAAGATAAACCCTAATAAGCAAATCAATCCTTAAATAAAAAAATTGAATAACCAAATACAAATCACTCGTTACGAACATGAAGTGAAGTCTAAAGACTAGGAGCTCCGATTTCGATTAATTCACAAAAGAGGTGCGACGGGCGATAGACGTTCGTCGGAGGCGAAGAGGTTTAGGGCGTAAGGGTATAGGGCGAGATTAGGGAATGAAATTACTATGTTTGATTTCCTATTCTTAATGTTTTATGTTTTCATTAATTTCATTTTAAAAATAAATCCTGAACCGCCTGATCGGCTGCCTGGACCGCCAGATGTAGTAAAACGATAGCCACCGCTTGATTAGTTTAAAACGGGGCGATGAGGTTAAAACAGCGCCTAGGCGGTCGGTTTTTAGATTACTAGATGGAGCAAGATAATTTTATTTTCTTTTATCACCTTATTAAAGTATCAAATATTACACATCAAATCCAAATCATAACCCTTTTGAAATTCTGGTTAAACGCAAGATGTCTATCACAATAATCCGACTAAGTGATAGACATTTGCTAGTGCACAATCACTAAACAATATAACAGACAAAGCGTAAAAACGACACAGAAGTTTGTTATCCAGTTCGGTGCAACATCACCTACGTCTTGGGGCACTATGCCAGTGAATAAGTTTCACTATGATGTAATCAATCATACATACAAGCCTTCTAAGATTATCATACAAATCTAAACTTTATGCTATTATTACTAGTGACAACTTAACCCAGGGTCTCCCCCTATCTTCGAGCTCCTTGCCTGAGTCCACTCTTCCAGCACGCTTCAGTTGCTCGGGTCTGTTCTTGGTTCTTCACAGGATGCATGTATCTTCAATCGTGCGATTATGACCCGGTTATGTATCTTCAATCGTGCGATTATGTATCCTCAATATTGATTGAACACACAAGAGTAAATCTTTGTCAAAGCATTCAACTCCCAACACGCTAGTCCGACATGCTTGGGACTATAAATACTTAGCACAAAGATACTCTACAAAAGCACCACCTTCTAAGGGAGAGGCCTACGACCTTTTATAGAAGATGAACAAATCGTCTTTTAGGGTTTCCTAAAAGATCTTGAATAACGTCGTCCTGATACGCCATATTCAAGTTTTCTTATGCCGGTGAGCAACTAAATCAGATCGTATCATATTTTAATTTGGAGATCTTCTAAATAAGGAAACTCTAGAAAGTCACCTCTTAAGATGTTCGGATCTTGATGTTGAGACTTCTGGATAGACATCGTCTGATTTCAGCATCGGGCTTCTTAGGACGCGACATATGGATGGACATCTGGCCATTATACAAAATAGCCAATCTCGTAGGAACCACAATCTCCCCTTTTGGCTATTTTTGGGCGAGCACTTCTTTCTTCACATGATCCAGGAAAAGGCTTGATTCATAAAATATGTCCGAACATGTGGCTAGACATGAGAAGCCAAAAACAAATTTTTCGCATAAATTGAAATCAAGTATACTTGCCTCCACGTGTGAACTCTTCTCCCCCTGATTGCCTAAAAAATATGCCAAAGTTTATTTGCAATCATAAATCATAACAGACATGAACTTCAAAAAAAACCGGAATGAGGTAAATAACCAAAGTGCCAGTGCGAAGATCAACACAGAACCCCCAAAAGTACCATCGGACATACCCCGAGTATTTAAGAGTTAACAAATATCCAGCTAAAATAAAAGTCTTTGAAAACCAGAGTAACACAGTGAACCAGAGCTAAATGCTCTCTGAGCTTGATTCTTCTTCCTCCTCCTCAGAAACTATAGCAGCCCTGCCTTTGCCTATCCTCGCTTGCTGAACATGATGGAGCAAACTTTCACAGATGGTCTTCCTGTGAACCATGGCATCAATGGTCTTGTCTAGGAAAGAGATTTCTTCTTGAATATCCCTCTCAGAATCCTTCTTTATATCTCCTGTTACAGCTACAATTCTTGAGGACTCCCCAGAGGGACGAACAATGTCTCTGACATGTGGCCCTTCAAATAACTTTGGGCTGAAAGAAAGAGCAGCGGGTTTCTTCCCAACAACATCAGACTTACAATATTGACCTCCTAGCTCCCCCAGATATTTCCCTGATAACATCATTCATTGCTGGGACATCATCTGAGACATCTTGAGTATCTTTTCCTAGAAAACCATTAATTACTTCCGAAGAGAAGATACATGCCTTGCCTCTCACGTAGACTTTTTTGAATTCAGAGCTTGTTGGGTTCTCGAATTTCGGAGAGAGATTAACAATGAACTCCTGAACTAAAGAGGGATAATAAATACCTATGTTTGAAACCCTTTGGAGCAGTCCAACATTAGAGATGAGACCAACGATTTCCTCCATCTTTAGAAACAGTTCTCTCTCGGGAAAAATCTTTCTCTGCACAACAAACTTCCACTTCTGAGCTGATTCCACATGATGGAATGATATGTTGTCTATGGGGGCTGTAGGCACATTCTAGGGAAGTCTTCGTCCTCCTACATATTTTGGCTCATAGGCCATTTTCTTCACGATTTCTACTGCTTCGTCCTCTTCTGCTGAGGAAGGTTCATCAATCGATTGTCTTGACATCTTCGCAGACTTCTTGGTTTTCTTGTTGGCAAAACTGGACACATGGCTTGACTTTCTCTTCGTACCATCTCTGCTTGCAGATTCTTTCTCGACAATCACCTTTCTTTTCTTCTTAGAAACTTTCTTCTTAGGTACACTGACTTCCTTTTACTTCTTCTTTTTCTTTTTCGACTGTAAGCTCGATAGAATAACATTGTCTTCTTCTACGGACGCAGCCTCGTCCCTTTCTGCATTAATATCATTAGCAAATTCTGAGTCATCTGCTACAATCTTCTCAACAGATAGTGTAGCTTCACTATCACCTGCATCTCTACTTATCTCAGCAAGAACTTCTGCACCTGTAACATCAGGACCTACTCCTTCTTCAACTTCTGCAGGAACATCTTCCTGAACTTCCACACGGACAACATTAGTGACATCTTCTTGGACATTGTCCTGCACATTGTCCTGAACATTGTTCTGGACATCACAACACACATTACTAACTGAAATTCTGATTCGTATCCGAGTAAAGAAGTCGAACACAAAGTCGTAACTTGAGTATCGACTACTTACCTAAATTGCAGACTATAGTTTAAATAATAACCAAACAATAAGAACGACACCAGATATGATTACCCATTTCGGTGCAACGTCACCTACGTCTGGGGGCACTTTGCCAGTGGAAAGGTTTTCACTATATGGTAGTCTATAGTACAACTTCAAGTCCCAACTAGCTACCACACAAGCTATTGTCCTAAGCTACTATAGATCTCACCGTGAAAAAACCTCGACCAAGGTCCTCTCCCCCTGTCTTTGAGATTCTCTCAATTCCACCCTTCGAGCAAACGCTTATGCTCGGTGTCGTAGTCTTCTTTGTCGGATTTGTGAATCTTCAATCATGAACACAAGAACCCTAACCGATCAAATACTCAATCTTCGCGACTTGATGTTTAATCGGAGTAAAGCCGTTCTAGCAAACTAATCAGCCTCTCAACACGTCAATGGTGCACGGTTAAGAGCTCTGAAAAATCTAGCTAATTATGAACAAGAACAGACGACTGCTAATGTGGAAGCTTCAAGCTTTTTATAGCAGCCCAACATTCCTAATCTTTCTCGGATTAGGAATAGGAAGTCTCAGACTTCCTAAACGAATTAGGCAAGCAGAGTTGCCGCCTTTTCAGACATGTTAGTGACAGCTGGAAGTCGCCTGGCCTGTTGACGTCCTTCTCTTGCGTTCCAAGTTTTTGTGACGTCATTCTTCTTTCGCTCCAAGCGACGTCTAAATAGGAAAGCTTCAGAACTTTCTAGATCTGGGGCATAATCAGTCGCTCTTCATGTCGTGTAACATGTTGCACTGACTTCTTACTTTTGCGCTAAAAAATTATGCCAACACTTAAATGTAGCAACAATCTCCCCCTTTGGCAATTTTTTAGGCAAAACACATTTTTAAGCACATCGTCATCTTGCGGCAGTTACGCACAGCAAGCGATGCGACTTAAACACCGTTTTAAGCACATCGTCATCTTAGCGCAGTTATGCACAGCAAGAGATGCGACTTCTGGATGCGACTTCTGGTGCGGCTTCTGGTTCATCTTTTGGAGCGGCGACTTCTGTGCGCAACTTCTAGTGCGACTTCTGGCGTAATTTTTCGTCTTCTTTGCCATTTAGCCTATATCTCCCTATGTTTGTCTAACAATATTGCCAAAGGCAATCATACAATGATTATTCGAATAGTAGTAGGGTATAAACCAGCTCAAACCATGAGCAAATATCCCCAAAAAAAATGTCTCAAAGTGCAGGAATTTAACTCGGACAGACCCCGAGGATTTAAGCAGTTTGTTTGAAACAAGTTATCAGACTAAATCAGAGAAATATTTAAAAAGAGGTGGAGTCATCGACATCATCATCTTCAGCAGGAGCGGTGCGGAGGTCATGTAGGAGGGCTTCACAGCCAGTCTTGCGGGTTGTCAGAGCAGCAATCGTTTTCTCCAAGTCATTGATCATATTTACCAGCTCTTCCTCCATCCTGGTGCCGAGAGGTCCGGAAGGTCGTGAGCTGGAACTAGCTTCAGATGCTTTGTGTAGGGATTTGGAGCGTTCTAGATCATCGAGATAGCGGAAGTGTTTAACAAAATCTACTCCAAACCTTGTCCAAGAACATAAAACGTTAAATCCAAAGGAAAAATCTATTCCACAAGATGTTTACCTTTAAGTCTTTGTTGAATCGATAAAGAAAAACTTTCAGATCTTCTTCTCTAAAGTAAGTCCACACCTAGGGGATGATCTTGAAGATCCTTCACTTAATTGCCTACTATGACAATTAAATGAAGAACAAGAGAGCAAGAATGAGGAGAGAGAAAATGGTGGCCGGCCACTAGAGAGAGAGAGGGAGTTTTTGTGAGTTGTTTGATTATTTTGTGTAATGAATCAATATAAGATATTTCAATTCATCATCCAACTCATAAGCATGGGTCAAAAGTGATTGGTATGGGCTTAAAGTGTCATCACCCATACCCCTTAAATCAGTCACCTCTTAATCCATAATCACCAACCAAGCATGGTGTTGTGTGGCCCCCACCATTGGACCCACCAATGTGGGCCGGCCACAAGAGGCTTATTGGGCCCATAATGGGCCCTTCTTTGGGCGGGTCACGTGACCTCATAGGCCGAGCCCAATGGGCTCGCCCATGTGGTTTCGTGCCGTGTCCAAAAATTGCCCGACCCTTTTTGTCGTTACTTATCAAACAAAGTCCGACGCGACATCGACGAAAAAACTCAGTTTTCTCGATTCGCTAATTATTCTCTCAAACCGAACCCATGGCCCAAAACCTTCAGTTTTGTCCATGTATAGCTCCTCAAGAAACGTTAAGGTTTCCCTGTCTCAAGTTATCCGTCTTGAATGTGTGTGACCCTTCAGGCTCATGCCACCATTGGCAGATCGGCGCAAAAGATCTCTCTTTCCCGATCCATCATAAGGGGCCTCTAGTAAGAAGTTATGATTACCCAAGGTGCATGACGATCGATGATTCGACTTAACCTTGTGCGTACAAGTCACTATCTTATTATCTCTAGATATCCCGATTGATCACAAGGCATAGAGTCGTCACCCTTGTTTAATCAATCATTGTTACTTGATATGTGAGATGGCTGAGAACTGATAACCCGTATCACCGGCATGGCCATGCTCTTACTCTCAGTCAGTCTCCATCAAGAGGCCTTTAACGGATATCTTTCCCATACCATAGTATGAGGGATAAATCCCTTAACCGTCTTTCGTGTCACTCATGCAACCCGTTCCGCCACCCAATCATGCCCGTTATTGCAATCCTGTTACGGAAAGCGTTAGGCGCAAGTTAAAGCCGCACGTACATTGCATAGCGATCACAAAGATACCTTGGTCTAAGGATATCGTGACAAGCTATCGCATTTGAATATGTTCATGGCTTAATCTATGAAAACACTATTCAAAGCGGGTCATCCGATATCAATCACCTCATGATATCTATGATATGATTCCGGGATCCCTCATCCCTATGACAAGTAGAACTACGTCATTGAGAATCATCCTCATACTGGTCGCTTCTAAGGAAGCATATATTGACCAGGGACTCGTTAAGTGTGATCCGTACAGATTTATGGTTCTACTACTTTAGTGGTTATAAATCAGATCATGCTTAACATATTACTTCAACACATAAGTAATACAAAGCCGTTTTATATATATTACGAACGATGATAATGTACATAGACGTTTACAGGTTACTAGCAATTGGACTAGGGCACAAAATGCTATCAATCTCCCACAACATGACTTGGCATGTTTGACAAGGTGCTCAATTACATATGAACCAAAGTCAAGAGTGGATTGCATACCTATTTGGTAGATGAGATTTGCTAATTCAGTTCTGATGCTCGACCCGTGAGTGAAGGGCGCCCAGTTTGCCAAATCAATGCGGTATAGAATTTAATATTTGGCAGTGAGCTCTGCAGCCGCAATGGTATCCGTGAAGGGCCAGACCTTTTTCCTTCCTCCACTGATCTCAAAAGACACTTTGTTCAAGTGAGGGACTTCTGGGTCCTCTTTGCCTAAATAAGCATTGATTTTGGTGGCAGATATCTCAAAGCACTCTCCTCGAACAAAGACCTTCCTGTACTCCGCGTCTTCTGGGTCATTAAACTCACTTGAGAGGTTAACAATGAACTCCTTGACCAGCGCTGGGTAGAACGGCCCGATGTTGATAACCGTGTTGGCCAGGCCTGAGCCACGGAGGAGTTCCACAATTGCGTTCATTCCTTGAGCTTCGGTAGAGAGCTCTCTATCCGGGTAGATGTTGCGCTGGTACACGTATTGCCACTTGATAGCATTGTCTACTGAATGGAAAGAGACATTGTCTGTTGGAGCCTTTGGAACATTTTTGGGGAGTTTCAGACCTCCCATTGACTTCTTGACCCGTGGAAGTATGACACGAGTTTCTTCTTCTTCTGACTCCTCTTCTTCTGGGAAGAGGTTGTTACTGAATTGGATGACTTATTTCTTGACTTCTTCACTGGTTTAGGAGCAGATGCTCCTCCTTTCTCTGTAGCTTTTCTTTTAGTGGTTAGTTTTCTTGGCACTGGTGGTTCTTCTTCTTCATCAATCAACCCTCTCTTTGGTTGTCTCCTTTTCTTAAGCCTTTTAGGCACAAATTCTTCTAGAGGCGTTCTGTCTTCTTGGGTAGCTTCTTCTTCCATAGTCTCTGCCGTATCTATTTTTCTTCTATATTGACAAGATCATCTACAGGTTGAGGGACTTTCGGTATAACTTCCATATCTTCATTCAGCCCTGAACCACTGTCCTGAGCGACAAACGGACTGTCGGCTTTCTGCATGGCTTCGTTTATTGGGGACTTCTCTGGTGCAGGCATTGATTTTGGGGGGGCTGGGTTTATCCTGACAGCTAGCACCATGAATCTCAGGAACAGGAGTTCCTAGAGCTTCTTCAGACATATTTTTGTTTACAGGGTCTACTTCAGAAGGGGCAGTAGGATTACCTTATAGAGGCGTCTGAGTAGAGTGAGAGCCTTCCTCTTCTAGGTTAGCAGATTTGGATAAACTGTTGTCCTTCTCTTCAGTGGGGGTTGCCTCCATTGGCACTTCCTGAGGTCTCGCCAAACCCTCCCCCGAGAAATTTCTTCCACGAATCTTCACTCCATATTTGTTCGTTATTGATTTCGAGGCCGATAACTTCTTGGCAATCACCTTCGCCCTCATCTTGGCTCGTAGTTTCTTGGAGGTAGATGGTACGCGTCCACTTCTGGTTCCGACCATTTGACAGAGTGGCTTCATTGGAGTTGTTTTGGAAGGAACAAATAACTGCTACATGTACAAATTGAATTTGGTTTTGTGGTGCCCTAGCGGTTTTGGGAAAGTGGAGGGGGTGTGCAGAGCTTTTTCTACGCGGAAGTTGAATGGATTGAGAGCTGATTGGTTGATTGTCAGATTACAATCATTCCTTTTCTCTTTTTGAATTTAAAAAAATTCCATCTGGGCTATGAAAACATTTGGGCCCGGCTTGATTTTGTTGACCCTAGTTGGTCCTGATAGAGATAGAGTTAAAATCAACTGAAAGCTCCCTCTCTTCTATCTTGACTTCTGGTTACTCCAGACAGCAAAGTCCAAGGGATGACCTTAAACTTTCAAACCTGTTAGCATCTAATGCCTTTGTAAAGATGTCAACGACTTGTTTCTCAGTGGGTAGATATTTGAGTTTTATCTTCTTATCTTCTACAAGCTCTCGAATAAAGTTATGCATTATATCAATATGCTTTGTTTTGCTGTGTTGAACTGAACTCTTCGAGATATTGATTGGATTAATGTTGTCACAAAACAAAGTCATGACTTCTTGCTTGACCCCATACTCTGCCAACATTTGTTTCATCCAAAGAAGCTGAGTACAGCTACTTCCAGCTGTAATATATTTGGACTCAGCAGTAGACAAAGCAATACAATTTTGCTTTTTGCTGAACCAAGACACAAGATTGTTCCCCAGATAGAAACAACCTCCAGAGGTACTTCTTCGATCTGGTGTGCTTCCCGCACAGTCAGCATCATAGTATCCAACAAGAGTAGGAGAGGTATCAAAAGAGTATAGCAAACCCAATTCAGAGGTTTCCGAGATGTACCTTATTATCCTCTTGGCATGAGCTAAGTGACTGACTTTTGGATTGGCTTGATATCGAGCACAGACTCCCACAGAGAAAGCGATGTCGGGTCGACTTGCTGTTAGATAGAGAAGACTTCCTATTATGCTTCGATAGAGGCTTTGATCAACTGGTTCTCCAAGATCGTCCTTTGTACATTTGACATTAGTGGCAATGGGGGTTCTTTTGTGTGAAGCCTTTTCTAACCCGAACTTCTTCACAATATTCTTTGCATATTTGATTTGGGAGATAAATATTCCATCTTTCATCTGTTTGATCTGAAAGCCTATGAAGTATGTGAGCTCTCCAACCATACTCATCTCAAATTCAGACTGCATATGTTGTACGAAACGTTCCACCATCTTGTCTGACTTTCCTCCAAATACGATATCATCGACATATATTTGGGCAATCATGATGTACCTTCCTTCATTCTTCACAAAGAGAGTTTTGTCTACTCCCCCTCGAATATAGCCATTCTGTACTAGGAATTGGGTAAGGCATTCATACCAAGCTCGTGGAGCTTGTTTGAGGCCGTAGAGAGCTTTCTTTAGTTTGTAGACATGATGAGGAGAGTCATTATCTTCAAATCCTTTTGGTTGAGCAAAATAGACTTCTTCGTTGAGGTTTCCATTTAGGAAGGCGCTCTTTACATCCATCTGATAGAGTTTGAACCGCAGATGGCATGCTATGCCGAGAAGAAGTCGGATGGCTTCCAGTCTGGCTACTGGAGCAAATGTTTCTTCAAAGTTAACTCCTTCTACTTGTGTGTATCCCTGTGCCTCCAGTCTTGCTTTGTTTCGAGTGATGTTTCCTTGCTCGTCAGACTTGTTTTTAAATATCCACTTTGTCCCGATGACATTGTCTGGCTTGGGTACTAGTTCCCAGACTTCATTCCTTGCAAATTGAACCAATTCTTCTTGCATGGCGCAGACCCAGTACTCATCATTGATGGCTTCTTGTATATTCTTTGGTTCAACTTTTGAGACAAAGCAAATGCTACCCATCATCTCTTTGTAGTTAATAGGGGCCTTTTGTCGAGTCCGCACTCCTTCATTGATGTCTCCTATCACATCCTGGGATGGGTGATTCTTCTAAATTCTTCTTGACGGAGCTCTCTGTTCTATGGGAGATGCCTATTTGTCCGAGATGATTAGGCTTTCGTCTTCAAATTCTTTGTTGCGATCTTTGGCTCTAGCTTCTGGTCTGACTTCTCCTGAGAGATTTAGGACTTCTTCCTCATCATCACTGGGTTGCTCATAGCTTTCATCAATTACAACATTGATGGATTCGATTATAAACCGGGTGCGTTTGTTGTAAACTCGAAAGGCCCGACTGTTTCTGGAATAGCCAAGGAAGATACCTTCATCACTTTTAGGATCAAGTTTACGTCGAGGTTCCCTATCTGCAAGTATGTAGCAGATCGATCCAAAGACATGAAAATATTTGACATTAGGCTTCCTCCCCCTCCATATTTCATAAAGAGTGAGCGATGGCGGAGGGTCACTCTATTATGAATATGACAAGTCGTATTCAGAGCTTCAGCCTAGAAGTGCTGCGGGATGTCTTTGGTTAGCATCATGACTCGTGCCATTTCTTGAAGAGTACGATTTTTCCTTTCCACGATCCCGTTCTGCTGAGGAGTGAAGGGGGCAAAGAACTTATGAGCTATTCCTTCAGCATCACAGAAGTTTGCGAAGCTGATGTTTTCAAACTCCTTTCCATGATCACTTCTGAGTCGGACGACTTTGCCACTGGCTTCTCCTTTTTCTCGTTGAATTTTCTGACATAGGGCTTCAAACACTGAGAAAGTGTCTGACTTTTCTCTAATAAAGTCAACCCAGGTGTACCTTAAGAAGTCGTTGACACGGACAAATATGCACTTCTTACCTCCTACACTTTCTACTTGCATAGGTCCCATAAGGTCCACATGTAGAAGTTCTAGAACACGAGAAGTAGTAAGATGTTGTACCTTCTTGTGTGACGTCTTAACTTGTTTGCCAGTATGACATTCTCCACAAAATTTTCCTTCAACAATCTTGAGGTTGGGAACTCCAATGATCGCCTTTTCAGAGAGAATCTTTTGCATGCTCCTCAAATTAATGTGACCGAGTTTTTGATGCCATAGCTTCGTCTCTTGAGTTTTGGATAAAAGGCACTTGGTTGTCAAGGTTGTGACTGTTGGAGACCATATATAACAGTTATCAAGAGACCTGTGACATGTCATGACTTCCTTTTGGTGTTCGTCCTTGATAGTGCACTTGTCACGAGTGAAGTTGACATCCAGATTCAGATCGCATATTTGACTGATGCTGATGAGGTTGGCTGTAAGACCTTCTACCAGTAGAGCCTCTTTCAGGCATGGTGAGTTGGGAAGGTTGAGTTTTCCCTTCCCAAGTACTCTAGCTTTTACTCTGTCACCAAAAGTGACAAAGCTATTAGTGCAAGGTATTAAAGTGACCAAGAATGAGCTATTAGCAGTCATATGTCTAGAGGATCCACTATCAAAGTACCAATAATTGCTGGTTGAAGCTTTTAGAGCGGTGTAAGCAATATTTGCTCGATAGTTTACCTCCTTAACTCGCCATTCCTTACGTGGTTGGGCTTTCTTGATGGTGGTCCTTTGCTTGAAGAAGCTCCTTCCATATACACGATAGCAGAAAGGTCGAATATGACCTCTTCGTCCACAGTGGTGATATACCCAGTTATGTCTTTTGTTCTGTGTCCCTGAAGCGACCAGGGTATAAGGCTTTTTGGTTGCTTGGTCAGGTGTGAAGTTAGTAGACTTATGACGGGGTTTGTGGGTGACGACCTTCTGAGGAACGAAGACGGTGTGTGATGATGAAGCTTCTTTCGTATATCCAAGACCTTCCATATTTCTAGCTGGTTTTCCGATCGAGAGGATTTGGTCTAGAGTGTCGGTGCTTGGATTCATCATCTTTACAGACTTGGTGACTTGTTCTAACTCGCTTCTTAACCGAGCCGCTTCCCATTTTAGATCAACAGTAGTCTCGAGAAGTCGTGACTTTTCTTCATTAAGAGAAAGAATGAGAGCATTCTATTTTTCGATTACTTGAGAGTCTTCAAGCCATTTGACATACCATTCGTTGTAAGCGTTGTTGAGGGTCTCATCGGATAGCTCGTCATTAGAGTCATACTTCTTTGAAATCTCGGATGGTTGATCTATTGTGGAGGCAGTAAAAGCAACATAGTTACTTGTATGCTCAGAGTCACTGTCTTCCTCATCTTCATTGTCAGTTAGAGAGGCATTAAATCCCTTCTTCTGTTTCTTTAAGAAGTTAGGACATTCTTTTTGCATGTGCCCATACCCCTAACATTCAAAGCACTGAACTCCTTTTTCTTTTCCTGATCGCTCTCCTCGTCTAACATCGCTATTTGTGCTTTCGAACTTCTGGAACTTGTGTTGCGGCTTGTCTCTGACTTCTCGGGTGACATTTCTTCCTGTCATCTGGTTAAATCTTTTCATGACTTTATTGTAGTTTTTGGCCAGCATAGCAATAGTCTCATCAATGTCACTATCCGAATCAGAGCACGTCAAGTTTTTCTGCTTTTGGGTAGAACTCTTGAAAGCTACACCTTTATGTTTCTTTTTGATAAGAGGTAGGGAGAGCTCGAAGTTCATTAGGGATCCCATGAGTTCATCAAACTTCAGCGTCTTCAAGTCATGAACTTCTTCTATGGCTGTAATCTTCATCTTAAATCTGGGACTTAGGGCTCTCAGCGTTTTTCTGACCAAATCTTCATCGGTCATAGGCTTGCCAAGTGAATATGATTCATTGGCTAGATCCTTGATGCGCACATTAAACTCAGCTATAGTTTTGTCTTTATTCATGGTAAGGGCCTCAAAGTTGGTCGTGAGGTACTGTAACTTTTTCTCTCTGACTTTGGATGTACCCTCATAAGCAACAGCAAGAGTGTCCCAATCAATTTTGGCACTTGTGCACGTGTTGATGAGTCGAAACACATTCTTGTCTACTCCATTAAAAATAGCATTGAGTGCACGAGAATTACCTAGGGCGGCTTCATCTTCTTCCGCGCTCCACTCTTTTTCGGGTTTAATGCTAGTTTGATTTCCTTGAGCATCAGCATAGTGAGGTTCCTCCCATCCATTGATGACAGCCTTCCAGGTTTTGCTGCCGAGAGACTTCAAAAAGGCACACATCCGTGCTTTCCAGTACCCATAGTGTGTTCCGTTGAGCACCGGTGGTCGATTGACAGATCTTCCTCCCTTTGAATCCATATTAGCTACTCAGAATTTTGCAGGAAAATCACCTAAGAGATAAGGTGCCTCCTCTGATACCAATTGAAATTCTGATTCGTAGCCGAGTCAAGAAGTCGAACACAAATTCGTAACTTGTGAATCGACTACTTGCCTAAATTGCAGACTGTAGTTTAAATAATAACCAACCAATAAGAACGACACCAGAGATGATTACCCAATTCGGTGCAACGTCACCTACGTCTGGGGGCACTTTGCCAGTGGAAAAGTTTTCACTATATGGTAGTCAATAGTACAACTTCAAGTCCCAACTAGCTATCACACAAGCTATTGTCCTAAGCTACTATAAATCTCACCGTGAACAACCTCGACCAAGGTCCTCTCCCCCTGTCTTTGAGATTCTCTCAATTCCACCCTTCGAGCAAACGCCTATGCTCGGTGTCGTAGTCTTCTTTGACGGATTTGTGAATCTTCAATCACGAACACAAGAACCCTAACCGATCAAACACTCAATCTTCGCGACTTGATGTTTAATCGGAGCAAAACCGTTCTAGCAAACTAATCAGCCTCTCAACACGCCAATGGTGAACGGTTAAGAGCTCTGAAAAATCTAGCTAATTCTGAACAAGAACGGACGACTGCTAATGGGGAAGCTTCAAGCTTTTTATAGCAACCCAACATTCCTAATTTTTCTCGGATTAGGAATAGGAAGTCTCAGAATTCCTAAACGAATTTGCCAAGCAGAGTTGCCGCCTTTGCTGACGTGTTAGTGACAGTTGGAAGTCGCCTGTCCTGTTGACGACCTTCTCTTGCGCTCCAAATCTTTGTGACGTCATTTTTCTTTCGCTCCAAGCGACGTCTAAATAGGAAAGCTTCAGACCTTTCCTGATCTGGGGCGTAATCAGTCGCTCCTCATGTCGTGTAACATGTTGCACTGACTTCTTACTTTTGCGCTAAAAAATTATGCCAACACTTAAATGTAACAACACTAACATTGGGCATGATCTTCTGAACTTCACGTTCTACAACCTCAGCGTCTCCAAAAACTCCTTCCAGAGTGTTCTCAGTGCTGTTGAGATACTGACTTGGATCTTCATCAACTTCTTTGGGCAACTCAGAAGCTTCTAGAACATCTTTCTGACTCTCCTTGCAGACATCAGGACCGACCTCTTTGTTTGGAAAAATAGTTCTTAAAGGAGTCACCTTTAGCACTTCCCCCGGTATTTCATTACTACCCAAACCCTTAACAGCCGAATCTTGAACAGGGGACATACCGGAAACACCCGATTTAGGGTTTTGGAGAGAAGAGGATACAGAGGTACCTTGCATGAGTCTGACTGGAGCCTCCACAGAAATGTCTTCTTCTACTGCAGCATTTGTCTGAATAATTGGGGCCTCGGGTGGCTCTGAGATTGCAATGCCCTTCTTGGAGAGCTTTGAGCGGAAGTCTCAAACTTTGACTCTATGCTTGTTGGTCTCCAACTTCTTTTCTGAGCTTGATTTAGAAGGAGATATAGATTTGAGTCTTAGTGCCTTTTTCTTGTCAAAATTTGCTCCAACCCTTCAACTTCTCGTTCCCACCATGATTACAAGAGAATTTTGTTTGCAGCGATTAGCATAAACACTGCACAACTTTTGGGAGGGAGATCAGTTAGAGAAAGAAAGGAGAGAAAAAAAATTGAGAAGGCAGTCGTAGGGTTTTTGAGATTGGGAGCGAGAATATAGAGAGATCTTTTGTGAATCTTTTGGAGTTAATGATGCTTTCCCTTTTTCTGATTGGAGATCAACTGAGGACACAACATTTTTGTGGGCTTGAGTAGAAACTGGCCCACTATTCAACATGGATCACGAACATCTTGATCCACTACTCCCTCTTTCTTGCTTTTAGGTAGTAGATAAAGGCTCGACTGAGCAAAGCCCTAGCGATGATCAAAGTCCTTCAAATCTTTTTGTGTCTAGAGGCTTTGTAAATATATCAGCTAATTGCCTTTCTGCAGGAATATACTCGATATGGATCTTCTTTTCTTCAACTAGATCTCTTATAAAGTGGTGTCGAATATCTATGCGCTTTGTTTTTGAGTGTTGCACTGGATTCTTAGATATATTGATCGCATTGAAATTGTCACAGAACAATGTCATGACATCTTGTTGGACATCATACTCCGACAACATTTGTTTCATCCACAACAGTTGGGCACAACTATTTCCAGCAGCTATGTATTATGATTTAGCCGTGGAGAGAGCTACACAGTTCTGCTTCTTGCTAAACCATGAGAGTAGGTTATTCCCTAAGTAGAAGCATCCTTCCGAAGTGTTTCTTCGATCGGTTGTACTCCCTGCCCAGTCAACATCACAATATCCAACCAAATCCGATGATGTGTCAAATGAATATAGTAAACCCAGGTTAGCAGTTCCAGAGACATACCTCAGAATTCTCTTAGCTTGAGTCAAATGACTAACCTTTGGATCAACCTGATGTCTGGCACAAACTCCTACTGAAAATTCTATGTCAGGGCGATTAGCAGTGAGATATAATAGAATCCCAATAATGCTTCTGTATAGGGTATGATTTACTGACTTTCCTCCTTCATCTTTGGTCATTTTCGTAGTTGTAGCAATGGGTGTCCGTTTGTGCGAAGCTTTTTCTAGTCCAAACTTTTTTACTAGATTCAATGCATACTTACTTTGGGATATAAAAATTCCATCCTTCATCTGCTTAATCTGGAATCCCAAGAAATAGTTTAACTCTTCCACCATACTCATTTCAAATTCAGACTGCATATGTCTCACAAATTGTTCCACCATCTTGGTAGACATCCCTCCAAACACAATATCATCTACATAAATTTGAGCTATCATGATGTTGTGTTCTTATTTCTTTACGAACAATGTCCGATCAACCCCTCCCTTGACATATCCATTAGACATAAGAAATTGAGTTAGTCTTTCATACCAGGCACGGGGAGCTTGTTTTAGCCCATATAAGGTTTTCTTGAGTTTGTAGACATGGCTTGGAGCGTTTGGATCAACAAATCCTTTAGGTTGGGCTACGTACACTTCTTCATTTAGATGCCCGTTGAGAAACGCACTATTTACATCCATCTGGTGAAGTATGAATTTAAGGTGACAAGCAATTCCCAACAAAAGTCTTATAACTTCAAGTCTTGCTACTGGGGCAAAAGTTTCTTCAAAGTCTATTCCTTCTACCTGAGTGTACCCTTGAGCCACCAATCTTGCTTTGTTGCACGAGATGTTCCCATGCTCATCCGTCTTGTTCTTGAAGACCCACTTTGTGCCTATTATATTGACATTTTCTGGTTTGGGAACTAGCTCCCAAACTTCATTTCTGTTGAACTGACCAAGCTCTTCTTGCATGGAGTTAATCCAATATTCATCATTGATAGCTTCTTGGACGTTTTTGGGCTCTATTTTTGACACAAAACAGACATTCCCAATCATCTGTTTATAGTTAATAGGAGCTTTTTGCCTAGTACGAACTCCGTTTTCAAGGTTTCCAATTACTCCTTGCACTGGATGATCTTTTCGCACCTTTCTAGATGAGATCCGCTGGTCTGGTATTGAAGTAACTTCATTGTTTGAATTGATGTCACTGACTTTGTTTGTCTCCTTGTCTGCGACATCTGACTTGACATCCTGTGATTCAACATCATTAGTGACATGTTGCACAACAGCATCTTCACCACCGATATTATCAAAGATGAGATCGGTATCGTTTATGACCACATTTATGGACTCCGTAATAGTTTTTGTATGTTTGTTGAATACACGGAGAGTCATGTTCTTTCTTTCCCCAACCCCATTCTATTGTGGGGTGATAGGATCCGAGAACTCATGGGTTATCCCCTCTTCATCACAAAAGTCAGAGAACCTGCTGTTCTCAAATTCCTTCCCATGCTCACTACGGAGTCGGATAATCTTGACAACGTTTTCACCTTGTTCTCGACGTATTCTGTTACATAAGGCTTTGAAAACAGAAAACGTGTCAGACTTTTCTCGAATAAATTCTACCCAAGCATACCTGGAGTAGTCATCGACACATACTAAAACATATCTTCTTCCTCCCAAACTTTCTACTTGCATAGGACCCATCAGGTCGATATGGAGCAATTCAAGAACACGAGACGTCGTACAATGTTGCAACCTTGTGTGAGACATTTTGACTTGCTTCCCGATCTGGCATTCACCACATATCCTTCCTTCTGTTATTTTAAGCGAAGGAACTCCCGTTATTGCTTCCTTAGATATGACCTTCTTCATGCTTTTCAGGTTCAAGTGACCAAGTTGACGGTGCCATAATTGAGCCTCATCAGCTTGGGAAAACATCTATGTTGGCCCTGTATTCTTTGTACTGGATGTCCATAGATAACAGTTATCGCTGGATCGACTACCTTGCATGAGCTCGACTTGATTGTCGGTGACCACAAAACACTTGTTACGAGTATAGTTAACAGTTAAATCAAGGTCACACAATTGACTAATGCTAAGGAGATTACCAGTTACTCGTTCCACTAGAAGGGCCTCCTTTAAGCATAAAACACCTGGGAGTTTGAGTTGACCTTTCCCGATTATTCTGGCCTTCACTCCATCGCCAAAAGTCACATGTCCAATAAAACATGGTTTAATATTGACCAGCAAACTCGTGTCACCCGTCATGTGCCTTGAACAACCACTGTCAAAATACCAGACCTTTCCCGTGGAAGTTAAGGTAGTATATGCAATGTTAGCTCGGTAGGAGACATTTTTTACCTTCCACACTTGTTTGAGAGATTTTCCTTTTTGCAATGAGGGAGATTTTCTGTATTTGGACTGCATATGTTTCTTCCCATACAGTTGGTAGCAAAAAGGTCGAATATGACCTTTTTGTCCACATAAGTGGCATACCCATCGATGCCGTCGAGAAGGAAAATAGGAGCGAGTCTGTTGATTATGTTGTTGTTGTTGTCGTTGCGCAGAATGCTGCGGAAGATGTTCTTGACCTCGTCGGGCTCCAGATGTGTGTGACATTTGATTAGTCATAGGTTGTTTATTCCTTTGTGGAACAAACACTGTTTGAGAAGTGGATGCGTCTGAAGTGTAGCCGAGTCCTTGCATATTTCTCACGGGTTTGCCTAGAGATAGCAGAGTGTCTAGCACGCTCGTACTTGGATTCATCATCCTTATAGACTTTTTCATCTGACCAAGTTCATCATTTAACCGGCTCCTTCTTTCTTTAGGTTTACAATAGTTTCTAGTAGTCTGGTTTTGTCTTCCGTAAGAGCCAGGATAGTGTCTCTTTGCCTTTCAAGAACTTTTGATTCCTCGATGTATTGAGTGAACAGTTGATTGTACGCATCATTCATGGCATCATCTGATAATATTTCTGATTCATCAAGAGCAAGGGTCTGATTAGCAGAATGTGATGTGAAGGCTACAAAGTTATTTACTTGTTCTGCATCGCTGTCCTCTTCTTCATCATCAGACATGTAAGCTTTGTATCCCCTTTTTTGTTTCCTCAGAAAGATAGGACATTCCTTCTGGATGTGACGAAAGCCTTCACATTAGTGGCACTGTACTACTTTTCCTTTTCCAGTTTTCTTAGAGCTTCTACAACCTTTAGGCATATAGGCATCTTTCTGAGATTTGAGCAGCTGATTGTCTTTGACATTTTGAGATACATGTTTCCCCGCTCCCTTAGAGAATCTATTCATAATCCTGCTATAATTTTTAACCATCAAGGCAATAGTTTCATCAGTATCATCCTCAGAGTCAGAATCTACCTGATTTTGAGAGGGAATAATTGAGCTGGAGAGAGCAACGCCCTTGTGCTTTTTGTCAAGAGAAGGAAGGGAGAGCACATATGTCATTAAAGACCCTATAAGTTCATCGAATCAAAACTTCTTTAGGTCGTGCATTTCTTTTATAGCGGTTGACTTCATTTTGACCTGGAACTAAGAGATCGTAGCGTCTTTCTCACCAGGTCTTCATCCGACATGGGTTTAGCCAGAGAGTATGAATCATTTGCAAGATCCCTAATTCTCACATTGAAGTAACTTATTGTCTCGTCATCCTTCATTGATAATGCTTCAAAACTTGTCGTGAGGTATTGGAGCTTCTGCTCACGGACTTTGATTGTTCCTTCATATACAATAGCCAAAATCTCCCATGCATCTTTAGCTACCAAGCATGTGTTGATTAATCTAAAAACATTTTGGTCAACCCCATTAAATATTTCCTTTAGAGCACATGAGTTACCTAAGGCTGCTATATCTTCTGCAGGTTTCCAGTCGCTCTCTGTCTTGAGATGAACTACACCTTCATCATCAGAAGAGGTTGGAGCTTCCCATCCATTTATCACTGATTTTCAAGGTTTGTGATCAAGAATTTTAAGAAACGCACTCATTCGAGCCTTCCAGTAGCCGTAATTTGATCCATCTAGTACATGGGGTCTATTGACCGAACCTCCTTCTCTAAGACCTGACTAAAGACCAGAATTTGTCAAACAGGAAATCACATGGCGAGTCAGGTGCCCCCTCATATACCAATTGAAATTATGGTTAAACGCAAGATGTCTATCACAATGTTCCGACTAAGTGATACACATTTGCAGGTGCACAGTCACTAAACAAAATAGCAGACAAAGGGTAAAAACGACACAGAAGTTTGTTACCCAGTTCGATGCAACGTCAACTATGTCTGGGGGTACTCTGCCAGTGAACAAGTTTCACTATGACGTAATCAATCAAACATACAAGCCTTCTAAGATTATCATACAAATCTAAGCTTTATGCTATTATTACTAGTGACAACTTAACCTAGGGTCTCCCCCTGTCTTCGAGCTCCTCGCCCGAGTCCACTCTCCGAGCACGCTTCAGTTGCTCGGGTCTGTTCTTGGTTCTTCACAGGATGCACGTATCTTCAATCGTGCGATTATGACCCGGGTCAGTCAAACAATCATTCGAGTGAATATTGATTGAACAGACAAGAGTAAATCTTTGTCAAAGCATTCAACTCCCAACACGCTAGTCCGACACGCTTGGGACTCTAAATACTTAGCACAAAGATACTCTACAAAAGCACCACCTTCTAAGGGAGAGGCCTACGACCTTTTATAGAAGATGCACAAATCATCTTTTAGGGTTTCCTAAAAGATCTTGAATAGCGTCGTCCTGATACGCCATATCCAAGTTTTCTTATGCTGGTGAGCAGCTAAATCAGATCGTATCATACTTTGATTGGGAGATCTTCTAAATGAGGAAACTCTAGAAAGTCGCCTCTTAAGATGTTCGGATCTTGATGTTGAGACTTATGGATAGACATCGTCTGATTTCAGCATCGGGCTTCTTAGGACGCGACATAAGGATGGACATCTTGCCATTATACAAAATAGCCAATCTCATAGGAACCACACATTTAATTATTAATAAAAGAAATAACCTTCATTCAAAACGCTATAAAGACGAAACCTTAGAGTGCGAGGCGACATAGAGTGAAAGCCTTAAAGCATATGTCGCCCAAGAGCAGAGTTATAGACGGTAAGACGCCAAGGAGCCGAGCTATAGAGTGTACTATTGGGTTTTGGAGACTTCCTATTTATTTAGGGAAACAACAGCTTTTCTAATTGAATTAGGAAATGATTACTATTGTACAAGGATTCAGAATATGTTTCTCAATGTTCAAGGAATTTGAAAATTTAGGCTTTCCTATTTTCCATAATATTCCCCTATAAATACATGTAATTATAATCCCAAATCATTCATAAGTTGTGAGAGCAATAATAAGAGAGTGGCGTGCACGTAGGAAAATTGTCGAACAACGTAAATCCTTTGTTCTTGTGTGATCGTTCTTTATTTCTCTTGTTTACTTCTTACTACAGAAATGTTCCACTTTGTTATATACCCTAACATGTATTACAACATAGAGCCAAATGCGAAGAGCGTATGATGCCATAAAACTAACTCCAAATAGTGCCTCCGAGATGTTTACGGTTCTATATTCTCCTTCACAAGTTAGCCGTTTTTAAAATGCACAAGAAATCATATCTTATTTCTTATTGATTCATGATTGAAATTTTGTTAAGTAGCAGGGACAAGATGTCGATCACAATGTTGTAACGACTGGTTCGACAACTTGCTTAATTAAAGTTTATGGACTATAAATAATAAAGCAGTAAACAAAAGACACACTATATGTTTACCCAGTTCGGTGACTCCACACCTACGTCTGGGGGCACTCTATCAGTGGAAAGGTTTTCACTATTCGGTAGTCAATAGTACAACTTCAAGCATCAACTAGCTATCACACAAGCTATTGTCCTAAGATACTAGAGATCTAACCGTGAACAACCTCGACCAGGGACTCCCCATGTCTTTGAGATCCTCTCAATTCCACCCTTCGAGCAAGCCTATGCTCAGTTTGGTTGTCTTCGAAAATCTCTTCGTGAGCTCTTCAATCACGAACAAAACCCAATAAATTACAAACACTCAAATCTCCTCGACTTGATGTATGCAATCGACAACGTCCTCTCTAAATTGATCAGCCTCTCAATCCGCTAGTCATACACGGTTAAGAGCTCTGAGAATTTAGCACAGAGAAAGGACTGAGTTGCTAAGGGAGTAGTGCCTGCTTTTATAGCAACTCCTATTGCCTAATCGGATTCCTATTCCGATTAGGAAGTCTCTTGCCGCCTTGCGTTTCTAGGAAGTGACAAGTTGGCGTTGCCGTCTTCATTAAACCTTGCTTGCGTGTCTTTCTTCCAGCTGGACCTTGCCTATTTCATCCATGTCTTTATTCCTTTGCGCGCGGAGTTTCTATGCTTCAAAACAGGAAGTCTTCGATGTCTTGCCTAATCTTGCGAGTATCATGTCGCACCAACCGTGTGGCAACATGTTGTCTAACATCTTAACTTCGCACTAAAAAATATGCCAATACTAAACGTAGTAACAATGATTGTTTTAATTAGAGAACATTTTCTTGATTAGTACATGTAATGCGGTATAAATATGTATTCTTGGCACCCAATAATATTATTAAAAACATTTCAACATTTCTTCATGGTCTTAGGGTCAAAACCTTAGAGCGCAAGATATCAAATAGCTAAGTCGTAGAGCGCAAGACGCCAAATAGGCAAGTTATGGATCGCAAGATATTGTATGTCCAAAGGTGAGAAGAAAATGACACTATAGAGCTAAATCTAAAGAATGCCTCCGAGATGGTTACACTTTTGTATTCTCTTTCATAACTTGGGATTTTCACATTCCAACATGAGAGTGAGTATTGAGACTTGAAATTATGCTTAAATTAGGGAAAAATTCATATATTATTTCTCATTAATTTCCTGATTTTTTTATTTATTTTATGACAATATATGTACAACTATATTAAGTAAAAAATATTTTCTTCATAGAGGAATGATTCTTTTCTTCTTAACTTCACCACAAATCAACTTTAGGAATATAAATAGGTTAATTTTTAAATAAAAACAAACCTAATCCTTTTCTTTTCCGATGAATAAATATTGAAATATATAATTATTTTGTATTTTAAAATAATACTTTATTTACATAACTCACAACTATTTCATATTATCAACTAATTTTATTTTTTTTTCACTTATGATATTAATGATATTTCTTGTGTGCGAAAAATAACAACAAACCATCCACATTATTTATTTGTTTATATTAAATTAAATAATCTTAAGTCGTAAGTGTGTGACCATATATGTGTTGGGAGAAAAACGAATCTAATAGAGTAATTAGATGCAACGGAATTAAATAATTCTCCCCACCTGTGCAAATCTCGTAGGAATCTATCAAGCAGAACAAATCAAGCAAGCTAATAAAATATAGCAAACAAGAACACAATAGGCACACACAATTTTAGCGTGGAAAACATACTCAAGGCGAGAGAGGAAAAACCACGGGACCCTCGAAGCCGCTTAATCTCCACTATCAATATAATGGGTACAACGAGTTCTCTCTAAATACAATTAGAGGATCACAATATCTAAAGATTAACCAATCTTGGCTCAAACCACAATTACAAGAAAGAGTAGAGAAACTTCACCGAATCGATGGCGCAAGATCAGAAAATCATATCAAATCACTCGGACCTCCAAATGCAAATTCCAACGGTTATAACGTAGTACTACGTCTTCCGAGCACCATGTCCAAAAACTAGCACGATCCAATGGTGGATCAACCTCCGATCGGACTCGAGAACCTTGTTGGTCGGCCTAGAAAGTAGCAGAAAACTCTACACAAATTTCACTCTATTTCTCTCTTGAATTGGTCTTATTTCCTTCTTTCTATTGCATCCTATTTATAGGCAAACAATTAGGGTTTCCTTCTCCATGTAGGATACTAACTACATGGGCTTTGGGCCTCCACTTATTTAATAAAGGCCCAACAAATCGCCCCCTTATTCAACTAAGTGGAGGGCATCTCCATCCCGGCGATCTTACGACAAACATCAAGCTTCTCCCTTGGTAAGGCTTTCGTGCACATATTAGAACCATTATCATCTGTGTGGATTTTCTCAATCTCAAACAACTTGTCTTCAAGTGCATCTCTAAGCCAATGGTATCTCACATCAATATGTTTCGACTTTGCATGAAACGTAGAATTCTTACTCAAGTGAATCGCGCTTTGGTTATCACAGTAAACCACATAGCGCTGCTGCTTGAAACCGAGCTCCCCTATGAATCTCTTCATCCACAACAACTCTTTACATGTTTCAGTTGTTGCGATATATTCAGCTTCTATAGAAAAAAGTGCAACACACTTTTGTAGCCTTGACTGCCAAGAAACTGCTCCACCTGCAAATGTCATTAAATAGCTTGAGGTGGATTTTCTGCTATCAAAATTGATAGCATTTTGTGTCCTAGTCCAATTGCTAGTAGCCTGTAAACGTCTATGTACATTATCATTGTTTGCGATATATATAAAACGGCTTTGTATTACTTGTGTGTTGAAGTAATATGTTAAGCATGATCTGATTTATGACCACTAAAGTAGTAGAACCATAAATCTGTACGGATCACACTTAACGAGTCCCTGGTCAATATATGCTTCCATAGAAGCGACCAGTATGAAGATGGTTCTCAATGACGTAGTTCTACTTGTGATAGAGATGAGGGATCCTGGAATCATATGATAGATATCATGAGGTGATTGATATCGGACGACCCGCTTTGAATAGTGTTTTCATAGATTAAGCCATGAACATATTCAAATGTAATAGCTTGTCACGATATCCTTAGACCAAGGAGTGTTTGTGATCGCTATGCAATGTACGTGCGGCTTTAACTTGCGCCTAACGCTTTCTGTAACAGGATTGCAATAACGGGCATGATTGGGTGGCGGAACGGGTTGCATGAGTGACACGAAAGACGGCTAAGGGATTAATCCCTCATACTACGGTATGGGAAAGATATCTGCTAAAGGCCTCTTGATTGAGACTGAATGAGAGTAAGAGCTGTAGGGTTTTGGAGCGTTCTAGATCGTCGAGATAGCGGAAGCAATAAAAGATAATCTACTCCAAACCTTGTCCAAGAACATTTAAACCATTAAATCCCAAAGCAAAATCTATTCCACAAGATGTTTACCTTTAAGTCTTGTTTGAATCGATAAAGAAGAACGTTCGGATCTTCTTCTCTAAAGCAAGTCCACACCAAGAAGATGATCTTCAAGATCCTTCACTTAATTGCCTACTAGAACAATTAAATGAAGAACAAGAGAGCAATATGGAGGAGAAGGAGAGGGGTGGCCGGCCACTTGAGAGAGAGAGAGGATTTTTGTGTGAGTTTTGTGATTAAATGATAAATGAATTAAAGTCTTGCATTTAATCCATCATCCAACTCACAAGTATGGGTTAAAAGTGATTGGTATGGGCTTAAAGGTGCTTTAACCCATACCCCTTAAATCACTCACCTCTTAATCCACAACCACCAACTAAGCATGGTGTTGTGTGGCCCCCACAATGGCCCCACCAAGTGGGCCGGCCATATGGCCTTATTGGGCCCTTATTGGGCCGGCCATGAGGCTTCATGGACCGAGCCCAATGGGCCCTCCCGTGTTGTCTCATGCCGCATCCAAAAGTTGCCCGACCCTTTTGTCGTTACTTATCAAACAAAGTCCGACGCGATATCGACGAAAAACTCAATTTTTCTCGATTCGCTAATTATTCTCTCAAACCGAACCTATGGCACAAAACCTCCAGTTTTGTCCATATACTTCTCCTTAAGAAACATCCATGTTTCCTTGTCTCATGTTATCCGTCTTGTATGTGTGTGACCCTCTAGGCTCATGCCACCGTTGGCAGATCAGCGCAAGACTCGCTCTTGCCTGATCCATCATAAGTGGTCTCTAGTAAAACATTATGATTACCCAAGGTGCACGATGATCGATGATTCGACTTAACCTTTGTGCGTACAAGTCACCATCCTTTTATCTCTAGATATCCCGATTGATCTCAAGGCATAGAGTCGTCTCCCTTGTTCAATCAACCATTGTTACTTGATATGCGAGATGACTAAGGATTGATAACTCGTATCATTTGCATGGCCATGCTTTTCCTCTCAGTCAGTCTCCATCAAGAGGCCTTCTAACGGATATCTTTCCCATACGTAGTATGAGGGATAAATCCCTTAGCCGTCTTTCGTGTCACTCATGCAACCCGTTTCGCCACCCAATCATTCCCTTCATAGCAATCCTTTAAAGAAAGCGTTTGGCGCAAGTTAAAGCCGTACGTTCATTGCACAGTAATCACAAAGACTCCTTGGTCTAAGGACGTCGTGACAAGCTATCGCATCTGAATATGTTTATGGCTTAATCTATGAAAACACTATTCAATGCGGGTCGTCCGATATCAATCACCTCATGATATCTATGATACGGTTCCAGGATCCCACATCCCTATTAAAAGTAGAACTACGTCATTAAGAACCATCCTCATACTGGTCGCTTTAAGGAAGCATACGTTGACCAGGGACTCGTTAAGTGTGATCCGTACAGATTTATGGTTCTACTACTTTAGTGGTCATAAATCAGATCATGCTTAACATATTACTTCAACACATAAGTAATATAAAGCCGTTTATATTTATATATTGCAAACGATGATATTTGTACATAGACGTTTACAGGCTAATACAAATTGGACTAGGGCACAAATGCTATCAATCTCCCACTTGCCCTTAGCTCCAATCTAAGTCCCAGTCTATACCCATTGACCTAACATGTCTTTCATGTTTATCTTGAGGAAGAGCCTTAGTCAATGGGTCGGCTGTGTTATCATCAGTTGCAACGTAGTGGATCTTCACGTCACCTCTAGCAATTATGTCGTGGATGATGTGATACTTTCTGAGTACATGTTTGGATCTGTTATGTGCCCTGGGTTCCTTAGCTTGCGCAATAGCCATGGTGTTGTCACAATATAAGTCTACTGGGTTAGACGGGTTTTTAATTACACCTAACCCAGCCATGAAACTCCTGATCCATACAGCCTCTTTTGCCGCCTCACATGCGGCAATGTACTCAGCTTCCGTTGTAGAGTCGGCAATGGTATCTAGCTTCTTGCTTTTCCAGCTGAATGCTCCACCGTTCAACATAAACACATATCCCAACTGACTCTTAAAGTCATCGGGGTCTGTCTTCAAACTAGCGTCGACATATCCTTTGACGACAAGATCATCATTTCTGCCCCCGTATACAAGAAAGGCGTCCTTGGTTTTTCTCAAATATTTGAGAATCGCCTTGACAGCGATCCAGTGTGCCTCACCGGGTTTGGATTGATGTCTACTAGTACAGATTAGGGCAAACGAGACATCCGGTCTCGTGCATATCATGGCATACATTATGGACCCTATAGCCGAAGCATATGGGATCTCATTCATTCTTGCTAGCTCTGCAGGTGTCTCAGCACCCTGCTTCTTGCTAAGCTTCACGCCATGACGCATGGGCAGCAATCCTTTCTTTGAATCTTGCATTGAGAATCGTCTCAACACCTTTTCTATATAAGTGCTTTGACTTAAGCCCAAGACCCGCTTGGCACGGTCTCTATATATCTTGATTCCCAAGATGTAAGAGGCCTCGCCTAAGTCCTTCATTGTGAAACACTCACCTAACCAAGTCTTCGTTAAGAGCAAGGTAGGGACGTTGTTTCCAATGAGCAGTATGTCATCAACATAAAGCACTAAAAAGATTATATTGCTCCCACTTGCCTTTTTATACACGCAAGGTTCATCATCGTTCTTGACCAAGCCAAACCGTTTTACTACTTCATCAAAACGCTGATTCCAACTCCGAGATGCTTGCTTCAAACCATAGATTGATTTGAGCAACTTGCAAATCTTTCCCTTATTCTTTGGATCCTCAAAACCCTCAGGCTGAGACATATAAACGTCCTCAGCTAACCTCCCGTTGAGGAAGGCGGTTTTGACATCCATTTTTCATATCTCATAGTTGTGATATGCTGCTATGGCAAGAAGAATGCGGATAGATTTGACCATAGCTACTGGAGAAAAGGTCTCTTCATAGTCAATTCCGTGGATTTGTCTATAACCTTTTGCTACCAATCTCGCTTTATAGGTCTGAGGTTTGCCATCCATGTCAATCTTTATTTTAAAGATCCATTTACACCCTATGACCTTAACATCAGGGGTATGATCTACCAAGTCCCACACTTGATTATCTGACATGGATTGCGTTTCTTCCCTCATGGCTTCCAGCCATTTCTCAGAGTCGGTTCCGTCCAAAGCCTCTCGAAAGGTAGCTGGATCATTGTCCACTAGTACTAAACCATCACTGTCAGTTACTAAGAACCCGTATCTGACAGGTGCATGACTTATCCTTTCAGAGCGCCTCGGACCGTCCTCATTAACTGCAGCTATTGGTTCTTGCTCAATGACCACTTCTGGCTCTACCTCTTCTAGTGGGTCCTCTTGTGGTTCCCGAGTGACCATCTCATCTAGAACTTCATCTAGATGAATAGCCCTCCCACTGACTGTCTTGGAAATGAACTCTTTTTCCAAGAACGTCCCACCTCGAGCGACAAAAACTTTATTTTCGCTCGGTTTGTAGAAGTAGTATCCTTTTGTTTGTTTTGGATATCCGACGAAAGTGCATTTATCTGATCTTGGTTCGAGCTTGGTTGCAAGCAACCTTTTAACATAAGCCTCGCAACCCCAGATTTTAAGGAAGGACAAAACGGGTTCCTTCCCGTACCATTTTTCAAATGACGTCCCTTCCACTACTTTCGACGAAGCCCTGTTTATTATGAAAGCGGCCGTTTGCAGAGCATAACTCCAGAAGGAGATCGGGAGATCAGTGAGACTTAACATTGATCGAACCATATCTAACAACGTTCGATTCCTCCGTTCGGACACACCATTTAGTTGCGGCGTTCCTGGCGGAGTCCACTGAGATAGTATTCCACCTTCATTAAGATAACTAAGAAACTCCTCGGATAAGTATTCTCCACCCCGATCAGAACGGAGTGCCTTGATACTCTTTCCGAGTTGGTTTTCTACTTCAGTCCTAAACTCTTTGAATTTATCAAAAGCTTCGGACTTATGTCTCATGAGATAGACATAACCATATTTACTGAAATCGTCAGTAAATGTGATAAAGTAGCCTAAACCACCTCTGGCATGCGTACTCATTGGTTCACATATGTCTGAATGTATTAGACCCAATAAGTCACCTGCCCTCTCACCTAAACAAGTGAAGGGCGCTTTAGTCATCTTGCCCACCAAACAAGCTTCGTATCTTTCAATCGTTTGGAATTCGAATTGACTTAGAAGTCCGCGCTTATGAAGTGCTAAGATGCGTTTCTTATTTATGTGACCTAGACGACAATGCCAGATTAGAGTTTGGTCTAAATCATTAGTTTTAAACCTCTTAGCATTTACATTATAGAGCATGTTGGATTTCGAGTTTTGCATATTCAATATGTATAATCCTCCAACAGTGCGAGCATTGCCATAATATATGTTGTTGCGCATAATATCAAAAAACCCGTTTTTAATATTGAAATAATAACCTTCTTTCTCAAGAAGAGAAATTGAGATAATATTCCTGCTGAAAGCAGGTACGCAAAAAACATCATTAAGTTCAATTACAAGCCCACTGGGCAAAGCAAGGTTCACAGAACCCACGGCAGTTGCGGCAACTCTGGTATTGTTCCCAACTGTTAGGTCCACCTCGCTTTCCCCCATATCTCTTCTACTGTGTAACACCTGCACATTGGAACAGATATGAGACTCAGCTCAAGTATCTAGTACCCAGGTATTTATTGTAGAAAGATATAGCTCTAATGGAATACCTGATGAAGTAGCGGCCCCACCGCCCTTCTTCTGATCCTCCTTCAGCTGCTGACAGTCTTTCTTCCAATGACCAGGCTTTTGACAGTAGAAACAGACCGACTCCTTTGCCTTCCCTTTGCCTTGTACGGGCATGTGAGGTCTAGGAATAAATGGTCGTCTGTTCCTCCCTGCGAGGTGTCTTGGGCCTTTACCCTTGCCACCAACAGCTTTGAAGCTGGGTCCCTTCTTGACCATGAAGACATTTTTGGACGAACTGCCCCTTATACTCTTCTCGGCAGTTACTAGCATGCTGTGTAACTCCGACGCGGTCTTGTCCATATCATGCATGTGATAGTTCATGACGAACCCACCATACGCATGAGGAAGGGATTGCAGAATAAAATCCGCAGCCATTTCCTTTTCCATAGACATACCGATACTAGTCATATGGTCAAAATGCCCCTTCATCTGTAGGACGTGAGGACCTACGGAGCTGCCTGCTGACATCTTGCAGGCTATGAGTTCTCGGAGAACAGTGTATTTTTCAATACGTACTTTCTCCTTGAACATATCCTTGATCTGTGCAAACATTGCAAACGCATCATGGGATAGCTCCATAAACTGCTTCTGGAGGTCCGCCTCCATGCAGCCCAGCATGACACACGCAACGTCGATAGAGTCGCTAAGGTGTTTCTGGTACGCATCCTTAACAACCCTCGTTGCGTTGGCAGCTGGCTCCACCGGGATAGCCTTATCAAGGACGTACTCCCTACGTTCCAATTTTAACACAAGTCGTAAATTTCTGTCCCAATCCAGATAATTTGTCCCGTTGAGTTTACACTTTTCAAGTATAGTCCTCAACGACAAATTAGACGAGTTTGTTGAATTACTAGCCATTTCTACACGAAGAAAGTAAATTTAATTAGAAAAGTTGAATAAATTTACGAAGATCCGAATTAAACACCAACCATTAGATTCTAAGATTTAGAATCTTTAAACTAAGATCCCTTATTCGTCATTTGAAGTGCGCTAAGGTGCACCGCTCCAATTGACTTATTTAGGTAGGACGTCCGTCCAATTACAACCCGTGTAACTCTTAGCCAGGGTATGTGTAAAACACACGGCTTACCCTTCTGATGCCCCAGCTCGACCTCAGGCCAAGAATCGTGGTTGAGTCAACCAACTTTCACTAACGAGTTAACTTTGTGCAGATGCTCCGCTAAGGCGCACGACATCCCACAAAGTTTACCATTCCCATCTAGAACCCATTCGATCGATGCTCCGCTAAGGCGCACGACACCGATAAAATGTTTCTACACAGGTGTGAATTTGGGTGGCATCTCACTTGACTCAAATTAACTTGTAATTTGGTTGTGTTTAATAATTCGAAAGTATTTGGCACAATTACGAACCCATCATCAACAACCCGTGTTGTGACGTTTCTAATTGTATCACATACTATCTTCATTTGAATTCGTCATTTGCAACCCGTACAAACACGTTTCAATTCAAGCAAGCATCCATAAAGCGTTAAATATGCATTTTATAGCCCATCCTAATCTTAGGATTCTACGAGTCTCCACATCTTCTCGTCTTTCTCATTCGGACTCCCACTAGCTCTTGGACTTCCTCCAAGACCGTCATCGTGCTCGATTTTCCATCCTTCTTGTCTTTGAGTAATAATTACAATTAATACTCGGTTCGTAGACCGGATAAAAAATAATTACACTTTATGGGCTCGAATAAAAGAATAATTACACGCTAACACTAACGGTATGCAAACCGTGAAAGCGATAAATCTAATGGGCTACTAATGCATCACACATTTCATCACATCATCCAACATGTTATCACACAAACATGTTATCAAATAATATGCAATAATTCTGGTTTTAATTTGGCCAAGTTGCTTGGTCGGGTTTATCGAAATTAGACCTTTTCGAAAAACGGTTTATCGAAACCGATCAAATTTTGAAAGTTTTCAAAATATTAGATCGCGGGTTCGTGACATGGATCAAACACCACACACGAACCAAGTCCGGCCAAGCCAATGGGCCGAGGGCCCATTGGGCCGAGCCCAACTATGCACGGCCCGGTTTGGGCCTTGGAAGGCCCAAACCCGGCTTGCCGCCACTCTCGGCCTCGGCCAAGAGTGGGAACGGGCCCGGTCACCGCCGGCCTCACCGGCCTCCGATCCGGCTCCCCGAGAGTCTCTTCTAGGACCCGACAAATCCAATAATTTCCGAAAAATTCCAAATTTAATATATTTTTCAAAAATAACATATTTCATGCAAATTTCCCAAAAAGCATTAAAATCATGTTATCAACATTTGGCATGCAAATAATCACAAAACCGAAATAAATTCAACAAGACAAAGATTAAGAGGGTAACCAACGCTCTGATAGCGGAAGCAATAAAAGATAATCTACTCCAAACCTTGTCCAAGAACATTTAAACCATTAAATCCCAAAGCAAAATCTATTCCACAAGATGTTTACCTTTAAGTCTTGTTTGAATCGATAAAGAAGAACGTTCGGATCTTCTTCTCTAAAGCAAGTCCACACCAAGAGGATGATCTTCAAGATCCTTCACTTAATTGCCTACTAGAACAATTAAATGAAGAACAAGAGAGCAATATGGAGGAGAAGGAGAGGGGTGGCCGGCCACTTGAGAGAGAGAGAGGATTTTTGTGTGAGTTTTGTGATTAAATGATAAATGAATTAAAGTCTTGCATTTAATCCATCATCCAACTCACAAGTATGGGTTAAAAGTGATTGCTATGGGCTTAAAGGTGCTTTAACCCATACCCCTTAAATCACTCATCTCTTAATCCACAACCACCAACTAAGCATGGTGTTGTGTGGCCCCCACAATGGCCCCACCAAGTGGGCCGGCCATATGGCCTTATTGGGCCGGCCATGATGCTTCATGGGCCGAGACCAATGGGCCCTCCCGTGTTGTCTCATGCCGCATCCAAAAGTTGCCCGACCCTTTTGTCGTTACTTATCAAACAAAGTCCGACGCGATATCGACGAAAAACTCAATTTTTCTCGATTCGCTAATTATTCTCTCAAACCGAACCTATGGCACAAAACCAGCAGTTTTGTCCACATACTTCTCCTGAAGAAACATCCATGTTTCCTTGTTTCATGTTATCCGTCTTGTATGTGTGTGACCCTCTAGGCTCATGCCACCGTTGGCAGATCAGCGCAAGACTCGCTCTTGCCCGATCCATCATAAGTGGTCTCTAGTAAAAAATTATGATTACCCAAGGTGCACGATGATCGATGATTCGACTTAACCTTTGTGCGTACAAGTCACCATCCTTTTATCTCTAGATATCCCGATTGATCTCAAGGCATAGAGTCGTCTCCCTTGTTCAATCAATCATTGTTACTTGATATGCGAGATGACTGAGGACTGATAACTCGTATCATTTGCATGGCCATGCTTTTCCTCTCAGTCAGTCTCCATCAAGAGGCCTTCTAACGGATATCTTTCCCATACCGTAGTATGAGGGATAAATCCCTTAGCCGTCTTTCGTGTCACTCATGCAACCTTTTCCGCCACCCAATCATGCCCTTCATAGCAATCCTTTTACAGAAAGCGTTTGGCGCAAGTTAAAGCCGTACGTTCATTGCACAGTGATCACAAAGACTCCTTGGTCTAAGGACGTCCTGACAAGCTATCACATCTGAATATGTTTATGGCTTAATCTATGAAAACACTATTCAATGCGGGTCGTCCGATATCAATCACCTCATGATATCTATGATACGGTTCCAGGATCCCACATCCCTATGACAAGTAGAACTACGTCATTAAGAACCATCCTCATACTGGTCGCTTTAAGGAAGCATACGTTGACCAGGGACTCGTTAAGTGTGATTCGTACAGATTTATGGTTCTACTACTTTAGTGGTCATAAATCAGATCATGCTTAACATATTACTTCAACACATAAGTAATATAAAGCCGTTTATATTTATATATTGCAAACGATGATATTTGTACATAGACGTTTACAGGCTAATACCAATTGGACTAGGGCACAAATGCTATCAAGAGCATGGCCATGCCAGTGATACGGGTTATCAGTTCTCAGGCATCTCACATATCAAGTAACAATGATTGACTAAACAAGGGTGACGACTCTATGCCTTGACGTGACCTCATGGGCCCAATAAGCCCAATATAGTCGGCCACATTGGTGGGTACAAGGGTGGGGGCCACACAACACCATGCTTGGTTGGTGATTGTGGATTAAGAGGTGAGTGATTTAAGGGGTATGGGTGATGACACTTTAAGCCCATACCAATACTTTTAGACTCATGCTTATGAGTTGGATGATGAAGGTATATATCTAATATTGATTCATTACACAAAATAATCACACAACTCTCACAAGCTCTCTCTCTCTGATTGTGGCCGGCCACACACTCTCTCTCCTCTCATCTTGCTCTCTTGTTCTTCATTTAATTGTTCTAGTAGGCAATTAAGTGAAGGATCTTCAAGATCATCCCCTTGGTGTGGACTTGCTTTAGAGAATAGATTTTTCCTTGGGATTTAACGGTTTATGTTCTTGGACAAGTGAAATTCTGATCAGCTAGTCGTGCAAGATGCCACACACAATGTTACGTAAGAAGCTATAACGTTGTGTCTGACTTCTTGCGTAGATAACTTAAGACAGTAAAGATAAAGCTATAGACAATGACACAGCAGATTGTTTACCCAGTTCGGTGCAACGTCACCTACGTCTGGGGGCTCTCAGCCTAGTGGAAAGATTTCACTTATCAGTAATCCGTCAGAACATACAAGTACCTGTGATCACCCCTAGATCTATACTTTATGCTATGTCTTACAGGGCAATCTATCTCAGGGTCTCCCCCTGAATCCAAGAACGTCTTGATTCCACTCTTCGAGCAATCGCCTTGCTCTGTCGTCTTCAAGTCTTCTTCAAGCTTGATGGTTGCGTGCAGTCAACACTCACGACTTCAGTAAACCCTCAATCACCTAACTCTCAATAGTTACGTGATGCATAATATCCTAAGCTCAATCTACAATTTCTCAGCCCGCAAACCTTCACGTCTAAGAACCTTGCAAATTGTTGCTAGGAAACAAATAAAGAACCACACAATTGCTAAGGGGATAGCCTAAACTTTTATAGCAATCGTGGATGAGTACTAATCCTAAAGGGTTTCCTCTTAATCGCCGTCTTTCTCCTTTTCAGACTAGGAGTCGTTCTACAATTTCCTAATCGTTTCCTTGCTTCTCTGCCGAAACTGCACTTTCCTGATTTCTGTCGATCATGATGTTTGCCGAGACGCCGTCCACAATGTCACACAAGATGTCGTAGAAGATGCTTCGACATTCTTTGTAACATGTTTCTTCAGTTCCTTTAAAAATCAGCTAATCTCTAAAACCGTCGTAACTACAACAAGGTTTGGAGTAGATTTTGTCAAACGCTTCCGCTATCTCGATGATCTAGAACGCTCCAAATCCCTACATAAAGCATCTGAAGCCAGTTCCAACCCACGACCTTCCGGACCTCTCGGCACCAGGATGGAGGAAGAACTGGTAGTTATGATCAATGACTTGGAGAAAACGATTGCTGCTCTCACAACCCGCAAAACTGCCTGTGAAGCCCTCCTACATGACCTCCGCACCGCTCCTGCTGAAGATGATGATGTCGATGACTCCACCTCTTTTTAAATATTTCTCTGGTTTAGTCTGATAACTTGTTTCAAACAAACTGCTTAAATCCTCGGGGTCTGTCCGAGTTAAATTCCTGCACTTTGAGACATTTGTTTTTGGGATATTTGCTCATGGTTTGAGCTGGTTTATACCCTACTACTATTCGAATAATCATTGTATGATTGCCTTTGGCAATATTTTTAGAAAAACATTGGGAGATATAGGCTAAATGGCAAAGAAGACGAAAAGTTACGCCAGAAGTCGCACTAGAAGTTGCGTACAGAAGTCGCCGCTCCAAAAGACGAACTAGAAGCCACACCAGAAGCCGCACCAGAAGTTGCATCCAGAAGCCGCACAAGAAGTCGCATCGCTTGCTGTGCGTAATTGCCACAAGATGACGATGTGCTTAAAACGGTGTTTAAGTCGCATCGCTTGCTAAGCGTAACTGCCACAAGATGACGATGTGCTTAAAAATGTGTTTTGCCTAAAAAATTGCCAAAGGGGGAGATTGTTGCTACATTTAAGTGTTGGCATAATTTTTTAGCGCAAAAGTAAGAAGTCAGTGCAACATGTTACACGACATGAAGAGCGACTGATTACGCCCCAGTTCAGGAAAGGTCTGAAGCTTTCCTATTTAGACGTCGCTTGGAGCGAAAGAAGAATGACGTCACAAAGACTTGGAGCGCAAGAGAAGGACGTCAACAGGCCAAGCAACTTCCAGCTGTCACTAACACTTCAGCAAAGGCGGCAACTCTACTTGCCTAATTCGTTTAGAAAGTCTGAGACTTCCTATTCCTAATCCGAGAAAGATTAGGAATGTTGGGCTGCTATAAAAAGCTTGAAGCTTCCCCATTAGCAGTCGTCCGTTCTTGTTCATAATTAGCTATATTTTTCAGAGCTCTTAACCGTGCACCATTGGCGTGTTGAGAGGCTGATTAGTTTGCTAGAACGGCTTTGCTCCAATTAAATATCAAGTCGCGAAGATTGAGTGTTTGATCGGTTAGGGTTCTTGTGTTCGTGATTGAAGATTCACAAATCCGTCAAAGAACACTACGATACCGAGCATAAGCGTTTGCTCAAAGGGTGGAATTGAGAGAATCTCAAAGACAGGGGGAGAGGACCTTGGTCGAGGTTGTTCACGGTGAGATCTATAGTAGCTTAGGACAATAGCTTGTGTGATAGCTAGTTGGGACTTGAAGTTGTACTATAGACTACCATATAGTGAAATCCTTTCCACTGGCAAAGTGCCCCCAGACATAGGTGACGTTGCACCGAAATGGGTAATCATCTATGGTGTCGTTCTTATTGTTTGGTTATTATTTAAAATACAATCTGAAATTTAGGCAAGTAGTCGATACACAAGTTACGACTTTGTGTTCGACTTCTTGACTCGGCTACGAATCAGAATTTCAGTTAATAATGTGTGTGGTGATGTCCAGAACAATGTTCAGCACAATGTGCAGGACAATGTCCAAGAAGATGTCACTAATGATGTCCGTGTGGAAGTTCAGGAAGATGTTCCCGCAGAAGTTGAAGAAGGAGTAGGTCCTGATGTTACAAGTGCAGAAGTTCTTGTTGAGATAAGTAGAGATGCAGGTGATAGTGAAGCTATACTATCTGCTGAGAAGATTGTAGCAAATGACTCAGAATCCGCTGATGATATTAATGCAGAAAGGGACGAGGCTGCGTCCGCAGAAGAAGACAATGTTATTTTGTCGAGCTTATAGTCGAAAAAGAAAAAGAAGAAGTAAAAGGAAGTCAGCGTACCTAAGAAGAACGTTTCTAAGAAGAAAAGAAAGGTGATTGTCGAGAAAGAATCTGCAAGCAGAGATGGTACGAAGAGAAAGTCAAGCCATGTGTCCAGTTTTGCCAACAAGAAAACCAAGAAGTCTGAGAAGATGGCAAGACAATGGATTGATGAACCTTCCTCAGCAGAAGAGGACGAAGCAGTAGATATCGTGAAGAAAATGGCCTATGAGCCAAAATATGTAGGAGGACGAAGACTTCCCCAAAATGTGCCTACAGCCCCCATAAACAACATATCATTCCATCATGTGGAATTAGCTTAGAAGTGGAAGTTTGTTGTGCAGAGAAAGATTTTTCCCGAGAGAGAAATGTTTCTAAAGATGGAGGAAATTGTTGGTCTCATCTCTGATGTTGGACTGCTCCAAAGGGTTTCAAACATAGGTATTTATTATCCCTGTTTAGTTCAGGAGTTCATTGTTAATCTCTCTCCAAAATTCGAGAACCCGACAAGCTCTGAATTCAAAAAAGTCTATGTGAGAGGCAAGGCATGCATCTTCTCTTCTGAAGTAATTAATGGTTTTCTAGGAAAAGATACTCAAGATGTCTTAGATGATGTCCTAGCAATGAATGATGTTATCAGGGAAATATCTGGGGGAGCTAGGAGGTCATGGCCTGATAAGGGAAAAATGTCATCATCTTTTCTCACCTCAAAGTACTCAGTCCTCTTCAGAATTGGAATTGCTAATTGGGCACCTTCCTCTCACGGTTCCAGCATCTCCTAAGAACTCGCACGCCTCATCTATCAAATAGGTATGCGGTCTGTTTTTGATTTTGGAAACTTTGTGATTGACCATCTGAGGAAGCATGCCAACTTTTTTTTTGTGAAAATGCAAATTGGGTTCCCGTCGCTTATAACCGGTATTATTCTGAGTCAACATCCCAAGCTGATTCGTAAGTGTTATGTTGTTGGGAAGAAACCCGCTGCTCTTTCTTTCAGCCCAAAGTTATTTGAAGGGCCACATGTCAGAGACATTGTTCGTCCCTCTGGGAGTCCTCAAGAATTGTAGCTGTAACAGGAGATATACAAAAGGATGCTGAGAGGGATATTCAAGAAGAAATCTCTTTCCTAGACAAAACCATCGATGCCATGGTTCACAGGAAGACCATCTGTGAAATTTTGCTCCATCATGTTCAGCAGGCGAGGAAAGGCAAAGGCAGGGCTGCTACAGTTTCTGAGGAGGAGGAAGAGGAATCAAGCTTAGAGAGCATTTAGCTCTGGTTCACTGTGTTACTCTGGTTTTTAAAGACTTTTATTTTAGCTGGATATTTGTTAACTCTTAAATACTCGGGGTATGTCCGATGGTACTTTTGGGGGTTCTATGTTGATCTCCGCACTGGCACTTTGGTTATTTACCTCATTCCGGTTTTTTTTTGAAGTTTATGTCTGTTATGATTTATGATTGCAAATAAGCTTTGGCATATTTTTTAGGCAATTAGGGGGAGAAGAGTTCACACGTGGAGGCAAGTATACTTGATTTCAAATTATACGAAAAATTTGTTTTTGCCTTCTCATGTCTAGCAACATGTTCGGACATATTTTATGAATCAAGCCTTTTCCTGGATCATGTGAAGAAAGAAGTGCTCGCCCTAAAATAGCCAAAAGGGGAGATTGTGGTTCCTACGAGATTGGCTATTTTGTATAATGGCAAGATGTCCATCCATATGTCGCGTCCTAAGAAGCCCGATGCTGAAATCAGACGATGTCTATCCAGAAGTCTCAACATCAAGATCCGAACATCTTAAGAGGCGACTTTCTAGAGTTTCCTTATTTAGAAGATCTCCAAATCAAAATATGATACGATCTGATTTAGTTGCTCACCACCATAAGGAAACTTGAATATGGTGTATCAGGACGACGTTATTCAAGATCTTTTAGGAAACCCTAAAAGACGATTCGTTCATCTTCTATAAAAGGTCATAGGCCTCTCCCTTAGAAGGTGGTGCTTTTGTAGAGTATCTTTGTGCTAAGTATTTATAGTCCCAAGCGTGTCGGACTAGCGTGTTGGGAGTTGAATTCTTTGAAAAAGATTTACTCTTGTGTGTTCAATCAATATTCACTCGAATGATTGTTTGATTGACCCGGGTCATAATAGCACGATTGAAGATACGTGCATCCTGTGAACAACCAAGAACAGACCCGAGCAACTGAAGCGTGCTGGAAGAGTGGACTCGGGCAAGGAGCTCGAAGACAGGGGGAGACCCTGGATTAAGTTGTCACTAGTAATAATAGGATAAAGCTTAGATTTGTATGATAATCTTAGAAGGCTTGTATGTATGATTGATTACATCATAGTGAAACCTATTCACTGGCAGAGTGCCCCAAGACGTAGGTGATGTTGCACCAAACTGGATAACAAACTTCGGTGTCGTTTTTACGCTTTGTCTGTTATATTGTTTAGTGATTGTACACCAGCAAATGTCTATCACTTAGTCGGAATATTGTGATACACATCTTGCGTTTAACCAGAATTTCAAAAGGGTTATGATTTGGATTTGATGTGTAATATTTGATACTTTAATAAGGTGATAAAAGAAAAGAAAATTATGTTGCTCCATCTAGTAATCTAAAAACCGACCGCCTAGGCGTTTTTTTAACCTCATCGCCCCGTTTTAAACTAATCAAGCGGTGGCTATCGTTTTAGTTCATCAGGCGGTCCAGGTAGCCGATCAGGCGGTTCAGGATTTATTTTTAAAATAAAATTAATTAAAACATAATACATTAAGAATAGGAAATCAATCATAGTAATTTCATTCCCTAATCTTGCCCTATACCCTTACGCCCTAAACCTCTTCGCCTCCGACGAACGTCTATCGTCCGTCGCACCTCTTTTGTGAATTAATCGAAATCGGAGCTCCTAGTCTTTAGACTTCACTTCATGTTCATAACGAGTGATTTGTATTTGGTTATTCAATTTTTTTATTTAAGGATTGATTTGCTTATTAGGGTTTAGCTTACAATTTTTCATGGTGAAAATTGTTTAGATGGTTTTGTGATGAAAATTCTGTTATTTTAGATTGTCAAGTTCAGAATTTGTATTCTTAAAGTTGTGACCACTAATGATCACTATTTTAGATTGTCAGATAAAGATTGTGGTTATTATATAGGATAATTCATTTTATATTAAAAAGATACAAATTCAATTAATCCTTGATTAATCCTCCCGAAATGTTGTCCACTCGACTAGCGCCTAACATTTTTTAGAACCTTGACTCCACCCATTCGTTAAAACTGTGGGCTAACAAGTGGGTAGAATTATAAACTTAGGGGAAGTTTAATAAGAATATGGATGCATTCTAATAAAAACTATGTATTACAAAAAAAATATAATAATCATTATCATCTGGAGGATGATAATGGTCAATGATTCTCACTTCATTTATTTATTGTTGAAAAAATAAAATAATAACTAAAAGGGTATATGGGTAAGTATAACAAATTTCATAAATAAAACCATATTATTTTTGACTCATTAATCCATCATTTTAACATCATGTTTATGGAGCTTAATCGGGTACAAATGTTATATTCGTGTACAAATATAACAATATAGCATGGCTGTCTGATCTACAGGTCCACGGTGTTCATTTAATGCCATTTTTTATAGAACACATTGTAAATATTGTTGGGCCTTTATTAAATAAGTTGAGACCCAAAGCCCATGTGGTTAGTTTTCTTCATGGAGAAGGAAACTCTAATTGCTTGCCTAGAAATATAAGGTAATAGAGAGAAGGAAATAAGACCAATTGAAGAGAGAAATAGAGTGAAATTCGTGCAGAATTTTTGGCTACTTTCTAAGCAGACCAGCAAGGTTCTCGAGTCCGATTGGAGGTCGATCCACCGTTGGATCGTGCTGATTTTTGGACAGGGTGTTCCCAAGACAGGGTGCTACGTTCTGATTGTTGGAATTTGAGTTTGGAGGTCCGAGTGATTTGATACGATTTTAGGATCGTGCACCATCAATTCGGTGAAGTTTCTCTACTCTTTCTTGTAATTGTGGTTTGAGGCAAGATTAGTTAATCTTGAGATATTGTGATCCTCTAATTGTATTTAGAGAGAACTCGTTATACCCATTATATAGATAGAGGAGATTAAGCGGCCTCGAGGGTCCCGTGGTTTTTCTTCTCTCGCCTTGAGGAGGTTTTCCACGCTAAAGTTTTGCGTGCCTATTGTGTTTTTTTTTGTTATATTTTATTAGTTTGCTTAATTTGCTTTGCTTCATAGATTCCTACTAGATTTGCACATGTGTGGAGAATTATTTAATTCCACTGCATCTAATTATTCTGTTAGATTTGTTTTTCTCCCAACAATGTTTGTGTGATAACATGTTGAATGATGTGATGAGATGTATGATGCATTAGTAGCCCATTAGATTTTATCGCTTTCACGGTTTGCATACCGTTAGTGTTAGCGTATAATTAGTCTTTCATTCGAGCCCATAAAGTGTAATTATTTTTTTATCCGGTCTACGAACCGAGTATTAATTGTAATTACTACTCAAAGACGAGAAGGATGGAAAATCGAGCACAATGACGGTCTTGGAGGAAGTCCAAGAGCTAGTGGGAGCCCAAATAAGAAAGACGAGAAGATGTGGTGACTCGTAGAATCCTAAGATTAGGATGAGCTATAAAATGCATATTTAACGCTTTATGTTTGCTTGCTTGTATTATTTAAATAATAACATGCTTGCATACTTAGCTTATAAGTTTATAAACCATCACCTCACATGCAAAGTTTAAAATCGATTTTAATTGTTTGCATGTTTAAGTCAATTGGAGCGGTGCGCCTTAGCGTACTTCAATTGACAAATAAGGGATCTTGGTTTAAAGATTCTAAACCTTACAATCGGATGGTTGGTGTTTAATTCAGATCTTCGTAAATTTATTCAACTTTTTCTGATTAAATTTACTTTCTTCGTGTAGAAATGGCTAGTAATTCAACAAACTCGTCTAATTTGTGGTTAAGGACTATACTTCAAAAGTGTAAACTCAACGTGACAAATTATATGGACTGGGACAGAAATTTACGACTTGTGTTAAAGTTGGAACGAAGGGAGTACGTCCCTGATAAGGTTATCCCAGTGGAGCCAGCTGCCAACACAACGAGGGTCGTTAAGGATGCGTACCAGAAACACCTTAGCGACTCTATCGACGTTGCGTGTGTCATGCTGGGCTGCATGGAGGCGGACCTCCAGAAGTAGTTTATGGAGCTATCCCATGATCCGTTTGCAATGTTTGCACAGATCAAGGATATGTTCAAAGAGAAAGTATGTATTGAAAAATACATTGTTCTCCGAGAACTCATTGCCTACAAGATGTCAGCATGCAGCTCCGTAGGTCCACACGTCCTACGCATGAAGGGACATTTCGATCATATGACTAGTCTCGGAATAACTATGGAGAAAGAAATGGTTGCAGATTTTATTCTACAATCCCTTCCTCATGCATATGGTGGGTTCGTCATGAACTATCACATGCATGACATGAACAAGAACGCATCGGAGTTGCACAGCATGTTAGTGACTGCCGAGAAGAGCATAAGGGGCAGTTCGCCCAAAAGTGTTCTTATGGTCAAGAAGGGATCCAGCTTCAAAGCTGGTGGTGGCAAGGGTAAAGGCCCAATGCACCTGGCAGGAAAGATCAGACGACCATTTGTTCCTAAACCTTCCATGCCCGTGAAGGGCAAGGGGAAGGCAAAGGAGTCGGTCTGTTTCTACTGTCAAAAGCTTGGTCATTGGAAGAAAGACTGTCAGCAGCTGAAGGAGGATAAGAAGAAGGACGGTGGGGCCGCTACTTCGTCAGGTATTCCATTAGAGCTAAATCTTTCTACTATAAATGATTGGGTACTAGACACTGGAGCTGAGTCTCATGTCTGTGCGGATGGGCAGGTGTTGCATAGCAGAAGAGATATGGGGGAAAGCGAGGTAGACCTAAGAATTGGGAACAACGTGAGAGTTACCGCAACTGCCGTGGGTTCTGTTAACCTTGTTTTGCCCAGCGGGCTTGTATTTAAACTTTCTGATGTGTTTTGCGTAGCAGCTTTCAGCAGGAATATTATATCGATATCTCTTCTTGAAAAAGAAGGTTATTATTTTAATATTAAGAACGGGTTTTTTAATATTATGCGCAACAACATGTATTATGGAAATGCTCACACTGTTGGAGGTTTATACATATTGAATATGCAAAACTCGAGATCCAACATGCTCTATAATATAAATACTAAGAGGTTTAAAGCTAATGATTTAGACCAAACTCTAATCTGGCATTGTCGTCTAGGTCACATAAATGAGAAACGCATCTCAGCGCTTCATAAGCGCGGACTTCTAAGTCAATTCGAATTCCAAACGATTGATAGATGCGAAGCTTGTTTAATGGGCAAGATGACTAAAGCGCACTTCACTAGTTTAGGTGAGAGGGCAGGTGATCTATTGGGTCTAATACATTCAGACATATGTGGACCAATGAGTACACCAGCCAGAGGTGGTTTAGGCTACTTTATCACATTTACTGATGATTTCAGTAGATATGATTATGTCCATCTCATGAGACATAAGTCCGAAGCCTTTGATAAATTCAAGGAGTTTAGGACTGAAGTAGAAAACCAACTCGAAAAGAGTATCAAGGCACTCCATTCTGATCAGGGTGGAGAATACTTATCCGAGGAGTTTCTTAGTCATCTTAATGAAAGTGGAATACTATCTCAGTGGACTCCTCCAGGAACACCGCAACTCAATAATGTGTCTGAGTGAAAGAATCGGACATTGTTGGATATGGTTCGATCGATGTTAAGTCTCACTGATCTCCCGATCTCCTTCTGGGGTTACGCTATACAAACAGCCACATTCATAATAAACATGGCTCCGTCGAAAGCAGTGGAAGGGACATCATTCGAGAAATGGTACGGGAAGGAAACCGTTTTGTCCTTCCTAAAAATCTGGGGTTGCGAGGCTTATGTAAAATGGTTGCTTGCAACCAAGCTCGAATCGAGATCAGATAAGTTCACTTTCGTCGGATATCCAAAAGAAACAAAAAGGATTCTACTTCTACAAACCGGGCGAAAATAAAGTTTTTGTCGCTCGAGGTGGGACATTCTTGGAAAAGGAATTTATTTCCAAGACAGTCAGTGGGAGGGTTGTTCATCTTGATGAAGTTCTAGATGAGATGGTCACTCGGGAACCACTGGATGACCCACTAGAAGAAGTAGATCCAGAAGTGGTCGTTGAGCAAGAACCAATAGCAACAGCTAATGAGGACAGTCCTAGGCGGTCTGAAAGGATAAGTCATGCACCTATCAGATACGATTTGCTAGTAACTGGAGGTGATGATTTAGTGTTAGTGGACAATGATCCAGCTACCTTTCGAGAGGCCTTGGACGGAACCGACTCTGAGAAATGGCTGGAAGCCATGAGGGAAGAAATGCAATCCATGTCGAATAATCAAGTGTGGGACTTGGTTGATCAAACCCCTGACGTAAATGTCATTGGGTGTAAATAGATCTTTAAAATAAAGTAACATGTTGTATGACATGAGGAGCAACTTGTTACGAGCCACATATTAGGAAAGTCTGAAGCTTTCCTATTTCAACGAAGCTTGGAGCGAAAGAAGAAAGGCGGCACGAACACTTGAAGCGCAAGAGAGTGACGACAAAAAAGTCAAACGACTTCCAGCTGGCAGTTACACGTCAGTGAAAAGAGGCAACTAAGGCGGCAACTAGACTTGCCTGATTTCATCAGGAAGTCAGAACAGGCAAGACGACTTCCAGCTGTCGTGGAAGGCGGCAACAACTTGCCTGACTTTCCTGTTCCTGATCCGAGAAGGATTAGGAATGTGAGCTGCTATAAAAAGCCCTTGGCTTCCCATTAGCAGTCATCCGTTCTCGTTCTAACAATTGTAAGATTTCTCAGAGTTCTTAACCGTGCACCATCGGCGTGTTGAGAAGCTGAGTAAGATTCTTTAGAACGGATCTAAGTGTTTGAGTCGGTTAGGGTTTTTGTTTGTGATTGAAGACTCACAACTCCGTCAAAGAAGACAACGACACCGAGCATGGACTTGCTCGAAGGGTGGAATTGAGGGAATCTCAAAGACAGGGGGAGAGGCTCCTGGTCGAGGCGATTCACGGTGAGATCTATAGTAGCTTAGGACAATAGCTTGTGTGATAGCTAGTTGGGCTTGAAGTTGTACTATTGACTACCTGATAGTGAAAAACCTTTCCACTGGAAAAGTGCCCCCAGAAGTAGGTGCGGAGTCACCGAACTGGGTAATCATCTCTGGTGTCGTGATTATTATCTGTCTATTACTTTGCTCACTGTTTCCACAAGAAGTCGATACACAAGTTACAGACTTTGTGTTCGACTTCCTGACTCGGCTACGATTCAGAATTTCAATTGGTATCAGAGGAGGCACCTTAATCTCTTAGGTGATTTTCCTGCAAATCTGAGTAGCTAATATGGATTCAAAGGAAGGAGGATCTGTCAATCGTCCGCCGGTACTCGACGGAACAAACTATGGATATTGGAAAGCACGGATGTGTGCTTTCCTGAAGTCCCTCGACAACAAAACCTGGAAGTCTATCATCAATGGATGGGAGGAACCTTACTATGTTGATGCTCATGGAAATGAGACCAGCATCAAACCAGAAAAGGAGTGGAGCATGGAAGAAGATGAAGCCGCCCTAGGTAATTCTCGTGCAGTCAATGCTATCTTTAATGGAGTAGACAAAAATGTGTTTCGACTCATCAACACATGCACAAGTGCCAAAATTGCCTGGGACACACTTGCAGTTGCTTACGAGGGTACTACAAAAGTCAAAGAGCAGAAGTTACAGTACCTCACGACTAACTTTGAGGCTCTGACCATGAATGACGACGAGACTATTGCGGAGTTTAATGTGCGCATCAAGGATCTGGCCAATGAATCATATTCACTTGGCAAGCCTATGACCGATGAAGATTTGGTCAGAAAGACACTGAGAGCCCTAAGTCCCAGATTCAAGATGCAGATCACCGCCATCGAAGAAGTCCATGACTTAAAGACTCTGAAGTTTGATGAACTCATGGGCTCACTAATGACTTTCGAGCTCTCCCTACCTCCTATTGAGAAGAAATATAAAGGTGTGGCTTTCAAAAGTTCTAATCAGAAGAACTCAACACATTCTGAGTCGGATAGTGACATCGAAGAAACTATCGCCATATTGGCCAAAAACTACAACAGAGTCATGAAAAGATTTGGCCAGATGACTGGAAGAAAAGTCACCCGAGAAGTCAGAGACAAGCCACAGCACAAGTTTCAGAAGCTCGACAACACGGCTAACGATGGAGGACGAGGAGAACGATCGGGCAAAGGCGCTCAGTGCTTTGAATGTGAGGGGTATGCACACATGAAAAGAGAATGTCCCAACTTCTTGAAGAAACAGAAGAAGGGATTCAATGCCTCTCTAACTGACGATGAAGATGAAGAAGACAGTGACCTTGAACATACAAGTAACTATGTGGCTTTCACTTCCTCCACAATAGATCAAACAGCTGAAAGCTCAAAGAAGTATGACTCTGACGATGAGCTATCTGATGAGACTCTCAACAACGCTTACAACGAATGGTATGTCAAGTGGCTTGAAGACTCTCAGGTAATCGAAAAACAGAACGCTCTCATTCTTACTCTTAATGAAGACAAGTCAAGACTTCTCGAGACAACTGTCGATTTCAAAAAGGAAGTTGCTCGACTAAAAGGCGAGTTAGAGCAGGTCACAAAGTCAGTAAAGATGATGAATCCAAGCACGGACACTCTAGATCAAATCCTATCAATCGCAAAACCTGCCAGGAATATGGAAGGTCTTGGATATTCGAAAGAAGCCTCATCATCGCACACCATCTTCGTTCCTCAGAAGTCTGTTCCCCAGAAGTCCCGTCAGAAGTCACCTAACTTCACAGCTGACCTGGCAACAAAAAAGCCTCTTACTCTGGCTGCTTCAAAAAACCAGACCAAGAGACACAACTGGGTTTGTCATCACTGTGGACAAAGAGGACATATTCGACCCTTCTGCTATCAGCTATATGGGAAGAGCTCGGTCAAGAAAATGACCACCATCAAGAAAAGCCAACCTCAGAAGGAATGGCGAGTCAAAGAGGTCAACTATTAAGCTAACATCGCTTACACCGCTTTAAAAGCCTCAACCAACAACGATTGGTACTTTGATAGTGGATCCTCTCGACATATGACGGGTAATAGCTCTTTCTTGGTCACGTTAATACCATACACGAATAGCTTCGTCACTTTTGGAGATGGAGTAAAAGCTAGAGTGCTCGAGAAAGGAAAACTCAATCTTCCCAACTCTCCATGTCTGAAAGAAGCCCTGCTAGTAGAAAGCCTCACAGCAAACCTCATCAGCATAAGCCAGATATGCGATTTAGATTTGGATGTCCACTTCACTCGCGACAAGTGCTCGGTCAAAGATAACAAAACAAGGAAGTCATGATAGGCCACATGTCCCTTGACAACTGTTATCTATGGTCTCCAAAAGTCAGTACCTTGCCAACCAAATGCCTTTTATCCAAAGCTCAAAAGACAAAACTATGGCATCAAAAAATTGGTCACATCAATTTGAGGAGTATGCAAAAGATTCTCTCTGAAAAGGCTATCATCGGAGTTCCCAACCTCAAGATCATTGAAGGAAAAATCTGTGGAGAATGCCAAATTGGGAAACAAGTCAAGACGTCACATAAGAAGGTACAACATCTTACTACTTCTCGTGTTCTAGAACTTCTTCATGTTGACCTTATGGGACCCATGCAAGTAGAAAGTCTAGGAGGGAAAAAGTACATATTTGTATGTGTAGACGACTTCTCAAGATACACATGGGTAGATTTCATTCGAGAGAAGTCAGATACCTTCTCAGTCTTTGAAGCCTTATGTCGAAGAGTTCAACGAGAAAAAGGAGAAGTTATTGGGAAAGTCGTTCGACTTCGGAGCGATCATGCAAAAGTACGAAGTCAAGTAACATGTTGTATGACATGAGGAGCAACTTGTTACGAGCCACAAATTAGGAAAGTCTGAAGCTTTCCTATTTCCACGAAGCTTGGAGCGAAAGAAGAAAGGCGGCACGAAGACTTGAAGCGCAAGAGAGTGACGACAAAAAAGTCAAACGACTTCCAGCTGGCAGTTACATGTCAGCGAAAAGAGGCAACTAAGGCGGCAACTAGACTTGCCTGATTTCATCAGGAAGTCAGAACAGGCAAGACGACTTCCAGCTGTCGTGGAAGGCGGCAACAACTTGCCTGACTTTCCTGTTCCTGATCCGAGAAGGATTAGGAATGTGAGCTGCTACAAAAAGCCCTTGGCTTCCCATTAGCAGTCATACGTTCTCGTTCTAACAATTGCAAGATTTCTCAGAGTTCTTAACCGTGCACCATCGGCGTGTTGAGAAGCTGAGTAAGATTCTTTAGAACGGATCTTTAGCTCCGATCAAACCTTGAGTCGCGAAGACTAAGTGTTTGAGTCGGTTAGGGTTTTTGTTTGTGATTGAAGACTCACAACTCCGTCCAAGAAGACAATGACACCAAGCATGGACTTGCTCGAAGGGTGGAATTGAGGGAATCTCAAAGACAAGGGGAGAGGCTCCTGGTCGAGGCGATTCACGGTGAGATCTATAGTAGCTTAGGACAATAGCTTGTGTGATAGCTAGTTGGGCTTGAAGTTGTACTATTGACTACCTGATAGTGAAAAACCTTTCCACTAGCAAAGTGCCCCCAGACGTAGGTGCGGAGTCACCGAACTGGGTAATCATCTCTGGTGTCGTGATTATTATCTGTTTATTACTTTGTTCACTGTTTCCACAAGAAGTTGATACACAAGTTACAGACTTTGTGTTCGACTTCCTGACTCGGCTACGATTCAGAATTTCAACTATGAAGAGACCTTTTCTCCAGTAGCTATGGTCAAATCTATCCGCATTCTACTTGTCGTAGCAGCGTATCATAACTATGAGATAGGGCAAATGGACGTCAAAACCGCCTTCCTCAACGGGAGGTTAGCTGAGAACGTTTATATGTCCCAGGCTGAGGTTTTGAGGATCCTAAGAATAAGGGAAAGATTTGCAAGTTGCTCAAATCAATTTATGGTTTGAAGCAAGCATCTCGGAGTTGGAATCAGCGTTTTGATGAAGTTGTGAAACAGTTTGGTTTCATCAAGAACGATGATGAACCTTGCGTATATAAAAAGGCAGATGGGAGTAAAGTAGTCTTCTTGGTGCTTTATGTTGATGACATACTGCTCATTGGAAACGACGTCCCTACCTTGCTCTTAACAAAGACTTGGTTAGGTGAATGTTTCGCAATGAAGGACTTAGGCGAGGCTTCTTACATCTTGGGGATCAAGATATATAGAAACCGTGCCAAGCGGTTCTTGCTCTTAAGTCAAAGCACCTACATAGACAAAGTGTTGAGAAAATTCTCAATGCAAGATTCAAAGAAAGGACTGCTGCCCATGCGTCATGGCAAGAAGCTAAGCAAGAAACAGTGTGCGGAGACACCTGCAGAGCTAGCAAGAATGAACGAAATCCCATATGCTTCGGCTATAAGATCCATAATGTATGCCATGATATGTACGAGACCGGATGTCTCGTTTGCCTCAAGCTGTACCAGTAGACATCAATCCAAACCTGGTGAGGAACATTGGATTGCCGTCAAGGCGATTCTTAAATGTTTGAGAAAAACCAAAGACATTTTTCTTGTATACGGGGGAAGAAATGATGATCTAGTCATCAAAGGATATGTCGACGCTAGTTTCCAGACAGACCCCGATGACTTTAAGAGTCAGTTGGGATATGTGTTTACGTTGAACGGTGGAGCATTCAGCTGGAAAAGCAAGAAGCAGGACACCATTGCCGACTCTACGACCGAAGCTGAGTACATTGCTGCATCGGAAGCGGCAAAAGAGGTTGTATGGATCAGGAATTTCATGACTGGGTTAGGTGTAATTCAAAACCCATCTAACCTAGTAGAATTATATTGTGACAACACCGGGGCCATTGCGCAAGCTAAGGAACCCAGGGCACATGACATATCCAAACATGTACTCAGGAAGTATCACATCATCCGCGACATTGTTGCTAGAGGTGACGTGAAGATCCACTACGTTGCATCTGATGATAACACAGCCGACCCCTTAACCAAGGCTCTTCCTCATGCGAAACATGATAAACATGTTAGGTAAATGGGTATAGCCTGGGACTTAGATTGGAACTAGGGGCAAGTGGGAGATCGATAGCATTTTGTGCCCTAGTCCAATTGCTAGTTGCTTGTAAACGTCTATGTACATTATCATCGTTTGTGATATATATAAAATGGCTTTGTATTACTTGTGTGTTGAATTAATATGTTAAGCATGATCTGATTTATGATCACTAAAGTAGTAGAACCATAAATATGTACGGATCACACTTAACGGGTCCCTGGTGAATATACGCTTCAATTGAAGCGACCAGTATGAGGATGGTTCTCAATGATGTAGTTCTGCTTATCATAGGGAAGTGGGATCCCATAATCATATCATAGATATCATGAGGTGATTGTTATCGGACGACCCACTTTGAATAGTGTTTCATAGATTAAGCCATGAACATATTCAAATGCAATAGCTTGTCACGATATCCTTAGACCAAGGAGTCTTTGTGATCGCTATGCAGTCGACGTACGGCTTTAACTTGCGCCTAACGTTTTCCGTAACCGAATTGCAATAACATGCATGATTGGGTGGCGGAACGGATTACATGAGTGACACGAAAGACGACTAAGAGATTTATCCCTCGTACTACGGTATGGGAAAGATATCCGTTAAGGCCGCTTGATCGAGAGTGACTGAGAGAAAGAGCATGGCCATGCCAGTGATACGGGTTATCATTTCTCAGCCATCTCACATATCAAGTAACAATAATTGATTAAACAAGGGTGACGACTCTATGCCTTGTGATCAATCGGGATATCTCGAGATAATAGGATAGTGACTTGTACGCACAAGGTTAAGTCGAATCATCGATCGTCATGCACCTTGGGTAATCATAACGTCTTACTAGAGGCCCTTTATGATGGATCGGGCAAGAGAGACCTTTTGCGCCGATCTGCCAACGGTGGCATGAGCCTACAGGGACACACACATTCAAGACGGATAACTTGAGACAAGGAAACCTTAACGTTTCTTGAGGAGCTATGCAAGGACAAAACTGAAGGTTTTGTGTCATGGGTTCGGTTTGAGAGAATAATTAGCGAATCGAGAAAACTGAGTTTTCTCGTCGATGTCGCGTTGGACTTTGTTTGATAATGAAATTCTGAATCGTAGCCGAGTCAGGAAGTCGAACACGAAGTCTTTAACTTGTGTATCGACTTCTTGTGGAAACAGTAAGCAACGTAATAGAAAGATAATAATCACGACACCAGAGATGATTACCCAGTTCAGTGACTCCGCACCTACGTCTGGGGGCACTTTGCCAGTGAAAAGGTTTTTCACTATAGGTAGTCAATATTACAACTTCAAGCCCAACTAGTTATCACACAAGCTATTGTCCTAAGCTACTATAGATCTCACCGTGAATCACCTCGACCCGGAGCCTCTCCCCCTGTCTTTGAGATTCCCTCAATTCCACCCTTCGAGCAAGTCCATGCTCGGTGTCGTTGTCTTCTTGGACGGAGTTGTGAATCTTCAATCACAAACAAAAACCCTAACTGATCCAAACACTTAGTCTTCGCGACTCAAGGTTTGATCGGGGCAAAAGGTCCGTTCTATCGAATCTTAATCAGACTCTCAACACGCCGATGGTGCACGGTTAAGAGCTCTGAGAAATCTTGCAATTGTTAGAACAAGAACGGATGATCTGCTAATGGGAAGCCAAGGGCTTTTTATAGCAGCTCACATTCCTAATCCTTCTCGGATCAGGAACAGGAAAGTCAGGCAAGTTGTCGCCGCCTTCCACGACAGTTGGAAGTCGTCTTGCCTGTTCTGACTTCCTGATGAAATCAGGCAAGTCGAGTTGCCGCCTATTACTGACGTGTTATTGCCAGCTGGAAGTCGCTTGACTTGTCGACGTCACTCTCTTGTGCTCCAAGTCTTCGTGGCGCCTTTCTTCCTTCGCTCCAAGCTTCGTCGAAATAGGAAAGCTTCAGACTTTCCTAATCTATGGCTCGTCACAAGTCGCTCCACATGTCATGCAACATGTTGCTCGACTTCTTACTTTTGCGCTAAAAAATCATGCCAACTATTAAACGTAGCAACAATCTCCCTCTTTGGCAATTTTTTAGGCAAACACCTTTTTGTAAGCCCATCGTCATCTTGTGGCAGTTACGCACAGCAAGTGACTTATCTTGTGGCAGTTACGCACAACAAGTGATGTGACTTCTTTACTCCAAGTAGGCACATCGTCGTCACCTTGAGGCAGTTACGCACACAACAAGTTTCGTGACTTCCGATGCGACTTCTTGTGCGGCTTCTAGTTTATCTTCTGGAGCAGCTTCTGGAGCGGCTTCTGGAGCTTAACTTCTGGAGCTTAACTTTTTGAGCGTCGATTCTATGTACATCCTTTCAGCGCGACTTCTGGCGTAACTCCTGGCGTACTCATTTATCTCCCCCTGTTTGTCTAATAATATTGCCAAAGGCAATCTCATAACCAAATTTGACTAAACAGCAGGGTAAAAGAAAAATCAGCTCGCATCATGAGCAAATCATCGGCTCAAACATGAGCACAAATCCAGCTCAACCAAGAGCAAATATCCAAACAAAATAAACAGTCATAATGTGCGGAAACTGACTCGGACAAACCCCAAGAATTTAATAGTGTATGTGGAACAAAGTTATCATAGCAAATTTCAGAGAATTACTAAAACGACGTGGAGTCATCAACATCTTCTTCAGCAGTAGCAGCAGCAGAGCGGAGGTCTTTTAGAAGGGCTTCACAGGCGACTTTACGGGTTGAGAGCATCGCAATCGACTTCTCCAGATCAGCGATTATCTCCACCAATTCTTCCTCCATCCTAGCGCCAATTGGTCCTAAGGGTCGAGAGCTTCAACCAGCTCCTGGAGTTTTGGCCATAGGAAGTCCGAGGTCATTCAACTACTTCCCTTCAAAGTTCTTCAGGTTGATAGCTAGGGGCAGTTGCTTTTTACCCGGAATATCCGATTCTCGAACAATGTGAGGACATTGTTGCAGAAGGATACCGGTGATTAGCGAAGGAAACCCGATCAGAAGTTTGATAGCACATGATTTGGCGTGCTTAACTAGATGGTGAATAACGAAAGCGCCAAAATCAATGGAAGACTTCGTACCTATCTGGTAAATGAGTTTTGCCAGCTCAGTTTAATGCTTGACCCATGCGTAGAGGGAGCCCAATTAGCCAGACCGATGCGGTAGAGTATTGAATATTTTGCTGTGAGCTCGGTTGCTGCAATGGTGTCCTTGACTGGCCATCCCTTCTTACGTCCTACGGTTATTTCGACCGCTACTCTTACCAAGTGCGGGACTTTCGGAGTGACTTCAAGGTCATCTCTGCCAAGATAGGTGTTGATGGTTGAGGCAGAGACTTCGAAGCATTCCCCCCGAACAAACACCTTTCGGTATTCAGCATCTTCAGGGTCATCGAACTCGCTTGACAGATTGACGATAAACTCCTTAACCAAAGTCGGGTAGAATGGACCAATATTTATGACCGTATTGGTCAGGCCAGCTCTACGGATAAGCTCTACAATCACATTTATCCCTTGTGCTTCTGTGGAGAGTTCTCTTTCTGGATAGATTTTTCGTTGATAGACATACTGCCACTTAACGGCATTGTCTACAGAGTGGAAAGAGACGTTTGTGGGTGCCTTCGGTACAAACTTGGGGAGTTTCTGCCCTCCTAATGTCTTCTTCACCTGTGGTAGCACAATCAGGGTGTCTTCTTCTTCAGATTCTTCTTCTTCAGGGACAGAGGTTACTGCTGTGGTTACTGACTTCTTTCTTGACTTCTTCGGCTGTTTGGACGCCGAAGCTTCTCCTTTTTCTGTTGCTTTCCTCTTTGGGGTCAATCTCTTCTAAACTTGAGGTTCTTCTTCTTCATCAACCAACCTTCGTGTTGGTAGCTTCCTTCTCTCAGCCCTTTTGGGCACAGCTTCTTCCTTCTCCATAGTTTCAATGTCGACACTTTCTTTGTTGTGGACAGGTTCCTCTAGAGGTTGAGTGACTTCTGGAATGACTTCAGGATTATCATCACGCCCTGAATCACTGTTCGGAGCGACATGGGAACTTCCTTCCTTTTGCAAGTCCTCGTTTAGAGGAGATTTTTCTGGTGCGGGTGTCAACTTAGAGGGGCTAGGTTGGTCCTTGGTGCTAGTTCCGTGGACTTCAGGATCAAGGGTTTCTAAACCCTCTACAGGCAGGCTTTCTTCAATGTTTTCTTCAGAGAGGATAGTAGATTTACCTCGTGTTGGAGTCGGAGTAGAGAGAGAAGCTTCTTCTTCAATGTTCGCAGAACCGGCTAGAGCGTCGTCCTTCTCAACGTCGGGGATTGTTATTTCCTGAGGTGCTGCCGAAGTTTCTCCTAAGCTTCTTCCTCCTCGGATCCTCACTCCATGCTTGGTTCTCGTCGATTTGGAGGCTGATAATTTCTTGGCAATGACTTTTTCCCTCATCTTTGCTCGTAGTACTTTTGAGGCAGATGGTATTCGTCCGCTTCGAGTACCAACCATTTAGCTAGGATTCGTTCTTTGTGGGTAGTGAGCAGATTTCTTGCTAAAATTTTTGATCTGAGAAACCCTAGCGATTTCAAATGGAGGAGAAGGTGCAGGGTCTGTGGGAGTTGAACAGAATGATTTCTGATAGGTGGGTGGTCAGATCGTAATCATTCTCAAAATTCAAAAAAAAACTAACGGGCTTTTGATAAAAGGATTTGGGCCTGGCTTGATTTTGTGGACCCTGTTTGGTCCTGATCGAGAGAAAGAGCAAAATCAACTAAAAGCTCTTCCTCTTCTTGCTTGACTTCTGACTATTCTAGACAGCAAAGTCCGAGGGTTGACCTCAGACTTTCAAACCTTCTGGCATCTAACGCCTTTGTAAATATGTCTGCGACTTGTTTCTCAGTAGGTAGGTATTCGAGCTTTATTTTCTTGTCTTCTACAAGCTCTCGAATAAAGTGATGCCTGATGTCAATATGCTTTGTCTTACTATGTTGCACTGGGTTCTTCGAGATGTTGATTGTACTGATGTTGTCACAGAACAAAGTCATGACTTCTTGCTTGACTCCATATTCTGCCAACATTTGTTTCATCCAAAGAAGCTGAGTATAGCTATTTCCAGCTGCGATATATTCGGACTCAGTTGTAGATAGAGCAATACAATTTTGCTTTTTGCTGAACCACGATACAAGATTGTCCCCCAGGTAGAAACAACCTCAAGAGGTGCTTCTTCGATCTGGTGTGCTTCCCGCCCAGTCAGCATCACAATATCCAACCAGAGTAGGAGAGGTATCAAAGGAATATAGCAAACCCAATTCAGAGGTTCCCGAGATGTACCTTATGATCCTCTTTGCATGAGCCAAGTGACTGACTTTTGGATTGGCTTGATATCTAGCACAGTCTCCCACAGAATAGGCAATGTCGGGTCGACTTGCTGTTAGATAGAGGAGACTTCCTATTATGCTTCGATAAAGACTTTGATCGACTGGTTCTCCCATCTCGTCCTTTGTGCACTTGTCATGTTGCAATAGGAGTCCTTTTGTGCGAAGCCTTCTCTAACCCGAACTTCTTGACAATGTTCTTTGCGCATTTGCTCTGGGAGATAAATATTCCATCTGACATCTGCTTGATCTGGAAGCCTAGGAAATATGTGAGCTCACCGACCATACTCATCTCAAATTCAGACTGCATGTGTTGAACGAAGCGTTTCACCATCTTGTCTGACTTCCCTCCAAATACAATGTTGTCGACATATATTTGAGCAATCATGATGTCCCTTCCTTCTCCTCTGACCTCTGGTCTGACTTCTCCTGAGAGATTCAGGACTTCTTCGTCCTCGTCACTTGATTGCTCGTTATTGTTATCATCAATTACGACATTGATGGATTCCATGATAGTCCGGGTGCGTTTGTTGAATACTCGAAACATCCGACTATTTCTGGAGTATCCGAGGAAGATGCCTTCATCGCTTTTAGGATCCAACTTGCGTCGAGGTTCCCTTTCAGCGAGTATGTAGCAGACCGATCCAAAGACATGGAAGTATTTGACATTCGGCTTTCTCCCCCTCCATATTTCATAAAGAGTGAGCGAAATTCCAGGGCGAAGAGTCACTCTATTATGAATATGGCATGCCGTATTCAAAGCTTCAGCCCAGAAGTGCTGTGGGATGTCTTTGGCTAACATCATGACTCTTGCCATCTCTTGAAGAGTGTGATTCTTTCTTTCAACGATTCCGTTTTGCTGAGGAGTGATGGGAGCAGAAAATTCGTGGGCAATTCCTTCAGCATCAAAAAAGTTTGCGAAGCTGATGTTTTCGAACTCCTTTCCATGATCGCTCCGAAGTCGGACGACTTTCCAATGACTTCTCCTTTTTCTCGTTGAACTCTTCGACATAAGGCTTCAAAGACTGAGAAGGTATCTGACTTCTCTCGAATAAAGTCTACCCATGTGTACCTCGAGAAGTCGTCTACACATACAAACATGTACTTCTTCCCTCTTAGACTTTCTACTTGCATGGGTCCCATAAGGTCAACATGAAGAAGTTCTAGAACACGAGAAGTAGTAAGATGTTGTACCTTCTTGTGCGACGTCTTGATTTGTTTCCCAATCTGGCATTCTCCACAGATTTTTCCTTCAATGATCTTGAGGTTGGGAACTCCAATGATAGCCTTATCAGAGAGAATCGTTTGCATACTCCTCAAATTGATGTGACCAAGTTTTTGATGCCATAGTTTTGTCTCTTGAGCTTTGGATAAAAGGCACTTGGTTGGCAAGGTACTGACTGTTGGAGACCATAGATAGCAGTTGTCAAGGGACCTGTGGCCTATCATGACTTCCTTCTGTTGTTCGTCTTTGACTAAGCACTTGTCACGAGTGAAGTGGACATCCAGGTTTAAATCACATATTTGGCTTATGCTGATGAGGTTTGCTGTGAGGCCTTCTACTAGCAGAGCTTCTTTCAGACATAGAGAGTTGGGAAGATTGAGTTTTCCTTTCCCGAGCACTCAAACTTTTACTCCATCTCCAAAAGTGACGAAGCTATTTGTGCATGGTATTAAAGTGACCAAGAAAGAGCTATTACCCGTCATATGTCGAGAGGATCCACTATCGAAGTACCAATCGTTGCTGGTTGAGGCCTTTAGAGCGGTGTACGCAATGTTGGCTCGATAGTTGACCTCTTTGACTCGCCATTCCTTCTGAGGTTGGCTTTTCTTGCTGGTGGTCCTTTTCTTGACCGAGCTCTTCCCATATAACTGATAGCAGAAGGGTCGAATATGTCCTGATTGCAAAATTAACTCACTTCAGTTTTGGGTATGCAGAGATCTTGGTTTAGATTGAGACATAAGAATTAGAAATGTTCATAATCAAGTATCTCTCACTTCAACTTAATTAAGAATATGATTGAATTTATTTTCATGTGTAGATTAATAGCACCGTCGCAACCGAAATCAACACGTTCTGGCAGTGAAGCATTAAAGTCTCTTCTGTCGAATGACAAGCTTTCAGGGACCAACTTCCTGGTTTGGGAGAGGAACCTGAAGCTTGCCCTTCAGTATGACAGACAGGAGTATATCCTTACGGATAAGCCAATGAAAGTGCCTGCAGATGATGCCAGCGAGGCCGATAAGAATGCTTATGAAAAGTATCTTAGCGACCAACAAGATGTTGGCATCCTCATGGTCGGGTCCAGGGAAAATGACACCCAGGACCAGTTTATGCATCTCATGGACAATCCACAAGAAATGATGGAGGAGATCAAAGTATACTACCAGAAGAATGCTCTTGTCGAACGATACGACACTCTTAGGGAGTTATTCTACAGCAGGCTCAATGCTGGTGAGGCAGTGAGCCCACATGTCCTCAAGATGAAGCGGCTCTTTGATCGCTTGGCCAGTCTAGGTTACAGCTTCACAGAGCAGCTGATATCATACATAGTTCTGATGTCGCTTCTTAAGGTTTATTGAGATGTAATTACAAGTTACAATCTCCATAATATGGAAAAGACCATCAAAGAACTATATGGAATGTTGGTGACAGCAGAGAAAAATCTCAAGGGCAAGACCCCTGAAGTTCTGATGGTCAATAAGGATGTAAACTTCAAAAGAGTTGGCAAACCTACTGGTAGGTCACTAGGACATCCCAACAAGGGCAAGGCACTAGCAGTGGCGGGTAAGGGTAAGGCGCCAATGCACCTGGCTGGGCAGATAAGGGTACCCAGAGGTCCGAAGATCCCAGCGGTTCTTAGAACCGAAGGGAATACTTCGACCTCAAGGCTAGTCTGTTATTACTGCTAGTAGTCAGGTCATTGGAAAAAGGATTACAGGCAGCACAAAGAATATGTGAAGAGCTTGCAGAAGGGAGGACACCCTTTAGGACCTGGATCAGGTATTTACGTTATTGAGTATAATCTCAACGTTACTTTCTCAATTACATGGGTAGTTGATACCGGAGCAGAAACTCACATTTGTGTTAATCAGCAGGATCTGGAAAGTAAGAAGCCTCATTGGGAAAAGCTAGCAGGATCTGAGATTCGGAGACAACAGTTCGGTGTCAACGACGGCTGTCGGTTCTATTAGTCTTAGGATGCCCACAGGGCTTATTTTAGTTTTGGAAGATGTCTTATGTGTACCTACGTTTAGTAGGAATATTATTTCAGTGTCCAGTTTGGACAAACTCGGTTTTGTATTTACTAAAGATAATGGTTTATCTACTTTATCAAGAAAAAATATCGTTTATGGCACTGCATCTATGGTTGGTAGTTTATACTTACTAAATGTTGATAACTCTAACTACAGTTCAAACTATAACGTAAATAAGAGGTTGAAGTCGGATAACTTAAATCAGACAGTGGTGTGGCACTGTCGTCTAGGCCATATTGGCGAGAAACGCGTTTCGGCACTTCACAAGAGTGGGCTATTAAGTCCGTTTGAATTCACGCCAATCGAGAGATGTGAGTCTTGCATTATGGAAAAGATGACAAAGGCGCCTTTTGGAGGCTTAGGTGAAAGGGCGAGGGATCTCCTGGGCCAAAAACATTCAGACGTATGTGGGCCTATGAGCACACAAGTCAGGAGAGGTTTCAGACACTTCATAACCTTTACCGATGATTTCAGTAGGTATGGGTATGTCTATTTAATGAGACATAAGTCGGAGTCCTTTGATAAATTCAAAGAATTTCTGAATGAAGTACAGAACCAGCTTGGTAAGAGTATAAACGCATTTCGTTCTGATCGAGGTGGCGTGTACTTAGATCAAGATTTTCTCAGTCGCCCAAGGGATAATGGCATTCTCTCGAAACTAACTCCACTCGGAACCCCTCAGCTGAATGGTGTTTCTGAACGGAGGAACAGAACCTTGCTTGACATGGTTCGTTTCATGACGAGTCATGCCTACCTTCTAGTATATTTCTGGGGCCATGCCCTAGAAACGGCGGCATTCATTTTGAATCGGGCACCTACAAAGGAACTAGAGACCACTCCATTTGAGGTTTGGCAAGGGAAATCTCCCAAGTTGTCTTTCCTCAAGATCTGGAGGTGGGACGTTTACGTCAAGCGGATGCTTGTTGATAAACTCGAACCCAAGGCAGATAAGTGTGTCTTTTTAGGGTACCCCAAAGGAACCATGGGGTACTACTTCTATAAACCCGAAGAGAACAAGGTTTTTGTTGCTCGAGGTGGGGTTTTCTTGAAAAGTGAATTCTTATCCAACAATCCTAGTGGGAGTCCTGTGCTTCTTGAAGAAATTCGAGAAGACACAGAACAACCTACTATGGATGTGGAGGTACTTGATAACGTAAATGATCAGAGTCCTATTCAAACAGAAACTCCTGTAGGACCAAGGAGGTCTGAAAGATCTCGTGAAAACCTAGTCAGATATGGCTTCTTAGCCACAGAGGGTAATGACTTGATCGTTGTGCATCAGGATGATCCTGCAACAGTTCAGCAAGCCTTGTTCAGTCCCAACTCCAAAGAATGGCGGAATGCCATGGATGAGGAAATGAAGTCCATGAAAGACAATCAGGTCTGGAACTTAGTAGACAACACACCTGGGATAAAACCCGTAGGGTGCAATTGGATATTTAAGTTAAAGACAGATATGGACGAAAAGCCTCAGACTTACAAGGCCAGACTAGTTGCAAAAGGTTATCGTTAAGTTCAAGGCATGGACTATGATGAGACATTTTCGCCAGTAGCCATGACTAAGTCAATTCGGATGATGTTAGCCATTGCAACATATTTCGATTACGAGATATGGCAAATGGACGTCAAAACCGCATTCCTTAACGGAAATTTGCAGGAGGATGTCTATATGACCCAGCCAGAAGGTTTTGTCGATCCAAATCATCCCGAAAAGGTGTGTAAGCTGCAACGATCCATTTATTGATCGAAGCAAGCTTCCAGGAGTTGGAACTTACGGTTCGATGAAGCCGTAAAAGATTTCAGGTTTATCAGGAATCTAGATGAACCCTGTATCTACAAGAAGAGCAGTGGGAGTAACATAGTGTTCCTGGTGTTGTATGTCGACGACATACTGCTCATGGGAAATAACGTCCGAACCTTGTTTGAGACCAAAGCTTGGTTAGGGAAGTGTTTCTCCATGAAGGACTTAGGAGAGACTGCTTACATTCTGGGGATCAGGATCTATAGAGATCGATCCAAGAGAATTTTGGGCCTAAGTCAGAGCACCCACATAGATAAAGTGTTGAGAAGATTCTCAATGCTTGAGTCTTCAAGCTCAGCAAGATTCAGTGTCCTAGAACACCTGATGAGCTGAAGAAGATGGAGGGAATCCCGTATGCTTCGGCTGTGGGATCCATTATGTATGCCATGATCTGTACGAGGCCTGACGTATCGTTTGCCCTCAGCTGTGCTGCCGTCAAGTGTATCCTCAAGTATCTGAGGAGAACAAAGGACGCATTCTTAGTGTATGGCGAGATAGAAGGAGAACTGAGCGTCATTGGATATGTTGATGCTAGTTTTTAGACAGACCCAGGTGACTTCAAGTCTCAAGGAAGGTATGTGTTCATGTTGAACAGGGGAGCTTTCAGTTGGAAAAGCTTCAAGGAAGTGACAATAGCCGACTCCACCACGGAGGCGGGATACATAGCTGCGTTAGAGGCAGCTAAGGAGTCTGTGTGGGTCACGAGTTTCTTGAAAGGATTAGATGTACAACCGCGAACGTCTGATCCCATGAGCTTAAAGTGTGACAACACGGGAGCCGTAGCACTCGCTAAAGAGCCCAGATTTCACAACATGACCAAGCACGTCGAGAGAAAGTATCATATCATCAGAGAGATGGTTGATAAAGGCAAAGTAGACATGATAATCTAGCTGACCCCTTAACTAAGGCACTACTGCAGCCTAAGCATGAGGAGCATGTCAGGGGAATGGGTTTAGATTGGAATACCAATTGGGAGACTGTTGGGATTTTTTTCCCTAGCACAATGTATTTTCAATCTACTCATGTAATAAGATTATTAGTTAAAATTAAATCGGCATTCATATTACTAAGTGTCGTAGTAATATCTTAAGTATGATTTGATTTGTATCATATATGTGTCAACACATAATAGTAGATCTACAGATTAGATAAAATCTTACTTAAGCAGTCCCCGATCAGAATAGCTTCATAAGAAGCAATCGGTATAAGGCTAACTCAAAATGATTACGCTCTAGTGATCTGTAGGGTTTTGGAGCGTTCTAGATCGTCGAGATAGCGGAAGTATTAAAAGATAATCTACTCCAAACCTTGTCCAAGAACATTAAACCATTAAATCCCAAAGCAAAATCTATTCCACAAGATGTTTACCTTTAAGTCTTGTATGAATCGATAAAGAAGAACGTTCGGATCTTCTTCTCTAAAGCAAGTCCACACCAAGAGGATGATCTTGTTGATCCTTCACTTAATTGCCTACTAGAACAATTAAATGAAGAATAAGAGAGCAAGATGATGAAGAGGAGAGGGGTGGCCGACCACTATGAGAGAGAGAGAGGATATTTTGTGAGTTTTGTGACTTAATGAATTAATGAATTAAAGTCTTGCATTTGAATTCATCATCCAACTCACAAGTATGGGTTAAAAGTGATTGGTATGGGCTTAAAGGTGCTTTAACCCATACCCCTTAAATCACTCACCTCTTAATCCACAATCACCAACTAAGCATGGTGTTGTGTGGCCCCCACAATGGCCCCACCATGTGGGCCGGCAATATGGTCTTATTGGGCCCTAAATGGGCCGGCCATGAGGCTTCATGGGCCAAGCCCAATGGGCCCTCCCGTGTTGTCTCATGCCGTGTCCAAAAGTTGCCCGACCCTTTTGTCGTTACTTATCAAACAAAGTCCGACGCGATATCGACGAAAAACTCAATTTTTCTCGGTTCGCTAATTATTCTCTCAAACCGAACCTATGGCACAAAACCTCCAGTTTCGTCCATATATAACTCCTCAAGAAACATCAATCTTTCCTTGTCTCAAGTTATCCGTCTTGTATGTGTGTGACCCTCTAGGCTCATGCCACCGTTGGCAGATCGGCGCAAAAGATCACTCTTGCCCGATCCATCATAAGTGGTCTCTAGTAAAACATTATGATTACCCAAGGTGCACGATGATCGATGATTCGACTTAAACTTTGTGCGTACAAGTCACCATCCTGTTATCTCTAGATATCCCGATTGATCTCAAGGCATAGAGTCGTCTCCCTTGTTCAATCAATCATTGTTACTTGATATGCGAGATGGCTGAGAAATGATAACCCGTATCATTTGCATGGCCATGCTTTTTCTCTCAGTTAGTCTCCATCAAGAGGCCTTCTAACGGATATCTTTCCCATACCGTAGTATGAGGGATAAATCCCTTAGCCGTCTTTCGTGTCACTCATGCAACCCGTTCCGCCACCCAATCATGCCCGTTATTGCAATCATGTCACAGAAAGCGTTAGGCGCAAGTTAAAGCCGCACGTTCATTGCATAGTAATCACAAAGACTCCTCGGTCTAAGGATGTCGTGACAAGCTATCACATTTGAATATGTTTATGGCTTAATCTATGAAAACACTATTCAAAGCGGGTCGTCCGATATCAATCACCTCATGATATCTATGATATGGTTCCAGGATCCCACATCCCTATGACAAGTAGAACTACGTCATTAAGAACCATCCTCATACTGGTCGCTTTTAAGGAAGCATAGGTTGACCAGGGACTTGTTAAGTGTGATCCGTACAGATTTATGGTTCTACTACTTTAGTGGTCATAAATCAGATCATGCTTAACATATTACTTCAACACATAAGTAATATAAAGCCGTTTATATTTATACATTACGAACGATGATATTTGTACATAGACGTTTACAGGCTAATACCAATTGGACTAGGGCACAAATGCTATCATGATCATGGCCAGAAGGGGGCCGGAGTTAGGTCATAGTATCACCAGACAGGGGTGATATAGGACGACCCGATCATGAGTATGTTACATAGACACAGTCATGAACATACTGAAGGAATTATTTGAGGGTTCCAATCAAATAATTTCATGCCCATACAAGAAATTAACCTCAAATATCTGAATTAATAAGGATCTTGCATGATCATGAATTGATCATGAGATCTAGGCTAGAATCAAAACTTGAATATTACCTTTGATTAAAATCTCTTTGTTACTAAATTGGATTTAGTAACCTCTAAAGATCGTCCACACAGGAAGAGCAATCCGGGGATACTCACAACGATCCTTACTAGAAGATCGAAGCAAGCAAAACGGACGGGGAGAGGAGGAGGGGGTGGCCGATTGGCTTAGAGAGAGAGAGAGAGAGAGAGAGGAGAGCGGCTAGGGTTTTGGAAAATAATTCCCTTAATTTTCAGATCTGAAAATTTCTCCTTTATAAACCTTTTTAGGCAATAATTAATTAAAGGCCTTAATGAGCTTAAAGCCTAAAGCTTTTAATTAATTATGTAGAGAAGCCCATTCTGGCTAGGCCTAGTTTAGCTAAATTAATTAAATCTATTTAATTAGATTATAATTAATTGGTCCTGCTAAACCGTTCTTGATTTCCGGTTTAGTCCTAAACAGAAATCGGTCTAATCCGGTTTAATCCAAAACCGGATTTTGTCTCTCTGATTATTCCTTCATATGATTCCATCCGTTTTACTAAACCTTTAGTGTGTGACCCTCTAGGCTCACGACAAGCCGACGGACTGGTGAAATTACAATTTTACCCTTTCCATCATGTGTGGCCTCTAGCAAGACATCATGATTACACAGCGCTTGTGATTATCGAGATTTCGACTTAACCTTGTCGTACATGAATCTATCCTTTTATCCTCTTGATATCTTTGACAACTACTAATTAAATGAAGAACAAGAGAGCAAGATAGAGGAGGGAGATGGTGTGGTCGGCCACTATGAGAGAGAGAGAGATTTGTGTGAGTTTTTTTATTAATGGAATAATGAATTAAAGTCTTGTATTTGAATTCATCATCCAACTCACAAGTATGGGTTAAAAGTGATTGGTATGGGCTTAAAGGTGCTTTAACCCATACCCCTTAAATCACTCACCTCTTAATCCACAATCACCAACTAAGCATGGTGTTGTGTGGCCCCCACACATGGCCCCACCATGTGGGCCGGCCAAGAGGGCTTATTGGGCCCTTAATGAGCCCTTGTTTGGGCCGGCCATGAGACCTCATGGGCCGAGCCCAATGGGCTCGCCCGTGTGGTCTCGTGCCGTGTCCAAAATTCGCCCGACCCTTTTTGTCGTTACTTATCAAACAAAGTCCGACGCGACATCGACGAAAAAACTCAGTTTTCTCGATTCGCTAATTATTCTCTCAAACCGAACCCATGGCACAAAACCTCCAGTTTTGTCCATGTATTGCTCCTCAAGAAACGTTAAGGTTTCCTTGTCTCAAGTTATCCGTCTTGAATGTGTGTGACCCTCTAGGCTCATGCCACCGTTGGCAGATCGGCGCAAAAGATCGCTCTTGCCTGATCCATCATAAGTGGTCTCCAGTAAGACGTTATGATTACCCAAGGTGCATGACGATCGATGATTCGACTTAACCTTGTGCGTACAAGTCACTATCCTATTATCTCTAGATATCCCGATTGATTACAAGGCATAGAGTCATCACCCTTGTTTAATCAATTATTGTTACTTGATATGTGAGATGGCTGAGAACTGATAACCCATATCACCGGCATGGCCATGCTCTTACTCTCAGTCAGTCTCCATCAGGAGGCCTTTTAATGTATATCTTTCCCATACCGTAGTATGAGGGATAAATCCCTTAGCCGTCTTTCGTGTCACTTATGCAACCCGTTCCGCTACCCAATCATGCCCGTTATTGCAATCATGTCACAGAAAGCGTTAGGCGCAAGTTAAAGCCGCACGTTCATTGCATAGTAATCACAAAGACTCCTCGGTCTAAGGATGTCGTGACAAGCTATCACATTTGAATATGTTCATGGCTTAATCTATGAAAACACTATTCAAAGCGGGTCGTCCAATATCAATCACCTCATGATATCTATGATATGATTCCGGGATCCCTCATCCCTATGACAAGTAGAACTACGTCATTAAGAACAATCCTCATATTGGTCACTTCTAAGGAAGCATAGGTTGACCAGGGACTCGTTAAGCGTGATCCGTACAGATTTATGGTTCTACTACTTTAGTGGTCATAAATCAGATCATGCTTAACATATTACTTCAACACATAAGTAATACAAAGTCGTTTTATATATATATTACAAACGATGATAATGTACATAGACGTTTACAGGCTAACAGCAATTGGACTAAGGCACAAATGCTATCAATCTCCCACTTGCCCCTAGTTCCAATCTATGTCCCAGTCTATACCCATTGACCTAACATGTTTATCATGTTTTGCTTGTGGAAGAGCCTTGGTCAAGGGGTCGACTGTGTTATCATCAGTTGCAACGTAGTGGATCTTCACGTCACCTCTAGCAACTATGTCGCGGATGATGTGATACTTTCTGAGTACATGTTTGGATCTGTCATGTGCCCTGGGTTCCTTAGCTTGCGCAATTGCCTCGGTGTTGTCACAATATAAGTCTACTGGGTTAGATGGGTTTTTAATTACACCTAACCCAGCCATGAAACTCCTGATCCATACAGCCTCTTTTGCCGCTTCAGATGCGGCAATGTACTCAGCTTCGGTCGTAGAGTCGGCAATGGTGTCCTGCTTCTTGCTTTTCCAGCTGAATGCTCCACCGTTTAACGTAAACACATATCCCAACTGACTCTTAAAGTCATCGGGGTCTGTCTGGAAACTAGCGTCGACATATCCTTTGACGACTAGATCATCATTTCTCCCCCCGTATACAAGAAAAGCGTCTTTGGTTTTTCTCAAATATTGAGAATCGCCTTGACGGCAATCAAATGTTCCTCACCGGGTTTGGACTGATGTCTACTGGTACAGCTCAGGGCAAACGAGACATCCGGTCTCATACATATCATGGCATACATTATGGATCCTATAGCCGAAGCATATGGGATCTCATTCATCCTTGCTAGCTCTGCAGGTGTCTCATTCATCCACGCATGGGCAGCAATACTTTATTTAAATCTTACATTGAGAATCGTCTCAACACTTTGTCTATGTAGGTGCTTTGACTTAAGCCCAAGACCCGCTTGGCACGGTATCTATATATCTTGATCCCCAAGATGTAAGAGGCGTCGCCTAAGTCCTTCATTGCGAAACACTCACCTAACCAAGTCTTTGTTAAGAGCAAGGTAGGGACGTTGTTTCCAATGAGCACCAAGAAGACTACATTGCTCCCAGCTGCCTTTTTATACACGCAAGGTTCATCATCGTTCTTGACGAAGCCAAACTGTTTCACTACTTCATCAAAACGCTAATTCCAACTCCGAGATGCTTGCTTCAAACCATAGATTGATTTGATCAACTTGCAAATCTTTCCCTTATTCTTTGGATCCTCAAAACCCTCAGGTTGGGACATATAAACGTCCTCAGCTAACCTCCCGTTGAGGAAGGCGGTTTTGACGTCCATTTGTCATATCTCATAGTTGTGATACACTGCTACGGCAAGTAGAATGCGGATAGATTTGACCATAGCTACTGGAGAAAAGGTCTCTTCATAGTCAATTCCGTGGATTTGCCTTTAACCTTTTGCTACCAGTCTTGCTTTATAGGTCTGAGGTTTACCATCCATGTCTATCTTTATTTTAAAGATCCATTTACACCCAATGACTTTTACGTCAGGGGTATGTTCCACCAAGTCCCACACTTGATTATCTGACATGGATTGCATTTCATCCCTCATGGCTTCCAGCCATTTCTCAGAGTCGGTTCCGTCCAAGGCCTCTCGAAAGGTAGCTAGATCATTGTCCACTAATACTAAACCATCACCTCCAGTTACTATGAAACCGTATCTGAAAGGTGCATGACTTATCCTTTCAGACCGCCTCGGACCGTCCTCATTAACCGTAGCTATTGGTTCTTGCTCACCGACCACTTCTGGCTCTACTTCTTCTAGTGGGACGTCTAGTGGTTCCCGAGTGACCATCTCATCTAGAACTTCATCAAGATGAACAACCCTCCCACTGACTGTCTTGGAAATGAACTCCTTTGCCAAGAATGTCCCACCTCGAGCGAAAAAAACTTTATTTTCGCTCAGTTTGTAGAAGCAGTATCCTTTTGTTTCTTTTGGATATCCGACAAAAGTGCATTTATCTGATCTCGGTTCGAGCTTGGTTGCAAGCAACCGTTTTACATAACCCTCGCAACCCAAGATTTTTAGGAAGGACAAAACGGGTGCCTTCCCGTACCATTTCTCGAATGATGTCCCTTCCACTGCTTTCGACGGAGCCCTGTTTATTATGAATGCGGCCGTTTGCAGAGCATAACCCCAGAAGGAGATCGGGAGATCAGTGAGACTTAACATCGATCAAACCATATCCAACAATGTCCGATTCCTCCGCTCGGACACACCATTAAGTTGCGGTGTTCCTGGCGTAGTCCACTGAGATAGTATTCCACCTTCAGTAAGATAACTAAGAAACTCCTCGGATAAGTATTCTCCACCCCGATCAGAACGGAGTGCCTTGATACTCTTTCCGAGTTGGTTTTCTACTTCAGTCCTAAACTCTTTGAATTTATCAAAAGCTTCGGACTTATGTCTCATGAGATAGACATAACCATATCTACTGAAATCGTCAGTAAATGTGATAAAGTAGCCTAAACCACCTCTGGCTGGTGTACTCATTGGTCCACATACGTCTGAATGTATTAGACCCAATAGATCACCTGCCCTTTCACCTAAACCAGTGAAGGGCGCTTTAGTCATCTTGCCCATTAAACAAGCTTCGCATCTATCAATTGTTTGGAATTCGATTTGACTTAGAAGTCCGCGCTTATGAAGCGCTGAGATGCGTTTCTCATTTATGTGACCTAGACGACAATGCCAGATGAGAGTTTGGTCTAACTCATTACCTTTAAACCTCTTAGCATTTATATTATAGAGCATGTTGGATCTCAGGTTTTGCATATTCAATATGTATAAACCTCCAACAGTGTGAGCATTTCCATAAAACATGTTGTTGCGCAATATTAAAAAACCCGTTCTTAATATTAAAATAATAACCTCCTTTTTCAAGAAGAGAAATTGAGATAATATTCCTGCTGAAAGCAGGTAGGCAAAACACATCATTAAGTTCAATTACAAGCCCACTGGGCAAAACAAGGTTCACAGAACCCACGGCAGTTGCGGCAACTCTGGTATTGTTCCCAACTCTTAGGTCCACCTCGCTTTCCCCCATATCTCTTCTACTGTGTAACACCTGCATATCCGCACAGACATGAGACTCAGCTCCAGTGTCTAGTACCCAGGTATTTATCGTAGAAAGATATAGCTCTAATGGAATACCTGATGAAGTAGTGGCCCACCGCCCTTCTTCTGATCCTCCTTCAGCTGCTGACAGTCTTTCTTCCAATGACCAGGCTTTTGACAGTAGAAATAGACCGACTCCTTTGCCTTCCCTTTGCCTTGTACGGGCATGGGAGGTCTAGGAACAAATGGTCATCTGTTCTTTGCTGCCAGGTGCTTTGGGCCTTTACCCTTGCCACCACCAGCTTTGAAGTTGTGTCTCTTCTTGACCATAAAAACATTTTTGGGCGAACTGCCCCTTATGCTCTTCTCGGCAGTCACTAGCATGCTGTGCAACTCCGACGCGGTCTTGTCCATATCATGCATGTGATAGTTCATGACGAACCCACCATATGCATGAGGAAGGGATTGCAGAATAAAATCCGCAGCCATTTCTTTTTCCATAGACATACCGATACTAGTCATATGGTCGAAATGTCCCTTCATACGCAGGACGTGTGGACCTACGGAGCTGCCTGCTTACATCTTGCAGGCAATTAGTTCTCGGAGAACAGTGTATTTTTCAATACGTACTTTCTCTTTGAACATATCCTTGATCTGTTCAAACATTGCAAACGGATCATGGGATAGCTCCATAAACTGCTTCTGGAGGTCCGCCTCCATGCAGCCCAGCATGACACACGCAACGTCGATAGAGTCGCTAAGGTGTTTCTGGTACGCATCCTTAACGACCCTCGTTGCGTTGGCAGCTGGCTCCACCGGGATAGCCTTATCAAGGACGTACTCCCTACGTTCCAACTTTAACACAAGTCGTAAATTTCTGTCCCAATCCAGATAATTTGTCCCGTTGAGTTTACACTTTTCGAGTATAGTCCTCAACGACAAATTAGACGAGTTTGTTGAATTACTAGCCATTTCTACACGAAGAAAGTAAATTTAATTAGAAAAGTTGAATAAATTTACGAAGATCCGAATTAAACACCAACCATCCAATTCTAAGGTTTAGAACCTTTAAATCAAGATCCCTTATTCGTCATTTGAAGTACGCTAAGGCGCACCGCTCAAATTGACTTATTTAGGTAGGACGTCCGTCCAATTACAACCTGTGTAACTCTTGGTCAGGGTATGTGCAAAACACACGGCTTACCCTTCCGATGCCCCAGCTCGACCTCAGGCCAAGAATCGTGGTCGAGTCAACCAACCTTCACTAACGAGTTAAATTTGTACAGATGCTCCGCTAAGGCGCACGACATCCCACAAAGTTTACTATTCCCATCTAGAACCCATTCGATCGATGCTCCGCTAAGGCGCACGACACTGATAAAATGTTTCTACATGGGTGTGAATTTGGGTGGCATCTCACTTGACTTAAATTATCTTGTAAATTGGTTGTGCTTAATAATTCGAAAGTATTTGGCACAATTACGAACCCGTCATCAACAACCCGTGTTGTGACGTTTCTAATTATATCACATACTATCTTCATTTGAAACCGTCATTTGCAACTCGTGCAAACACGTTTCAAATTTGAACTCATCCATCACAAGCCGTGCGATGATGGTTCACAACGCTTTAAACATGCAAACAATTAAAATCGATTTTAATCTTTGCATGTGAGATGATGGCTTATAAGCTTATAAGCTAATCATGCAAGCATGTTATTAATTAAATAATTCAAGCAAGCATTCATAAAGCATTAAATATGCATTTTATAGCCCATCCTAATTTTAGGATTCTACGAGTCACCATTTCTTCTCGTCCTTCTCATTCGGGCTCCCACTAGCTCTTGGACTTCCTCCAAGACCGTCATTGTGCTCGATTTTCCATCCTTCTCGTCTTTGAGTAGTAATTACAAATAATACTCGGTTCGTAGACCGAATAAAAAAATAATTACACTTTATGGGCTCGAATAAAAGAATAATTACACGCTAACACTAACGGTATGCAAACCGTGAAAGCGATAAAATCTAATGGGCTACTAATGCATCATACATTTCATCACATCATCCAACATGTTATCACACAAACATGTTATCAAATAATATGCAATAATTCCGGTTTTTAATTTTGCCAAGTTGCTTGGTCGAGTTTATCGAAACTAGACCTTTTTGAAAAACGGTTTATCGAAACCGATTAAATTTTGAAAGTTTTTGAAATATTGGATCGCGGGTTCGTGACACGGATCAAACACCACGCACGAACCAAGTCGGGCCAAGCCAATGGGCCGAAAGCCCATTTGGCCGAGCCCAACATTACACGGCTCGGTTTGGGCCTTGGAAGTCCCAAACCGGGCTTGCCGCCACTCTCGGCCTCGGCCAAGAGTGGGGACGGCCCCGGTCACCGCCGGCCTCACCGGCCTCTGGTGACCTCCGTCCGGTACCTCCGATCCAGCTACCCGAGAGTCTCTTCTCGGACCCAACAAATCTAATTATTTTCGAAAAATTCCAAATTCAATATATTTTTCAAAAATAACATATTTCATGCAAATATCCCAAAAAGCATTAAAAACATGTTATCAACAGTTTTGGTATGCAAATAATCACAAAACCGAAATAAATTCAACAAGACAAAGATTAAGAGGGTAACCAACCCTCTGATACTACTGTAGGGTTTTGGAGCGTTCTAGATCGTCGAGATAGCGGAAGCATTATAAGAAAATCTACTCCAAACCTTGTCCAAGAACATAAACCATTAAATCCCAGAGCAAAATCTATTCCGCAAGATATTTACCTTTAAGTCTTGTTGAATCGATAAAGAACTTTCGGATCTTCTTCTCTAAAGCAAGTCCACACCAAGGGGATGATCTTGATGATCCCTCACTTAATTTCCTACTAGAACAATTAAATGAAGAACAAGAGAGCAAGATAGAGGAGGGAGATGGTGTGGCCGGCCACTATGAGAGAGATATTTGTGTGAGTTTTTTTATTAATGGAATAATGAATTAAAGTCTTGTATTTGAATTCATCATCCAACTCACAAGTATGGGTTAAAAGTGATTGGTATGGGCTTAAAGGTGCTTTAACCCATACCCCTTAAATCACTCACCTCTTAATCCACAATCACCAACTAAGCATGGTGTTGTGTGGCCCCCACACATGGACCCACCATGTGAGCCGGCCAAGAGGGTTTATTGGGCCCTTGTTTGGGCTGGCCATCAGGCCTCATGGGCCGAGCCCAATGGGCTCGCCTGTGTGGTCTCATGCCGTGTCCAAAAGTCGCCCGACCCTTTTGTCGTTACTTATCAAACAAAGTCCGACGCGACATCGACGAAAAAACTCAGTTTTCTCGATTCGCTAATTATTCTCTCAAACCGAACCCATGGCACAAAACCTCCAGTTTTGTCCATGTATTGCTCCTCAAGAAACGTTAAGGTTTCCTTGTCTCAAGTTATCCGTCTTGAATGTGTGTGACCCTCTAGGCTCATGCCACCGTTGGCAGATTGACGCAAAAGATCGCTCTTGCCCGATCCATCATAAGTGGTCTCTAGTAAGACGTTATGATTACCCAAGGTGCATGACGATCGATGATTCGACTTAACCTTGTGCGTACAAGTCACTATCCTATTATCTCTAGATATCCCGATTGATTACAAGGCATAGAGTCGTCACCATTGTTTAATCAATCATTGTTACTTGATATGTGAGATGGCTGAGAACTGATAACCCGTATCACCGGCATAGCCATGCTCTTACTCTCAGTCAGTCTCCATCAAGAGGCCTTTTAACGGATATCTTTCCCATACCGTAGTATGAGGGAAAATCCCTTAGCCGTCTTTCGTGTCACCTATGCAACCCGTTCGGCCACCCAATAATGCCCGTTATTGCAATCCTGTCACATAAACGTCCTCAGCAAGTTAAAGCCGCACGTTCATTGCATAGTGATCACAAGGACTCCTCGGTCTAAGGATGTCGTGACAAGCTATCGCATTTGATATGTTCATGGCTTAATCTATGAAAACACAATTCAAAGCGGGTCGTCCGATATCAATCACCTCATGATATCTATGATATGATTCCGGGATCCCTCATCCCTATGACAAGTAGAACTACATCATTAAGAACCATCCTCATACTGGTCGCTTCTAAGGAAGCATAGGTTGTCCAGGGACTCGTTAAGTGTGATCCGTACAGATTTATGGTTCTACTACTTTAGTGGTCATAAATCAGATCAAGCTTAGCATATTACTTCAACACATAAGTAATACAAAGCCGTTTTATATATATATATATTACAAACGATGATAATGTACATAGATGTTTACAGGCTAATAGCAATTGGACTAGGGCACAAAGGCTATCACTCATCAAGTGGCATAAACTGATACTGATATCTGCTCACACGTCCGTATAAAGGATAAATCCTTCAGTGATCTATTGAGTTAACTAATGTAACTCGTGATCGAGCCAATCACAGTCGCTATGGTAACCCTTTTACATGAGACGTTAGACTGAGTCAAACTCGTCACTCATTACGTAGTGACCACCTCAATGATCCTTCCTTATGAGGATGTGATTTCATGTGCCGACATATGAGTATGTTCATGAGTGTGTCTATGTAACATACTTATGATCGGTTCGTCCTATATCACCCCTTTCTGGTGATACTATGACCTAACTCTGGCCCCCTTCTGGCCATGATCAGTAGAGCGTGATCATTTAGAGTTAGCGTCATACCGATCGCTTCTTATGAAGCTATTCTGATCGGGGACTGCTCAAGTAAGATTTTATCTGATCTGTAGATCTCCTATTATGTGTTGACACATCAATGATACAAATCAAATCACACTTAAGATATTACTACAACACTTAGTAATATGAATGCCGATTTTATTTCAACTAATAATCTTTATTACATGATTAGATTGAAAATACATTGTGCTAGGGCGCAAAAACCCAATAGTCTCACACTTGCCCGAGACCCAATTGGTATTCCAATCTAAACCCATTCCCCTGACATGTTCCTCATGCTTAGGCTGCGGTAGTGCCTTAGTCAAGTCAACTTTAGGCTAATGAATTGAAAGGATTCAAACTGTATGGTTTTGTAAAAATACAATTTGGCAAAGAGAGGGTACTACGGATGATGTGTATATGGTCGACTCTAGTTTTGTTCAAACGGTTCAACGAAGTGCCTACGAATCGTTTCCCTTGGTCTATGATATTTTTGGCCGAAGCCATTGCGGTCAAACCATTAATGACAACCACGAAACATTGATGAGGATGCATATAGTGTAATTGATAAGCATGGCATTTCACACGTGTTATAATGTAAACATACACTTTGGCCCACGATGGCCTTTTCCACAATAACCCATAAGTCGATATCTCACTCATATGCATTCACACAATCATGCCAAAGAAAGATCTCAAATTGGGCGAAGTGCCCCAGATGCTCAAAAACAAAACAACCCTCATTCAGCAATTACACTAAACATGTCAAGTACAACGATATAACTTTAACATGCAATAGTCTGAACATCACTAAAACAAGGGTCTCAAAAATCGACCCAAAATAACACAAAATCCAACAAAAAGTTTCCAAAGCTAAACAAGTCTAAAAGTCCGACAACACATCGATGATACCTCTCAATAAGTCGGGTCATCATAGAGGTAGTCGCCTTCTGCTCCTTCTAGCGCTGGGTCATGAGAACTGCTCGGAAGTGGACATATGGGCCGGACGGGGCCGGGAATACGGCTCCCTGGAAAGCCGGGTGATCCTGGAGTCGCGACTGGTAAAAGCTCGCTATCCCCCACATGTAATGGTGCTGCTAATACAGCTCCTGATCCACATACCCCTGGAAGGCATGCATTCTCGACCACTCCTGTCGACACCTCTCGGAGTCCTCCTGCTGCTGGATGCGCATCGCACGCATCATGGTGAGAAAATCCTCCTCCTGATCAGGCTCCTGCTGAGCTGCTGCCCCTCTAGCCTGTCCTCTGCCTCCCCGTCTACTGCTGCTGCTGCTGCCCGACCTCCCATGCGGTCCTCTGGTGGTTGTCTCATCAGCAGAGGTTGCCCGTTCTTGATCTTCAGCCTGATACGCTCCAACCGAGGGTAGCTCTCCTTGACGATCTCCCCGTAGGTCGATCCTCTGATCTCTTGGCCACACACTGCATCCCACTCGAAGATAGGAGGGCCAGAGACATAATTCACCCCGCTAACGAGTCCCTAAACATTATGGGTGACCAAGCATCCCGCTCCTATGCCCCCTGGCTGCCTGCTGGGCATCTCTAGCAGCTGGTCCCATATGGTCCTCTCCCAAGGAGCCCTTGTACCCGTATGGTAAGCATTTAGGATCCACAACTCCTTGAGAGTAACGTCATATTGACTGTTCTCTCGACAGAAAAGTGTCCTAGCTAGGAACCTCTACAGCATCATTATCCCGGGTTGGTCCTCAGGGATGTCATGGGCCTTGTTTGTTTTCTCCCAGTACTGGTTCAACGTGATGTGATACCACATCTCGTTGTTGGACAGAACCAACTCAGCCACCTTTTCCTCAGTGAACCTGAACATGGCGGTCAGGTCGTTCATCTTCATCTTGCACTTTCTCCCACACACCCGGAAGTTTATTTTCGTCTTCTCCTTATTTGCCGCCTCCACGGTGGCAAAAAATTCCCGTGTTAAATCTTCAAAAACCGGGGGCCTCCATGTCATCATTCCCGGCCAACCCAGCTGGATGGCCTTGGTGTGCAATTCGTCCCAAATGCCCAAACTTCTACATAGGTACTCATTGAAAAATCGTCCGGTCATCACCTCCCAGTCTTCAAATGCCTCATACCTTTTCTTGTACGGGCTTGGGGAGACGAACCTGAGATATGCTACATTAGGGGTCTCAATAGGGGCTCGGGAAGCCGGTTGAGCTGGGGCTGATCTTGACCCTGAGGTGTCGGCGGTTCTAGCCTTCTTTCTAACGGTTTGAGTACGGGCTTGGTCGGTTGGCTTCTTGGATGCCATTGCTATTAGGAGATTGAGAGAGTGAGAGTGCTTGAGACCACTTAGGTGACCGGAAAACTTGCCGGAAAAAGTCTAGGTTGGATTTATGTGGAGGGTTGGGTAAGTGAAGGGTAGAGGGTGTTTAGGGGTCCTATGGGGTCGTATAGAGGGGAGTACGGTCAGATTAACCACTTATTCCGGCGAGGTATGGACGGAATCTATGGTGAAGGGTGGTTATGGGGAGGATTTGTGGAGGAAATAAGGTGGAAATAGCAAATTTATGCTAGGAAAAGAGTGAGGGGTGAAGGAAATACCTTGATCCGGCGTTTGTAGGCGTTTTCTGGCGATTTTCCGGCGAAGGAGGTGGAAGGCGGCGATGTGGGGAAGTAGGGTTCGTGAATAAATGAAGAAGAAAAAGTCAGAAATCGCTTTATACGATCAGAGGCATGATCGTGCCTGGGAGGGCACGATCGTGACTCGGCAAAATTTGTTGGGTCACGATGGCACGATCGTGACCCAGATTGTGGGAGCCCACGGTAAGTTGGGATTGAATCAATTAAATTCAGGCACGATCTTCCCTGGAGGGCCACGATTGTGCCTCAAATTTTTCCCAAACCACGATCGTGGCTCTGCCCATTTTTCTGCCTTCTTCCATTTTTTTCTTCTTCTTGCCATCGCCGAACATTTAAACCCTAATACCCGCACTTAGACTTGAACGAAAACTATTAAAAGACTCAATTGTGGTGTGTGAGACACACACCACACTTAACCCCGCACTCGGGGTCTCTTTACTCTGGGACTCAACAAATCGAAACTAAACACATTTGTACAAGTGATGATTGTTACCTTTTCTCTTCAACGGGCCGTGGGCGGCCTTCGATTCCTTCTTTGTACTAGCTCGGTCAAGTTGCTGATCATCTTTATTATGTCTGCCAACCGAGCTTGCATATCCTTCTTAAAGTCTTTGATTTCTTCCCGGACCGTCATGACGTCCACTATGATTTCTGAAAGACGACTTTCAATATGTATCAAAGGATCTTCAGGGGGTGTGGAACTTCCTTCGGGGTCGGGTGAATTTACCGGCCACCGTGGAGGTGGGGAATTAACGTCGTCATCATCTGATGAAGGTGGAGCGTTCATCGCGTATTCCCATTGTTTCATCTTGGAGGGTAGAAATCAACTTCGGGAGAGTTTCTTGGAATTGTGAGGTATCTAGAACAATGAAATGGAGAGGGAGGATGGGCTCCCTTTATTGACAAAAGGAGGATGGGTGGGTCCTAGTCTTGCCCAAAAACTCCCGTGACTCTCCTCTCTTTTCTTGCTTTTTGCTCTTATATTGATGAAGGGAACTTACATCACCTGCACAAGACATACAAAGAAGATAAAAGACAAAGACTCAATGGTGGTGTGTGGGACACACACCACACTTAGGGTATTACTACACCCCAAACTTAAGTAATCTTGACAATGGTGTGTACCCATTACGCACCACACTTAAGGCTTAACTAAGCCTTTAGTTCACACAAAACACTCCTAAAAAACAATCAATACTACTAATCTTATCACAACAACCCACATAGAGGGGGAAACCATTCAAGGTTACAAGGCGATCACAAGCCTTAAGCAAGATCAACTCAACTTTATGAATTAAGGAGAAAGTACATGTTACCTTTTTCAAAATAATGAGATTGACTTGACTTGATAGTTTATCCCGGGTGTTGACTTGCTCGTCTTACGAAGGAGAGGTGTACGCCATAGGCGTCGTGATTGCACCGGTTCCTTCATGCAACAAACCGAACAAAGATTAGCGCATTGCTTTCACCAAATAAACTAAAATGCGAGAATTTACAAAGATGGATTTAGAAACTTTGGCTGCCTCCCAATAGCGCATTTGTTTAACGTCGTTAGCCCGACAAAACTCTGGTAGTCACCACACTACCCTCGATCCGAGCCGCCTTCTTCGGGTTACTCTCCTCCAACTTCTTCAAATCCTATCACTTCTTCATCAACGTCCGGCTCAATGTCTTTTCCGTCTATATAGTGGTACAGCTTCAAGTATAGCCCATTCGCAAAGAATGTAGTTTTTTCCTTTGGGTCCAAAATTTCCATTACCCCGTGGTTCAAACACGTAATGATTTTGAATGGCCCAGACCATTTAGACTTTAGCTTACCGGCATGGAGTTTAAGCTTGGTGTTATAGAGTAAAACCAATTGTCATGGCTCGAGACTTCTCTTTATAATGTGCTTATCGTGCCACCTCTTCGTCTTTTCTTTGTAAATGGCGTTGCTCTCATACGCCTCTCGTCTCCACTCCTCAAGCTCCTCTATGTGAAGCAACCTTTTTGTTCCCGCCTTACCCAGATCCATGTTACACCTCATGATTTCCCATCTTGCCATATATTCGATTTCCACTGGCAAGTGGCAAGCTTTACCGTATACCATCCGATACAGAGACATGTTCAGCGGGGTTTTGTACGCAGTGCGATATGCCCAGAGGGCTTCATCGAGGCGCTCCGACCAATCTTTTTTTCCAGTTTGGGCCTACCATCTTCTCCAAGAAGCCTTTTATTTCCTTGTTGGCGCTCTCTGCTTGCCCATTGCATTGAGGGTGATACGCAAGAGCCATCTTGTGTTTCATGTCAAATTTCTTGGCAAGAGCCTTGAAGAGCTTGTTTCGGAAATGGGCGTCTCAATCACTTATGATAGCTCGGGGAGTTTCGAATCGTGCAATGATATTACGCATGACAAACTTGATGACCGTTCTTGCATCTGCTGCAATACACGCTTCTGCCTCGACCCATTTAGACACATAGTCTACTGCGACTATGATGTAGAGCTTCCCATAAGATGACGGGAAAGGTCCCATGAAGTCCATACCCACACGTCGAACACCTCAACTTCTAGTATGGCGGTGAGAGGCATCTCATGCCTCCTGGAGACATTCCCCACTCTCTGATATCTATCACACTGTTTGGTATGCTCGTGACAGTCTTTAAAGAGGGTCGGCCAATAAAAGCCCGATTGCAATACTTTTCGAGCCGCCCGTTCTCCCGCGAAGAGACCCCCATAAGGGGAATTATGGCACGCCTCCAGAATTCCAGGAATTTCAGTCTCCGCTACACATCGGAGGAAAATTTGATCATTCCCTTTCCTAAACAAATAAGGCTCATCCCAATAGTATTTGTTGCAAGAATAAAGAACCTGTTCTTTTGTTGCGAGTTACTCCCCAAAGGCACGATCCCACATGAAACATAGTTTGCGATGTCGGCATACCATTGTAATGCGCTTTCCACCGCCAAAACATGTTCGTCGGGAAATACGTCCCCGATTTCCTCTTCACTTTCCTTCTTGCCGTTTTTTACTCGAGAAAGGTGATCAGCAACTTGATTTTTAGCTCCCTTCCAATCCATTATCTCAAGTTCAAATTCTTGTAACAAACGGACCCATCGAATTAGTCGAGCTTTTGCCTCCTTCTTTGTCAATAAATATTTCAAGGCCGCATGATCCGTGTGCACCACAGTTTTCGACCCTATCACATACTGACAGAACTTCTCGAATGCAAATACCACTGCTAAAAATTCCTTTTTAGTAACTGTATAGTTCTCTTGGGCGTCATTTAGAAATCTGCTAGCATAAGATATGACGCGGAAGATCTTTTCGTGCTTTTGGCCTAGAATCGTGCCCAAAGCGTAGTCGCTTGAGTCACACATAATCCCGAACGGCCGACCCCAATCTGGGACATGGCTATCATCAAAGGCAACTTTGCACTCCCGTGTAAATTCAAACTTCACCTCCTTCTCGAGCAATTTACACAATGGTTTGGCTACTTTTGAGAAGTCTTGGATAAAGTGTCTGTAAAACCCAACATGGCCAAGAAAACTTCTCACCAACCTCACAGAAGACGGATATGGAAGAGTCTCAATGACACTTACCTTGGCCCGATCAACTTCAATGCCTTCTTTCGAGATCTTCTGGCCTAGAACGATTCCTTCACGTACCATGAAGTGGCATTTCTCCTAATTAAGCATCAAGTTGGTTTCCTCGCATCTTTTCAACACGTTTCCCAGATGCACCAGACACTCGTCTAATGACTTTCCAAAAACTGAGAAGTCATCCATAAAAACCTCCACATAATTCTCGGCCATGTATGAGAAGATAGCCATCATGCACCTTTCGAAGGTCGTCGGGGCATTGCATAGCCCAAAAGGCATTCATCGAAAAGAAAATATCCCGTAGGGGCAAGTGAATGTTGTCTTTTCATGATCTTCCACGCCTATGTGGATTTGATTATAACCACTGTAGCCGTCTAGGAAACAATATAACTCATTTCCGGCTAACCGATCCAATATTTGGTCTATGAAAGGTAGCAGGAAATGATCCTTCCTTGTCGCTTTGTTCAACTTGCGGTAATCCATGCATATACGCCACCCGGTCACGGTGTGTTGAGGAATCAACTCATTGTTAGCATTTGCATCTACCGTTAGGCCTCCCTTCTTCGGAACACGTTGAACTGGCTAACCCACTTGCTGTTTGAAATGGGGTATATCACTCCAACATCTAACCACTTCAAGATTTCCTTTTTCACCACCTCCTTCATAGCCGGATTTAGCCGTCTTTGATACTCGACGGAGCGTCTGCATTCCTGCTCCAGAATGATTTTGTGGGTGCAAAAAGCCGGATTTATCCCTTTGATGTCAGCGATAGTCCAACCTAATGCCCCCCTTGTGTTTCTACAATAACTTGGCTTCCTGATCTGGGCACAGGGCAGAAGATATGACAATTGGAAGCGTAGAATCTGGCCCAAAATATTGGGAAGCACTTTTAATTCAAGCCTCAGAGCTTCCTCAAGCGGCGGCTTGGTGTGGGGAACAATTCTATCTCCCGTAAACAATGGCTCAGAGCCCCTATATCCTTCTCTTCTTTCAACAACACCGAGTGAACACAACTCACGTTGCTCATTCCCTTCCTCTTTTTCTTCAACATATAATTGTTCAAAGAAAGCACTAGAAAAATCAGTAGTACTTAAACAAATTGAGGGTAGAATATGTTGTACCTCTTGATCAATCAAGGAGATGGCCGCTAATTCCGAATAATCCATATCAGGTGCTTTAATCCCTTTCAGAATGTCAAAGATGATAGTTTCACCTCCCACCGTCATCTCCAATACCCCTTGTTTAACTCAGATTACCGTGTCGGCGGTTGCGAGAAAAGGCCACCCTAAGATTAGGGGAACCGCATGATTAACCGGGAAGTCAAGAATGATGAAGTCGGCCGGCAAGATAAATTTTCCAATGCGCACTAACACGTCTTCAACTACCCCCTCGGGGTATACCACTTGTCGGTTAGCCAAATGCAAATAGACCGATGTTTTCTTCATGTGGCCAATTTGAAGTAAGTTAAAGACGGAAAGCGGCATAAGGTTAATGTTGGCGCCCAAATCGCATAAGGACATCATTTCCTTTGCTCTTCCTATCCCAACCGGAACTATAAAGCTTCATGGGTCTTTCTCTTTTGGAGGCAATTTATTAAGCACCAATGCACTGCATTCCTCATCCAATGTTATCTTAGAGCACTCTTGAAAAACTTGTGATATTTAGGCATTTCATCCAACGCCACGATAAGAGGGATGTTGACTGAGACTTGCCTAAGCACATCAAGGCAACGGGAAAATTGAATGTCGTTGCATTTTCCCTTTCTTTTCACCCTTTGAGGGAACGGAGGTCTAAGAATGGGAGTAGGTGGTTTGACACGAGTGAGATCACCTTAGGGTCCCTCTTGGGGCTCGTCTTGCCTTTCTCGAGTTGCTTCTAATTCTCCCTCCTCATTCCCGAGATTTTCATCCCCAAACCCTAAATCCTCAACAACGCCCTCTTCCACTTCTAGCTCATAATCCACCGGGGTAGATGGCCCTGGTAGCGTGTTTCCGCTTCTCAATGTGACCGCTTTAACATGCTCCTTGCCATGACCTTGGGCACCTCTGTGTTCGATGGAAGAGTTCCCATTTGTCTGGGAGCACTACTTTGCTCCCATCGAGGGTCATTGTTCCTCTGGTTTCTTCTTAGTTCATCGGTCACTGCTGTTTGGCTTTTTATGAAAGTCTCTAGAACATCTCTTAGCGACTCATCGCTCTTGGAATTGGAATGTTGACCTTTGTCGTAGCTTGACGGACGGTTGTTTTGGCCATTGTTACCTCCTTGGGGATGATCGGGATACACTTTGCCATAACTACTCGCATTGGCATGTGGTCTCGCTTTGTAATTATTTCCATATCCTTGGGGATGACTTTGCACCGGACGATTTTGGTACCCCCGTGTATTGCCATATCCCCCAAAACTACCCTTGTTATGCTTGTTGTTGTTGTTGTAGTCCATGCGATTTACCCCCACTTAAGGCCTCAAGTTCCTTCCTTGGTCTCCTTGTGCCATATTCAGTAACCTATTCATCTTGTCTGAAAGACTTTTCAGTGTCTCCTGTTTTTCTCCTTTTCATGCATACGACGGTCCTTGGTATTCTGGACCGCTTCCACTTCGTTATACTCGTAGCTTTAGAGCGCAACTTGCTCCACTACATCAAATACTTCACCCGGAGCTATAGATAGAAGTGACCCTCATGAACCGGCATTAACCGCCATTTGAGATGCTTGACTCAACCCCTAGTAGAACGTCTTGTTCAAGACCTCATCGCAGATTTGATGATCCGGACACTTTCTCAGCAACTGTTTGAACCTTTCCCAAGTCTCTCCAAGAGTTTCACCCCGGAGTTGGGTATAGTTGTTGATGTCCTTCAGAAGTAAGCCCTCCTTGCGAGGAGGTACATATTTTAAAAGGAATGCTCGTTCTAAGCTTTCCCAATCTCGCTTCTCGTGAAGAGGTAACGTCATGTACCATGCCTTTGCCGCTCCTCCCAAAGAGATGGGAAGTAGCTTGGTCTTGACTAGATCTTGAGGATAACCACTGGCTGTAGTCTCTACGCCGTCTTCAAGAAGCTTTAGATGATTGTGGGCATCGACAGTGTTGCCCATGAACTGCGGGTTTGTTCTTAACAGACTCAGCATCACTGATGTAAGCTCAAAATCCAGGACTCGGTAATTATAATCTGCCCTTCTTTTATGTCGTGGTTGACGAGGTCGTTGACTTCCTCTTCCCCTCCTCCCTCGCGGTCCTCTAGGGGGAAGCGGGGGCAGAGAAGGCATGTCGTCATCTTTAGCATAGTAATTGTAGTTACGACGGTTTTAGAGATTGACTGATTTTTAAAGGAACTGAAGAACATGTTACAAAGAATGTCAAAGAATCTTCTGCGACATCTTGTGTAACATTGTTGACGGCGTCTCGGCAAACATCCTGATCAACAGAAATCAGGAAAGTGCCGTTTCTACAGAAAGTGTGAAGACGATTAGGAGATTCCAGAAACGACTTCAAATCTGGAAAAAAGAAAGACGGTGATTAAGAGAAAACCCATTAGGGTTAGTACTCATCCTCGATTGCTATAAAAGCTTAGGCTACCCCATTAGCAATCGTGTGGTTCTTTATTTGTTTCCTAGCAATAATTTCCAAGGTTCTTAGACGTGAAGGTTTGCGGGCTGAGAAATTGCAGATTGAGCTTAGGGTATTGTGCATCACATAACTATTGAGAGTTAGGTGATTGAGGGTTTACTGATCGCGTGAGTGAAGACTGCACGCAACCACCAAGTTATACGAAGACTTGAACTGACAGAGCAAGGAGATTGCTCGAAGAGTGGAATCAAGACGGAGTCTTTCATTCAGGGGGAGACCCTGAGATAGATTGCACTGTAAGACGTAGCATAAAGTATAGATCTAGGGATGATCACAGGTACTTGTATGTTCTGACGAATTACTGATAAGTGAAATCTTTCCACTAGGTTGAGAGCCCCCAGACATAGGTGACGTTGCACCGAACTGGGTAAACAATTTGTTGTGTCATTATTTATAGCTTTATATTTACTGTCCTGCATTATCTACACAAGAAGTCATACACAAAGTTACAGCTTCATATGTAACATTGTGTGTGGCATCTTGCACGACTAGCTGATCAAAATTTCAATTGGTATCAGAGGGGGCACCTATAGCTTTAGGTGAGTTCCTAAAACAAATATTTTGATCAAAGATGGACAATACCAGAGAAGGAGGATCCAGAAATCAACCACCTGTTCAAGATGGAAGTAACTACGGCTATTGGAAGGCTCGGATGTGTGCCTTCATGAAGTCACTTGACAACAAAACATGGAAGGCTGTGATCAATGGTTGGAATTCCCCACAACTCAGTGACAACGACGGTAACCCTATCGGTCCAAAACCAGAAAAAGATTGGACTGATGATGAAGACGAGGAATCACTGGGAAACTCTCGAGCTCTAAATGCTATCTTCAACGGCGTTGACAAGAACGTATTCAGATTAATCAACACGTGCACAACTGCCAAATCCGCATGGGACATCCTTGCAGTTGCATATGAAGGAACAACCAAGGTTCGAGAACAAAAACTGCAATACTTAACAACCAACTTCGAAGCCCTTGTTATGAAAGAAGACGAATCAATTGCAGAATTCAATGTTCGTAATCGTGATCTAGCCAATGAATCCTATTCTCTAGGAGAACCAATGTCTGATGAAAATCTGGTTAGAAAAACCCTTCGTGCTCTTAGCCCGAGATTTAAAATGAAGATCACCGCAATTGAGGAAGTTCATGACCTCAAGGTCTTAAAATTCGATGAGCTAATGGGGTCTCTAATGACCTATGAGTTGTCTCTGCCTAACATCGACAAAAGGAACAAAGGAGTTGTTTTCAAAAGCTTAACACACAAGCAACCAGATCCTGAGGAATCTGATTCTGACGAAGACATCGATTCTACAATGGCCCTTCTCACAAAAAATTACAACAAAGTCATGAGAAGATTCAGTCGAATGGGTGGACGGAATGTCACAACAAATGCCAGAAACAAAGCTCCACAAAAAGCTCAAACAGGAGGAAGTCTTGACAGACCAAATAGGAGTGGGGAAGAAAACAACAAAAACAAAAGACTTCAATGTCATGAATGTGAAGGATTCGGCCACCTCCGTAGAGAATGTCCAAATTTCCTCAAACAACAAAAACGAGGTTACAATGCCACCCTATCAGATGATGACAATGAAGATAGCAGATCTGATGAGGTACGCAACTTTGTTGCATTCACTACTACTACTCTTGTCTGTAACATTGATAATTCTGCCAATATTAATGATAATCACCACCATCCAACTCCAAATGAGAATTGGACTAGAGAGCAACTAGTCGAGGCATACAAAGGCTTACATACCAGATGGATCAAGGAAACTCTGATACTTGATCAACAAGGTGAACGGATTATCAGTCTTACCAACGACAAGTCTAGATTTCTAGAGACGATCGTGGAGCTAAAACGCGAAATCACCAGACTTAATGGAGAAATTAGTCTTATGACTAAATCGGTAAAGATGATGAATCTTAGCACGGAAAGCCTTGACAAGATCCTATCAGTAGGAAAGTAGTCCAAGGATACGACGGGACTAGGGTACTCACACGATATCCCCTCAACAGCAGTGACGAAGTTTGTCCCACAACAAGCCATGGTTGACAAGAAACCACTGGATGCCCCAACACATCCTACAGAACGACCTACAACAAATGCCATGACATCTTCTACAATATGTTCGTGTCAAGCAACTGTCAGAAGACATCCTCCACGCAGATAACAATACTACAGAAGACCAGCTCATCAATATCAATGGATATGTCATTACTGTGGTCAACAAGGTCACATCAGACCTTTTTGTTTTCAACTTCTTGGGAGGAAGCAAGCTCAACTACCATAAAAGAGACATCAAAGGCATCTCTCAACTCCTCAGAAAACATCCCGCCTTGAATGGAAACCTAAGAACCTAGTCTATCGAGCTAATGTTGCATATACATCCTTAAGTGCATCAACAAACAAGGACTGGTATCTCGACAGTGGATGTTCTCGACACATGACAGGTACTCCAGAGTTTCTTTCCAATCTCAAATTATTTACAAACTGTTATGTTACTTTTGGAGATGGGATTCGAGCATGAATCATTGGAAAAGGAGTACTCAAGAATTTAGGAGCTTCCTGCCTAACTGAAGCATTGCTTGTAGAAGGACTTAAGGCAAACCTGATTAGCATCAGCCAGATCTGTGATCTAGGTTCAGAAGTGAAATTTACTGAAGAAGGCTGTGTAGTAAAAGACTCCGATCAAGTCACTGTTCTACAAGGAATCCGCTCAATGGATAACTGTTATAGCTGGTCTCCCGACTCACATATCGAAGCGGCAAAGTGTCTAGTCTCCAAAGCAGAAGAAATCAAACTATGGCACAGAAAATTTGGACATCTAAATCTTCAAAGTATGCAGAAGGCAATCTCCGAGCAGGCCATTACAGGAATTCCGAACCTGAAAATAGTAGAAGGAAAGATTTGCGGAGAATGTCATATTGGAAGGCAAACCAAGATGTCACACAAGAAGCTACATCATATCACCACCTCTCGAGTACTTGAGCTGATACATGTTGACCTCATGGGGCCAATGCAAGTTGAAAGTCTTGGAGGAAGACGATATGTCTTTGTATGTGTAGATGATTATTCCCGATACACTTGGGTTGACTTCCCTCGTGACAAATCAGATACCTTCTCGATCTTTAAGAATTTGTGCATCCATGTCCAACGAGAAAAAGGGGAGACAATTGGCAAAACAATTCGTCTTCGTAGTGATCATGGTCGAGAGTTCGAAAACAGCAAGTTTGCAGAATTCTGCAACTCAGAAGGAATAGCTCATGAGTTCTCAGCACCAATCACTCCCCAACAAAATGGCATTGTTGAGCGCAAAAACAGGACTCTACAAGAGATGGCTAGAGTTATGATGCTGGCAAAAGACATACCAACTCAATTTTGGGCAGAAGCACTTAACACTGCTTGTCATATCCACAATCGAGTCACTCTCCGACCAGGTATGTCAGTAACTCATTATGAAATATGGAGGGGGAGAAAGCCAAATGTTAAGTACTTCCATATCTTTGGATCCACTAGTTATATTCTGGCTGATAGAGAGCCTCGTCGAAAGCTTGATCCAAAGAGTGATGAAGGCATCTTCCTTGGTTACTCGAGGAATAGTCGTGCGTACCGGGTCTTCAACAAACGAACCAAGACCATGATGGAATCAATCAATGTTGTTGTTGATGATGACTGTGAAGGTGCCTCAAAAGATGCAACAGACGAAGACGGAGTCTATCCTCCAAACAATGTTAGGAAGGATACTACTACGGATGTCAGAGTGGATGCTAGCAGCAAATCAGAAAACAATGATGCTAGTCCAAAAGTCGATAACGATGAACCAGTTCCTGAAACCAGCAACAAGAATCCCTCGCGAAGAATCCAGACTAATCATCCTATCTCTGGAGTAATTGGAGACCGCAATGAAGGCATACGGACTCGGTCAAAAACTCCTGAAGACTACAACGAGGTGATAGGTAATATATGCTTCGTTTCAAAGGTTGAACCCAAAAATATCAATAAAGCCATCAATGATGAGTATTGGGTCAATGCTATGCAAGAGGAACTGATTCAATTTGAGAAGAATCAGGTGTGGGAACTGGTGCCCAAGCCAAGTGAAGAAAATATCATTGGCACAAAATGGATTTTCAAAAACAAGTCCGATGAGCTGGACAACATCACTCGCAACAAAACCAAGTTAGTTGCTCAAGGGTATACTCAAATTGAGGGAATCGACTTCGATGAGACCTTTGCTCCTGTAGCAAGACTTGAAGCAATCCGTCTCCTACTAGGGATATCATGCCATCTATAGATAAAGCTCTACCAGATGGATGTCAAAAGTGCATTCCTGAATGGGGACCTCAATGAAGAAGTATATGTGTCACAACCCAAATGATTTGTTGATCCTCACTTTCCTGATCATGTGTATAAACCCAAGAAGGCTCTCTATGGGTTGAAACTGTAGGGTTTTGGAGCGTTCTAGATCGTCATCGTGATAGCGGAAGCAATAAAAAGATAATCTACTCCAAACCTTGTCCAAGAACATTTAAACCATTAAATCCCAAAGCAAAATCTATTCCACAAGATGTTTACCTTTAAGTCTTGTTTGAATCGATAAAGAAGAACGTTCGGATCTTCTTCTCTAAAGCAAGTCCACACCAAGAGGATGATCTTCAAGATCCTTCACTTAATTGCCTACTAGAACAATTAAATGAAGAACAAGAGAGCAAGATGGAGGAGAAGAACAAGGGGTGGCTGGCCACACTAGAGAGAGAGAGAGATTTTGTGAGTGTTTTGTGATTAAAATGATTAATGAATCAAAGTCTTGCATTTAATCCATCATCCAACTCACAAGTATGGGTTTAAAGTGATTGGTATGGGCTTAAAGGTGCTTTAACCCATACCCCTTAAATCACTCACCTCTTAATCCACAACCACCAACTAAGCATGGTGTTGTGTGGCCCCCAAAATGGCCCCACCAAGTGGGCCGGCCATATGGCCTTATTGGGCCCTTATTGGGCCGGCCATGAGGCTTCATGGGCCGAGCCCAATGGGCCCTCCCGTGTTGTCTCATGCCGCGTCCAAAAGTTTCCCGACCTTTTGTCGTTACTTATCAAACAAAGTCCGACGCGATATCGACGAAAAACTCAATTTTTCTCGATTCGCTAATTATTCTCTCAAACCGAACCTATGGCACAAAACCTCCAGTTTTGTCCATATACTTCTCCTTAAGAAACATCCATGTTTCCTTGTCTCAAGTTATCCGTCTTGTATGTGTGTGACCCTCTAGGCTCATGCCACCGTTGGCAGATCGGCGCAAGACTCGCTCTTGCCCGATCCATCATAAGTGGTCTCTAGTAAAACATTATGATTACCCAAGGTGCACGATGATCGATGATTCGACTTAACCTTTGTGCGTACAAGTCACCATCCTTTTATCTCTAGATATCCCGATTGATCTCAAGGCATAGAGTCGTCTCCCTTGTTCAATCAATTATTGTTACTTGATATGCGAGATGACTGAGGACTGATAACCCGTATCATTTGCATGGCCATGCTTTTCCTCTCAGTCAGTCTCCATCAAGAGGCCTTCTAACGGATATCTTTCCCATACCGTAGTATGAGGGATAAATCCCTTAGCCGTCTTTCGTGTCACTCATGCAACCCGTTCCGCCACCCAATCATGCCCTTCATAGCAATCCTTTTACAGAAAGCGTTTGGCGCAAGTTAAAGTCGTACGTTCATTGCACAGTGATCACAAAGACTCCTTGGTCTAAGGACGTCGTGACAAGCTATCGCATCTGAATATGTTTATGACTTAATCTATGAAAACACTATTCAACGCGGGTCGTCCGATATCAATCACCTCATGATATCTATGATATGGTTCCAGGATCCCACATCCTTATGACAAGTAGAACTACGTCATTAAGAACCATCCTCATACTGGTCGCTTTCAAGGAAGCATAGGTTGACTAGGGACTCGTTAAGTGTGATCCGTATAGATTTATGGTTCTACCACTTTAGTGGTCATAAATCAGATCATGCTTAACATATTACTTCAACACATAAGTAATATAAAGCCGTTTATATTTATACATTACAAACGATGATATTTGTACATAGACGTTTACATGCTAATACCAATTGGACTAGGGCACAAATGCTATCAGAAACAAGCACCAAGGGCTTGGTATGAAAGGCTCACAAAATTCTTGATCCTAAGCGGCTATACTAGAGGAGGAGTCGACAAGACTCTTTTTGTGAAGAATGAGGACGGGAATTTAATGATAGCCCAAATATATGTCGATGACATTGTCTTTGGAGGGATGTCAAAAAGGATGGTAGAGAAATTTATTGAACAGATGTAATCAGAATTCGAGATGAGCATGGTAGGAGAGCTTACCTATTTCCTAGGCTTCCAAATCAAACAGTTGAAAGATAGCACCTTCATATCTCAGAGCAAATATGCGAAGAATATTGTCAAGAAGTTTGGGCTAGAGAAAGCCTCACATAAAAGGACACATGCAGCTACACATATCAAGCTAACTAAAGATGATCCAGGAGAAGCCGTCGACCAACACCTACATAGAAGCATTATCGGTAGTCTGCTCTACCTTACTGCAAGTCCACCAGATATTGCCTACTCTGTAGGAGTATGTGCATGATATCAAGCTAATCCCAAGGTTAGTCATCTCTCCCAAGCTAAAATAATTATAAGATATATCTCTGGGACTACAGACTTGGGTTTATTATACTCATTCGACACATCCTCTACCCTAGTGGGGTATTGTGATGCCAATTGGGCTAGAAACACAGCGGATAGGAAAAGCACATCTGGAGGATTCTTCTTCATTGGCAATAACCTCATATCATGGTTTAGTAACAAACAAAACTGTGTTGCCCTTTCTACTGCCGAATCGGAGTATATTGCTGCTGAGAGTAGCTGCACACAACTACTATGGATGAAGCTGATGTTGGTCGAATACAATGTCAGACAGGAAGCCATGACTTTATATTGTGATAATGTCAGTGCCATCAACATCTCCAAAAATCATGTCCAACACAGTAAGACCAAACACATTGAAATTAGACACCACTTCATTCGAGAGCTGGTCGAAGATAAGAAGATCAACTTAGACCACATCCATACAGAGAAGCAACTTGCTGATATTTTCACGAAGGCATTAGATGCGAGCAGATTTGAGTTCCTCAGGTCGTCACTCGGTCTGTGCACCATCAACGAATAATAGAAGTTGCTGATACGGTTGAGAGGAGTTAGTTGGTGCCTCTTCATGAACCGGTCAAAAATCCCAACACATGCCATTGGGCCAAGCATACCAAAAGCCCATATAAAGGAAGCAAAGGTCACAAAAGATATGCTCAAACTTCAACAAATTTTATTTGAATCTACCTGTTTTCAAAATCAAAACCTAGTCTGCCTCTTCTCGCTTTCGCTTTCGTCTCCCTCACCTTCACACTCTGCAACGAAAAACCACAGATATGGTGAAGACTCGTAGCACTTTAGCACCAAGGAAGGCCACTGGGAGTAAACGATCCGAAACCCAAGAAAGCAGAAGCAAAAAGCTCCAAGAGCAGCAATCCAAAAACCAACAAACATGGAGTTCGAATCAAAGGACCAAAGACGCTGAAGAAAACTGAAGAATCTCCCAAAGAAACCTCACCGGAGGAAGCCCCAATGCCCACCTTTTCTCGAGTTCCTCAACGATCTCGAACCGGAAGCTCTGCATTCTCCATGACAGACCTAACAGGGCCAGAAAGAGAGACTGATCTTGGGGAAGAAAGCCGAGAAGCGTCCATGCAAATTGTTCCTATTCCAGTATCAAAAAATGTCCCAGTAATTGAATTCTCCAATATTTCAAACACCGATACCTCTAGAAATAGTGATTTGTTGGAATCACTACTGGAAAACCAAGACCCTCCTCAAGAAAGTGTGGTAGAAGAACTGATAAACCCTGAAGGAGAACAGGAAGACTTGACCCCGGTCAGTCATGGGTTGGAGCGTATTGTTGAAGGAGAAGGAGAAGGAGAAGAAGAAGGAGCAACAGATGTCATTCCTAAAGCCACAAACGAGGTTGTAGTAGAAGAAGAAGTCGCTGACTCGGAAGAAGCCGAGGAAGAAGCTGAGAAGGACAACAGTGTCGCCACAATTAACACAGAAGAAGTTCCTCTGGATGCCAGAGAAAATGCGACAGAAGATGCTACTGAGGCACCACACACGGTGTTGTCATCTCTGAAGAAGAAGGTACTAGAAGAAAATGAAAGTCTAGCTATGATGGTTGAAAAACTCAAAGAAACCAAGAAGAGGAAGGAGGTGAAAGATGCTGGAGGCCCCAGCAACAAAAAGAAGAAGATGTACGTCAAGGAAAAAGGGAAGAAAAGTATCTCCAAAAGGAGATTAGTGGATGAAACAACTGATGACGAGGAAGAGGAGGTTACTACAAGGAAAGCGAAGAAGGAAGAATGCCTGAAGACGGACAAGAACACATTGAGTGTTCCTTACGACAACGTGTCATTTCACTCTGCGGACGGTGCCAAACGGTGGGAATTCGTGTTCAAGAGAACGGCGTATCCCGAGAAGACCCTGTCATCAGAACTGCTGGGACTAGAAGTCATTGTCCAACTTCTGGAGCAGGCAGAACTTATGAAGACCGTCACGAACATTGGTAACCACTATCCCCTCTTGGTCAAAGAATTCATCGCCAACTTGCCTACAAGGTTTGGGACTCCGGATGATCCGGACTTTGAGAAAGTGTATGTTAGAGGCATCTGCTTCAACATCTCCTCTGATGTCATAAATGACTTCCTGGGGAGAAAGCGTGTTCGATCTATGCCTCCACCTGACTTGAACAAGGTACTCCGTGAGATTACCGGAGACAAAAGCAGAAAGTGGCAGACCAAAGGCACTGTGGCAACATCAGACCTTACATCCAAGTACTCCATTCTCTTTTGCATCGGAGTAGCAAAATTGGGCTCCCTCCACACACGCATCCTCTATCAAACCAGAACTGGTGATACTCATCTTCCAAATAGGTACTGGGTCTACCCTTGATTTTGGACAATTTGTTATTGATCATCTTATCCGACATGCCAGATCACCTACTGTAAAAATACCTATTGCCTTTCCCTCCCTTATCTCTGAGCTGCTTGTACATCAACACCCCGTAGTGTTGAAGACAACGCATAAGGTTGGCAAACGAGGAGGGCTAATTGTGGTAAGCCACAAGCTGTTTGAGGGCAAGTGTAAGGACCGCTCCCGGTCAATTTGGGTCAATTTGGGTCAATTTTGTGAAAAATGGATGAAAATTTAATAATTCGCGATTTGACCAAATTTTGACCCGAGAGTCACCGAGGACTACTATTTGAGCCATTTTAAGTTGGAATTGTAATACTATGGATATTAGGTTCATATGAAAGCTAAAATTTAGCGAAACATCACGGTTCCGACGGTTTCGAAAAACGTGTCCGTTTCGGACGATTTCGGGTCCGAAATGACAAAAGTGGCTTGCGGGACCCCTCTACTTTACACTTGTCATGTATCTAGAGGGGGGGAGACTTTTGAGTGATTAAAAAATTAATTGTTTTAATTTAGATTTAAAAGAAAATGGAAAATAGGTTTATTTTATTAGTTTAATGTTTAAATAATTATATTTAAGTTATAAGAAGGGGGGAGGGGTTGATTCTCGGCAGAACACAAGGAAGAAGAAAGAGAAAGAGAAAGAGAAAGAGAAAGAAGAAAGAAGGAAGAAGAAGAGAAAAGATTGTGGCGATTTCCCGACGTTCCGACCGTCCAAACGTCTTGATTTTTGTGTATTCGGGTTCTCCTCGTCGTGGGCTACAAGAGGTATGTTTTGGATTCTCATTTCCTTGAGTTTGGATTTATGGAGTTGTGGAATATGGATTGATTGAGGTTGGATTAGTGTTAAGGGGGTAGTTTGGAGCGTTTTGAGACAAACGGGAGGTTTGTCCGGTGACCGGGAGCTCGCCGGAGCTCCGGCCGGTCACCGGAGGTGGGGCCCGCGTGCCCGGAGTTCGGGTTTTTACGTGTTATGCAATCCCGGAAAATCCCTAGAACACTAATTCGTGACTTTGGAAGAAATTGGAATTAATTTGGCTAAAATGTGTTTGTTTCGCTAAACTTTAAAGTCGAGATTAAATCCCCCGGAGGTCGGAACGTAATTCCGTCAATTTTATTGGTGATCTCAAATTTAATTATGCGCGTAGAATAAATTTGAGAATTGTTGGAATTGAATTGTGGGAAAAGATTATTTATTATTTGAGGAACCTTAATGACGGGATTGAGTCGCTCGGGCGTCGGAATTTGGTTCCGTCGATTGCGTTGGACCCCTTGAATATAATTATGATTTGTTGATGCGAAAACGGAATTTTTCGGGGTCCCGAGGTCATTTTAGCGTTTCCGGGCAGATTCGGGAAAGTGTGCGAATTGGGCCGTTCCGGGTCCTTTTTGGCAACTCGGTGTAATTAGGAAGTATTGGAGTGATCGGGACTCATTGGGGTGTACTTGGGCGTTAGTTTCGTTAGAATCGGACTTCGATCAATTGCTAAAGTTTGTGCGTTTGTCGTTATTAGATTCTTCCATCGCTCGTGGAAAGGGAAGGATTTAGACGTGGTGTCGCGAGAGACTTGGAGCTAACGTTGGATAATTATCGAGGTAGGGAAAAGTAGCCGTATATCCGTACATGACTTGGGAAAGTTACTAGTAATTGCATGTGGGCACCTTTTGTGTTCTTAGTATATGTATGTGTAGAATTGCATGTGGGCACCGGTTGTGTCTATAGGTTGATTATACTACAGCGACGTGCCATTCCGCTGTATGCTTTATTGGGGGTGTTACCGCTTTACTCATTGCGTTTGGTTTGAATGTGTTATGCTTGTTCAATTGTGAGTAATGGTAAATTGTGATATGACGTGTTTGAAGATGTCGTGCCTTAACATGTAAATTGAAATGATTTGAGTTGAGTATATTCTTCACTATGGTTGAACTGTATTGTGAGTAAATGGTAAATGCGATTTGATGTGTTTGAAGATGTTGTGCCTTAACATGTAAATCGATATGACTTGAGTTGATTATTTCTCTCCTGTGGTTGAAATGTTTTGTGGATGATGGTTACGGGCGGGAGCCCAGTGTGTGTGGATGTTGGTTACGGGCGGGAGCCCAGTGTGCGTGGTGGTTTGTGTTTGTTGCTGGTTGACGCCCAGGTGGGAAAGATACGTCCGTGATCTCCGTTCGGGTGGGGTAGATTTGCGCTCTTACCGCGCTTCTCCATCCATGCCGCGAAGAGGCGTCCACGCCTTTCGATTAGCAATCGAAGAAGTGGGGGGCAGACCAGGCCCAGACAGCTAGCCACTGTAAACTGGCGGCCGCGAAGAGGTTTCACGCCTACGACTAGCTATCGAAAAGTGGGAGGCAGACCAGGCCCAGACAGCTTGCGACTGTAAACTGGCGTGTTATAGGTTGCATCACCTGGTCGTGTAGACCTTGTCCAACACCGTGCGTGTTTGGCAAGATGGACTCGACGAAGTACCCGGATTGTTGCCTTTCCTTGAGTGAAAGGTTTGTTTGATTGATGTTGCTTGGTTGATTGTGTGATGATTTGAGTATTGAGAATGAGACGAAATGTTTGGATAATGGTTGAGTTTTACTATTGATCTTTTTCGAACTGTGCTTATGTATCACCCTGTCAATTACTTGTATGCCGTTGTCAGTCGGGTATCCGTTGCGGTGAGCGTAAATGCTCACCCCCTGCTACTCTTCCTGCAGACAGGTGAGGATCGTGATTGTGGATAGGAGGACATCTCGAAGCTGGAGGAGCTGGAGAGTCCGGGTTGTTTTGGGCGTGTTAGTTGACGTACAATTTAGTGTCGACGTTTTGTTGTTTCTTGATCATACTTTGAGTCTCTGACTCGTGTTGTATATTCTTTTGAGCAGTTATAAAATTCGCGGTTCATTGTATTTGTGTTCTTTTTATTTGGTTACTATTATTGTTTCAGTTGTTTCGGACACTGATTCCTCGTTCGCGTTCCGGGCTCGGTCTCTACCGAATTTGGGGCGTGACAGTTTGGTATCAGAGGTTAGGTTTAACACCTCTAGCCGTACGTCAACTAGGTGGGTAGAGTTAGTCCATTAGGCTCCTGTCGTGTGTTGGTTGTGCAAGGTCAGAAATCGTGCGTGATTTTTCCGTGAGATATTTTCACCGTCGCGACTTGACTCAGGGGCGCCCCTGGGTCAAACGTGACGGTAGTGATGTCCGATCGTTACCTCTTAGTTCGGGGACGCCTGGACCGGGTTGTGACGACGTGATATCAAAATGGGGTTTTGTGATTGAAAAGGGAAATTGTTGAAAATATGGGCAAGTTCGAAATTGATGTTGACCTTACTAGTCATGTTCAAAAAAAAAATCTTACATGTTGAATAAGTTTTAAAATGCGAGATGTAGCTAAGTATGCGGGGTGATTGTGACTGTGGTAGGTTGTGTGATGCCATGTGTGGTGATTGTGTGAGCATATGTTGATTGCGAGCATGTGAAATATGTATGATAATACGTTGTTTGTAGACATGTGTGTCCAGAGTATATGAACGCCCGTATAATGAGCGTGCTCGTTGTGTTGTGAGTTCTGGAACTGAGTGTGTACGTGTATTTGTGCAGTAGATACATACGACATGACACCTAGACCTAGGAGAGGTAGGTCGGCCAGATTGCCGACGCAACCGCCCACCGTCGAGCCAGTTGAGGCGACGGGTGGACCGGCAGCTCCCGCTGGGGAGGATCGGAGGAACGACACGGGACCATCGATGGTTCCGCCCAACGTTCCGCCAGTTGCGGACCCACCTACTGCGGCCATTCTAGGAGAGCTGACCCGCACAGTGCAGAGTTTAGTGGCAATCATTGCGCAGAGAGAGTCTGCATCGCCAGCCCCGCAGACTCCGCCGACTACTGCTACTACTATTCCAGCGAGGTCCGTTCAGGCCGAGGGCCATACGGCACATGCGCTGAGGGATTTTCTGAGGTTGGATACACCCTCATTCTACGGGGAGCCAGACCCTGATATGGCGGAGCGATGGCTGGATCAGATTACGCGGAACCTGGACACGTCCGGGATCATGGACGAGCACACCAGGGTGTCCTTTGCAGCTCATCAGCTGAAGGACAACGCCTACCATTGGTGGAGGCGCGTGCAGGACCGAGTCGGGGGTGACTACCGAGTATTCGAGACGCTCTTCCTGGAGCAGTACTTTCCGGAGTCTGCCAGGGAGGAGCGACAGCAGCAGTTCCTGGAACTGCGACAGGATGGTTTGTCGGTGGCAGAGTACGAGGCTAGGTTTACGACGTTGTCTCGCTTTGCACCAGAGATGGTGGTGACTGAGGCTCACCGATGCAGGAGGTTTGAGAGGGGACTTAGGACCTCGATTCTGGATCGAGTCCTCGCCCTGAGGATTCGAGTGTACTCTGAGCTGGTCGACACGGCAGTGGCCGTAGAGCGAGGTATTAGGGAGGCCGCGAGAGCCCGTGAGAGTAGACCGCGACCGAGCAGCGTCGCAGGTCTGTCCGAGTCCCGAGACTCGAGGAGGCAGAGGATCGTGGGGTCTTTCAGACCACAGTCTCAGTTTAGCGGACCGAGACAGTCGGGTTCAGTGGCATCAGTGGGGCCCGTCGTTGCAGACCAGAGGCCAGTATGTTTTCTCTGCCAGCAGCCAGGCCATATGAGGCGCGATTGCCCGCGCAATAGAGGACCCACAGCACTACCGGCGACGAGTAGTCGGTTCAGTCAGGGGAGTCGACCGAGCGGCAGCGAGGTTAGGTGCTACCTATGTGGCCAGACGGGACACATAGCTAGGGAATGCCCCGGTCAGGGTGGGGGAACGTCAGTGCAGCGACCGCAGCAGTCGCACACGGCACAGTCGCCGCAGGCTCGCCAGCGTCAGGGCCAGCCGTTGAGATTTTCGCAGCCATCTACGAGCGCACCAGTTCCGAGGCAGCAGTTGAGGTCCGCACAGCCGGCGTCTGGCGCGTCAGCTCCGAGACAGGGAGCGCAGGCGCCGCAAGGCAGAGTGTATGCTGTCGGCGACTCACGTGCTGCAGGACCGTCCCCAGACCCTTCGGTCGCTCACGGTACGTTACTGTTGTATAACTCTTGGGCGTCATTTCTGTTCGATACGGGCGCATCGCATTCCTTTATTTCTGCTGCTTGTGCTGAGATGCTGGGGCTAAGCAGTGAGCCGTTGAGTCCACCTCTGTGCCTTGACACACCAGTCGGAGGTGAGGTTGTGTTGACTAGAGTGTGCCGAGCCTGCGAAGTTAGAGTAGCAGACCTTTCTTTCCTTTGTGACCTAATCGTGCTGGGTATGACTGCCTTCGACGTGATCTTAGGCATGGATTGGCTTGCGAGGTACCGTGCGTACATCGACTGTTATCGGCGACGGGTGACAGTGTCAGCAGGCAGCACGACCGTTTCGTGTTCGCTGGGCAGCAAGAGCGGAATTCTCCTATCGGCATTATACACCGTTGATGAGGTGTCGATCGTGCAGAGCCGAGAGTTACCGCGAGTAGTATGCGAGTTTCCAGAGGTCTTTCCCGAGGAGTTGAGTGGGTTGCCGCCAGTTCGCGAGGTAGAATTCAGGATCGACCTGATGCCGGGGACGGCGCCGATATCAGTAGCGCCTTACAGATTCGCGCCAGCAGAACTGACCGAGCTGAAGACTCAGCTCGAAGAACTCCGAGAAAAGGGGTTTATACGTCCGAGCACATCACCGTGGGGAGCGCCAGCACTCTTCGTGAAGAAGAAGGGTGGAGCGCTGAGGATGTGCATAGATTACCGGAAACTGAACCGGGTCACGGTGAAGAACCGGTACCCGATGCCGAGAATCGACGATCTATTCGACCAGTTGAGAGGGTCGACGTGCTTTTCGAAGATCGATCTACGTTCGGGATACCACCAGTTGCGAGTCCGGGAGGAGGACGTCGCAAAGACCGCGTTTCGGACGCGGTATGGGCATTACGAGTTCCTAGTAATGCCCTTCGGGTTGACAAACGCGCCTGCAGCGTTCATGGATCTGATGAACCGCATATTCCGGCCGTTCTTAGATCAGTTTGTAGTGGTTTTCGTAGACGACATCCTGGTCTACTCTCAGAGTGAGGAAGCGCATGTGGTGCATTTGAGGGCTGTCTTGACTTTACTGCGCACGCATCAGTTGTATGCCAACCTGGAGAAGTGCGAGTTTTGGCTCGCCGAGGTGAAGTTCCTCGGACATGTCGTTTCGGCCGACGGCATACTGGTCGATCCGGCGAAGGTCGACGCGGTCTCGAAGTGGGCGCAGCCCACGAACGTCTTCGAGATTCGTAGCTTCTTGGGTTTGGCGGGTTATTATCGACGGTTCGTACAGGACTTTGCGCGCCTAGCCGCGCCTTTGACTTTCCTTACGCGCAAGGGAGTCAAGTTTGCGTGGACTGAGGACTGTGAGCGTTCATTTACAGAGCTGAAGGCTCGCCTGACTACCGCTCCAGTGTTGATAGTGCCAGAACGCGGAATTGGCTATGAGATCTATTGCGACGCGTCCGGTGAGGGACTAGGCTGTGTATTGATGCAGACAGGTAGGGTAGTTGCTTATGGCTCCAGGCAGCTGAAGACGCACGAGCGCAACTATCCTACACACGACTTGGAGTTGGCAGCAGTCGTGTTCGCACTGAAGATCTGGCGCTATTATCTGTACGGTGAGGGATTTCAGGTTTTCTCGGACCATAAGAGTCTCAGATATATCTTTACCCAGAAAGACCTGAATATGCGCCAGCGGCGATGGATGGAGCTACTTGATGATTACGACTTTGAGCTACTCTATCACCCGGGCAAGGCGAACGTGGTCGCCGACGCCCTGAGTAGGAAGTCGATCCATTGCCTTGCTAGCATAGCAGTCCGGGAGTGGGACATGATGGGAGAGCTTGGCACGTTTGGGCTTGAGCTAGAGGAGGTAACAGATCGTGTATCTATGTGCTCGTTGGTGGCGCGGCCCACACTACTTGCCCGAGTTTTGGAGGCGCAGTGTGAGGATGCCGAAGCAACGGCGATCCGGGCGAGGGTTGCTGACGGCATTGACGCAGAGGGTTGGGAGCAGAGCGCAGATTGGGGTTTGCGGTACCGAGGAGGGTTGTTTGTGCCACGTAGCTGTAGAGACGACGTGCTACGAGAGTCACATCATTCGCGTCTTACGGTGCACCCTGGTGGCACTAAGATGTACCGCGACATCAGACGTTATTTCTGGTGGAGCGGAATGCGGAGAGCGGTCGCGGAGTACATATCGAGATGCCTTACCTGTCAGCAGGTGAAGGCCGAGCATCAGCGTTCCTCTGGTTTGTTGCAGCCCCTGCCCATTGCTCAGTGGAAGTGGGAGCACGTCACGATGGATTTCGTGAGTGGTTTACCGAGATCGCCGAAGGGGCGTGATGCAGTATGGGTAGTGGTCGATCGGTTGACGAAGTCGGCCCATTTCCTGCCCATGAGGATGACTGACTCAGTCGACGTGTTGAGCACCCTATACATCCGTGAGATCGTCCGTCTCCACGGAGTTCCCGTATCGATAGTGTCTGATAGGGATCCTCGATTCACTTCCAGGTTCTGGCCGAGTCTTCAGACGGCTTTGGGTACTGAGGTCCTACTGAGTACAGCATACCACCCTCAGACAGACGGCCAGTCAGAGCGCACTATCCAGATTTTGGAGGACATGCTGCGTGCATGCGTATTAGATTTCAGAGGCTCGTGGGAAGACCATCTACCGTTGGTCGAGTTCGCCTACAACAATAGCTTCCAGTCCAGTATTGGGATGGCGCCTTTTGAAGCATTGTATGGGAGGCCGTGTAGATCGCCCGTGTGTTGGGCAGAAGTGGGGGACAAGAGTTTGATCGGTCCCGAACTTGTTCGAGAGACGACTGAGAAGGTCGCACTGATACGTGAGCGGTTGAAGACCGCACAAAGTCGGCAGAAGAGTTATGCTGACAGACGGCGCCGACCTCTTGAGTTCGCAGTTGGTGACCACGTATTTCTCAGGGTGAGTCCGAAGAAGGGACTGATACGGTTTAGCCGCGGCGGAGGCAAGCTAGCCCCGCGCTACATTGGGCCATTCGAGGTGTTAGGCAGAGTCGGAGCAGTTGCTTACCGTCTGGCTCTGCCACCGCAGCTTGGAAATGTGCATAACGTCTTCCACGTTTCCCAACTGCGGAAGTATCACGCAGACCCCTCTCACGTCATTGAGTGGGCGGATGTTGAGGTTGCTGATGATGTCTCATACGAGGAGAAGCCGGTGCTGATTGTAGATTCACGGGAGCAAGTCTTGCGTGGCAAGACTATCCGGCTAGTACGTGTACTTTGGCAGCATCACGGAGCTGAGTCGACATGGGAACGCGAGGACGAGATTCGCACGAAGTACCCAGACCTATTCAACTCTTGAGGTACATTTTAATTTCGCGGACGAAATTCTTTAAGGAGGGAAGGTTGTAAGGACCGCTCCCGGTCAATTTGGGTCAATTTGGGTCAATTTTGTGAAAAATGGATGAAAATTTAATAATTCGCGATTTGACCAAATTTTGACCCGAGAGTCACCGAGGACTACTATTTGAGCCATTTTAAGTTGGAATTGTAATACTATGGATATTAGGTTCATATGAAAGCTAAAATTTAGCGAAACATCACGGTTCCGACGGTTTCGAAAAACGTGTCCGTTTCGGACGATTTCGGGTCCGAAATGACAAAAGTGGCTTGCGGGACCCCTCTACTTTACACTTGTCATGTATCTAGAGGGGGGGAGACTTTTGAGTGATTAAAAAATTAATTGTTTTAATTTAGATTTAAAAGAAAATGGAAAATAGGTTTATTTTATTAGTTTAATGTTTAAATAATTATATTTAAGTTATAAGAAGGGGGGAGGGGTTGATTCTCGGCAGAACACAAGGAAGAAGAAAGAGAAAGAGAAAGAGAAAGAGAAAGAAGAAAGAAGGAAGAAGAAGAGAAAAGATTGTGGCGATTTCCCGACGTTCCGACCGTCCAAACGTCTTGATTTTTGTGTATTCGGGTTCTCCTCGTCGTGGGCTACAAGAGGTATGTTTTGGATTCTCATTTCCTTGAGTTTGGATTTATGGAGTTGTGGAATATGGATTGATTGAGGTTGGATTAGTGTTAAGGGGGTAGTTTGGAGCGTTTTGAGACAAACGGGAGGTTTGTCCGGTGACCGGGAGCTCGCCGGAGCTCCGGCCGGTCACCGGAGGTGGGGCCCGCGTGCCCGGAGTTCGGGTTTTTACGTGTTATGCAATCCCGGAAAATCCCTAGAACACTAATTCGTGACTTTGGAAGAAATTGGAATTAATTTGGCTAAAATGTGTTTGTTTCGCTAAACTTTAAAGTCGAGATTAAATCCCCCGGAGGTCGGAACGTAATTCCGTCAATTTTATTGGTGATCTCAAATTTAATTATGCGCGTAGAATAAATTTGAGAATTGTTGGAATTGAATTGTGGGAAAAGATTATTTATTATTTGAGGAACCTTAATGACGGGATTGAGTCGCTCGGGCGTCGGAATTTGGTTCCGTCGATTGCGTTGGACCCCTTGAATATAATTATGATTTGTTGATGCGAAAACGGAATTTTTCGGGGTCCCGAGGTCATTTTAGCGTTTCCGGGCAGATTCGGGAAAGTGTGCGAATTGGGCCGTTCCGGGTCCTTTTTGGCAACTCGGTGTAATTAGGAAGTATTGGAGTGATCGGGACTCATTGGGGTGTACTTGGGCGTTAGTTTCGTTAGAATCGGACTTCGATCAATTGCTAAAGTTTGTGCGTTTGTCGTTATTAGATTCTTCCATCGCTCGTGGAAAGGGAAGGATTTAGACGTGGTGTCGCGAGAGACTTGGAGCTAACGTTGGATAATTATCGAGGTAGGGAAAAGTAGCCGTATATCCGTACATGACTTGGGAAAGTTACTAGTAATTGCATGTGGGCACCTTTTGTGTTCTTAGTATATGTATGTGTAGAATTGCATGTGGGCACCGGTTGTGTCTATAGGTTGATTATACTACAGCGACGTGCCATTCCGCTGTATGCTTTATTGGGGGTGTTACCGCTTTACTCATTGCGTTTGGTTTGAATGTGTTATGCTTGTTCAATTGTGAGTAATGGTAAATTGTGATATGACGTGTTTGAAGATGTCGTGCCTTAACATGTAAATTGAAATGATTTGAGTTGAGTATATTCTTCACTATGGTTGAACTGTATTGTGAGTAAATGGTAAATGCGATTTGATGTGTTTGAAGATGTTGTGCCTTAACATGTAAATCGATATGACTTGAGTTGATTATTTCTCTCCTGTGGTTGAAATGTTTTGTGGATGATGGTTACGGGCGGGAGCCCAGTGTGTGTGGATGTTGGTTACGGGCGGGAGCCCAGTGTGCGTGGTGGTTTGTGTTTGTTGCTGGTTGACGCCCAGGTGGGAAAGATACGTCCGTGATCTCCGTTCGGGTGGGGTAGATTTGCGCTCTTACCGCGCTTCTCCATCCATGCCGCGAAGAGGCGTCCACGCCTTTCGATTAGCAATCGAAGAAGTGGGGGGCAGACCAGGCCCAGACAGCTAGCCACTGTAAACTGGCGGCCGCGAAGAGGTTTCACGCCTACGACTAGCTATCGAAAAGTGGGAGGCAGACCAGGCCCAGACAGCTTGCGACTGTAAACTGGCGTGTTATAGGTTGCATCACCTGGTCGTGTAGACCTTGTCCAACACCGTGCGTGTTTGGCAAGATGGACTCGACGAAGTACCCGGATTGTTGCCTTTCCTTGAGTGAAAGGTTTGTTTGATTGATGTTGCTTGGTTGATTGTGTGATGATTTGAGTATTGAGAATGAGACGAAATGTTTGGATAATGGTTGAGTTTTACTATTGATCTTTTTCGAACTGTGCTTATGTATCACCCTGTCAATTACTTGTATGCCGTTGTCAGTCGGGTATCCGTTGCGGTGAGCGTAAATGCTCACCCCCTGCTACTCTTCCTGCAGACAGGTGAGGATCGTGATTGTGGATAGGAGGACATCTCGAAGCTGGAGGAGCTGGAGAGTCCGGGTTGTTTTGGGCGTGTTAGTTGACGTACAATTTAGTGTCGACGTTTTGTTGTTTCTTGATCATACTTTGAGTCTCTGACTCGTGTTGTATATTCTTTTGAGCAGTTATAAAATTCGCGGTTCATTGTATTTGTGTTCTTTTTATTTGGTTACTATTATTGTTTCAGTTGTTTCGGACACTGATTCCTCGTTCGCGTTCCGGGCTCGGTCTCTACCGAATTTGGGGCGTGACAGCAAGCATGCTCCTGATCTTGTCAGGCCAGTCGAGCCACAAGTGCCGCCCCTCCAACCAAGACCACCAGCAGGGATGCAGTGATACTTGAAAGAGAGATAGTCGTGCTTGATAAGGACATCGTTAATCTGAAGACAGCCCTAAAGCATCTCTCCCAGCGACGATCACATTGTGCCAACCTCCTAAAGTCCATGTTCCCTCCTGGCTTCGAAGATGACGACACCACCTCTCTACCAAATGCTCCAGAAGAATCTACTCAAGATGCCTCCACTGACGCTACTGAAGAAGAGACTGCCAGTTCCAGCAGCAGCTCTGTTTAATTTCATAAACTTTCTGATTTCCGAACAACTGAACATCTTTATTTTGTAATTTTTGTTGAACACTGTTTCACACTTACTCTCGACTGCTGATCAGGAGTATGTGTGAGTTAAGTTTGGATTTGTTTCCTATTACCCTGCTTTGTTACAAATATATGTTAAATTTTGGCTCTTTTTGAGCCAGCAAGGGGGAACGCGCAATCACGAGGATACAAGAAAGATAGAGACGACGCGAAGACACGATGATACGCGAAGACACGATGATACACGCGGTGACACACACTATGCGCAAAAGACGTTACGAGACGCGAAACAAAAACAAAGACTTGATGACTGCCGATCGTGTGCATCGACAACAAATGCGATGCAGAATGCGAAGAAGAATGTTGTCCTTAAAAATAGCCAAAGAGGGAGATTGTAGTTACGACAGTTTTAGAGATTGGCTGATTTTTAAAGGAACTGAAGAACATGTTACAAAGAATGTCGAAGCATCTTCTGCGACATCTTGTATAACATTGTTGACGGCGTCTCAGCAAACATCCTGATCAACATAAATCAGGAAAGTGCAGTTTCTGCAGAAAGTTTGAAGACGATTAGGAAATTTCAGAAACGACTTCAAATCTGGAAAGAAGAAAGACGGTGATTAAGAGGAAACCCATTAGGGTTAGTACTCATCCTCGATTGTTATAAAAGCTTAGGCTACCCCCTTAGCAATCGTGTGGTTCTTTATTTGTTTCCTAGCAATAATTTCCAAGGTTCATAGACGTGAAGGTTTGCGGGCTGAGAAATTGCAGATTAAGCTTAGGATATTGTGCATCACATAACTATTGAGAGTTAGGTTATTGAGGGTTTACTGATCGCGTGAGTAAAGACTGCACGCAACCACCAAGTTATACGAAGACTTGAACTGACAGAGCAAGGCGATTGCTCGAAGAGTGGAATCAAGACGGAGTCTTGGATTCAGGGGGAGACCCTGAGATAGATTGCACTGTAAGACGTAGCATAAAGTATAGATCTAGGGATGATCACAGGTACTTGTATGTTCTGACGAATTACTAATAAGTGAAATCTTTCCACTAGGCTGAGAGCCCCCAGACATAGGTGACGTTGCACCGAACTGGGTAAACAATCTGCTGTGTCATTGTTTATAGCTTTATATTTACTGTCCTGCATTATCTACACAAGAAGTCATACACAAAGTTACAGCTTCATATGTAACATTGTGTGTGGCATCTTGCACGACTAGCTGATCAAAATTTCAATCATCTTCGTGATCCTCGGATCCAAATTGTGATCTTTCATTATTGTTTCCCTCAGCGGGATTCTCATCTCGATCCCTTCCCAGAATGGGTGGTCTTTGCTCCACTCTAGCAGGAGTAGCGTCCATATTTCTTTATTGCACTAAACTTTCATTGACACGCTTTTTCAAAGCGTTGTTCCTCCGACACAAAGCCTCGATCTTTGGGTTAAAATTAAATTCTGGCACTCACGAGCTTCGGGTCATGTACCAAACAAGTACCTTCAAATAAACAGAACACTATCAATATCACAACAAAGCATACTCAAGCATTTAACAATCGTATACCGATTAATCCCCGTCAACGGCGCCAAAAACTTGTTGGGCCAAAATGTGACGTGAAAATGTCGCGCAATGGTTTTCACGTGCAAGTGCACACGATTCGCAAGTAATATAATTTATAAGATTCGGTAAGATACTGAGTCGGTCCACGGGGATTAATTTGGGGTCTACGATTAATCAACGAACGTGTTTGTGATTATGACAAAGATACAAATTGCGATAGTGATAACAAATGGGTTAAAACACCTAGGGTGCTAGACAATCATCAAGTGAAATAGTCCGAGATTCAAAATCTTTTGAATGAAAGGTATGTTGAGCTTATGTCTTAAGTGCCGACCTCGCCTTTCGGTATTGAGGTTAGCCTATTCCCGAGTCTCCTCGTGCCCTTTCGGTATTGAGAATAACTCGAGATCGCATACAATCGACAATTATAAGCTAAGAGTTACTATAAGGTGCCAAGACACGGTCTTGAGCCTACTACCCTCAGTGGATGGAAGGTCTGGATTCTATTCCTTTCCTTTCAATATCGGATAGAAATCCTCAAACACATATTGTAAAGTGTCAATTAAACAACACATGCATTCAAACAACAACACAACACATGCATTCAACAACAATCCATTCAAACAACAAATTCATCATTCAATAAACTAATTTTCAACAAACTTTATAATAACATTTCATATTGTCTAGCACCTATGGCTAAGGGATTTAGCCCTCAACAATGGTACTCAAGTCTAGTAACATCATGGTAAAAGCAAGAACACACATGAACAACATATTGGATATAAAGCAAACGGGTAGAAATGCACTTGGATGCCCGAGCAAGGTGCTTCTTCAAGTTTGATGAAGAACGCTGGAACTCTTGTTTCCCTTTGGTGTTGAGAAAGGTGAAGAACACTCGAGAAACGACGAAGAACGCTTCAAGGAATGCTGAAAAAGCTTTGGCCACGTTTTCTCTCTCATCTATTCTTCCTCCCTTTCAAAATATGAGTGAACCCCTTTTATAGTTTTCTGAATCCAAGGCAGGTCACGATCGTGACTGGTATGGCACGATCGTGCCTCGGTCTGGGTCCCGATCGTGTGCTGAGATGGCACGATCGTGACTCGTATCAGGTGAGATATTTTCAAATCGCCTCGGGACGATCGCGCCTTTGTGCCTTGGAAGCCACGATCGTATCTGATATAGGCACGATCGTGACTCTCTAAGGGTGACGATCGTGTCTCCGTCATGACTGAAATCGCGTGCCCAATGAGGCACGATCGTGACCAAAGGAGGCACGATCGTGCCTAAAGGGTTCTGTCCGGCTCTTTGGTCAACTCGCCAAGACTTTTGCTCGGTGCCTCGTTTTAGGCCCTTTTCCCTTCCATTCCTACATACACATTTCAAAACTTCAAAAAGCATAAAACATATACTCCCGGGCCCTGTTTGGCCACTACGGGATACAAACGCACCGAATTGTGTGGTTAAACGGTCTCGAAACGAGACCTTTTGACCCCACAACAAGGACCAATTGCCAATTTTACGAAGGAAGCTCAGTATATAGCTACGTTGGAGGCAGCAAAGAAGGGTGTATGGATTTGGAGCTTCATTACTTGATTAGATGTAATTATAAACCCGTCTAACCCAGTAGGCTTATCTTGTGACAACACTAGGGCCATTGCGTAAGCTAAAGGGCCCAGATCACAAAACAAATCTAGATATATACTCAGACGTTACCGAGATAACGAGAAGATCAACTACATTACAACGAATTAAAACACAGCCGACCCTTTTGACGAAGGCTCTCTCACAGCCTAAACATGAAATTCATGTATAGTCAATGGGTACAGACTGGGACTTAGATTAGAACTAGGGGCAAGAGGGAGATTGATAGCATTTGTGCCCTAGGTTCCAATTGGAATTGTTTGTAATAGTTTATCATCGTTTGAAATGATTAAAATTGGCTTTATATTACTTATGTGTTGAAGTAATATGTTAAAGTATGATTAGATCTATGACCACGAAAGTAGTAGAACCATAAATCTGTACGGATCAAACTTAACGGGTTCCTGGTCAAATATGCTTCAATAGAAGCGACCAGTATGAGGATGATTCGTTATGATATAGTTCCACTCGTCATTGGGATGCGGGATCCCAGAATCATATCGTAGATATCATAATGGGTTTAATATCACACGACCCGACCTGAATAGTGTTGCATAGATACAGTCATGAACATATTCACTGTCGTAGCATGTCATTGTATCCTTAGACTGAGGAGTCTTTGTGATCGCTATGCAATTGACGTTCGTCTTTGACTTGCGCCTAACACTATCCGTAACTGGATAGCAATAACGGGCATGATTGGGTGGGGGACTGATTGCATGAGTGACACGAAAGAAGGCTAAGGGATTTATCCCTCATACTGCGGTTTGAGAATGATATCCGTTTAGGCCAATTTATCGAGAGTGACTGAAAGAAAGTGCATGGCCATGCCAGTGATACGGGTTATCAGTTTTCAGTCATCTCACATATCAAGAAACATGATTGATCAAAATAAGGATGACGACTCTATGCCTTATGATCAATCAGATATCTAGCGATAAAAGGATAATGACTTGGACGACATACGGGTTAAGTCAATTAGTTCGACTATAATGCACCTTGGGTAATCATAATGGTATACTAGAGGTCATTAATGATGGATCGGGTAAAATGAGGTTTTATGCCGATATGTCAACGTTGCATGAGCCTAAAAGGGTCACACACCAAGGATATGGGTTTCGGGAGATAAGGAAATGTCAGCATTTATTGAGACACGAGACATGGCCAAAACTGGGAGTTTTGGGCCGTGGGCCCGTGTAAGTTAGAATTGTTTGCGAATCGAGAAAAACGGATATTTTTGTCGATGTCGCATCGGATTTTGTTTGACAAGTTCGGAAAAGGGGTCGGATAATATTTGGACTCGACACGGGACCACATGGCCGAAGCAATTAGGCTTCGGCCCATGAGGCCCAAATATGGCCGGCCCATTTTATGGCTGGCCCATTAAGGGCCCATAACCATGGTTTGGTATTATGGATTTGGATGATGAGATGGAGTTGGTGGTGAGCCCATACCTCCCATACCTCTCATCATTTTATCATCACCATCACCATATATTATATTCATTCTCACCAGAACACATCATTCTATTCATCTTCTTCTTTCCTCATGGAGATGGCCGGCCATGGCTCTTCCTCCCTCTGTCCATCACTTTTGTTCTACACACCAAATTCTTGTAGATTTGTGTGTGTGAATCTCTAGCAAGAACTACGTGGCTTTGATTCGTCGGGGAGGATACATAGTCGCCTTTGAAGAGGTTCAAGCCCATTCTTCCCATTCATGGTGTTCTTGGTGGTTTCTTGGTGATCCAAGCAAGAATGGAGAAACTGTCCAGATTTTCCAGTTCCGGCGACCAACAATGCGTGAGCTATACCCGCTTCATCCAACCTTCGGTCGAACTGAAACTAGTGGCGTTGGAAAGATAAGTCGAAGGTCTACAAATTTTGTGAAATACTGATTTTCCAAAAGAGCGCTAGTTTGAAAGCTACAAGGTCGGGAAGAGGACGGTTCTGCAGAATCTATTTCTGGACAGTTTCGAGGTATGACCCGAAAACTCGATTTCCTAAGGATCTAACATGGTAGTCGATCTTGTGCAAGTTTGGGGTAGTTTATAGGTCGCTTCCGCTGCTATAAACGTGCTTTGGATTCCCCGAAACCCAACAATTCCAATAAACAGTTTAGGCCCAAACAATCATAGCCCAAGTTGAAGGGTCACATCGTTTGAACTTCCTTATTTGTTTACCACCCTATCTAACAAAAGCTCACTTTCCTTAGTACAATTTTCTCTCTGCTCTCTTGTTATCTCTAACAATCGCTAGGGTTTCCCAATATCGCCTACCTATCTCAAGCAACAATGGTGAAGACAAGAAGCACAGCCGGTAAGAAGTCTAGTGGAAAGAAGATGGTCGAAAAAGGACCTCGTGCTAAGCTTATCGAGAGTGTAGTTACGACGTTTTTAGAGATTGGCTGATTTTTGAAGGAACCGAAGAAACATGTTACAAAGAATATCGAAGCATCTTCTACGACATCTTGTGTGACATTGTTGACGGCGTCTCGGCAAGCATCCTGATCGACAAGAATCAGGAAAGTGCAGTTTCGGCAGTGAAGCAAGAAAACGATTAGGAAAGTGCAGAACGACTCCTAATCTGAAAAGAAGAAAGACGGTGACTAAGAGGAAACCCTTTATGGTTAGTACTCATCCACGATTGCTATAAAAGCTTAGGCTTGCGGGCTGAGAAATTGCAGATTGAGCTTAGGATGTTGTGTATCACATAACTATAGAGAGTTAGGTGATTGAGGGTTTACTGAAAGTCGTGAGTTGAAGACTGCACGCAACCACCAAGCTTGAAGAAGACTTGAAGACGACAGAGCAAGGCGATTGCTCGAAGAGTGGAATCAAGACGTTCTTGGATTCAGGGAGAGACCCTGAGATAGATTGCACTGTAAGACGTAGCATAAAGTATAGATCTAGGAGTGATCACAGGTACTTGTATGTTCTGATGGATTACTGATAAGTGAAATCTTTCCACTAGGCTAAGAGCCCCCAGACGTAGGTGACGTTGCACCGAACTGGGTAAACAATCTGCTGTGTCATTACTTATAGCTTTATATTTACTGTCTTGCATTATCTACGCAAGAAGTCAGACACAACGTTCTGAGAGAGATTGTGTGTGGCATCTTGCATTGTGTGTAACATTGTGTGTGGCATCTTGCACGACTAAGCTGATCAGAATTTCAGAGAGAGATGTCACAAACAACACTGGAGAAGTAAATCGTCATGGAGTGCGATTCCGGGGTCTAGCAGCAGCAAAAACCACCGATGGTCATGCCGGAGGTGGTTCAGCTGAAGCTTTCCCCGTCCCTGTATTTCCTACCTTCAAGAGAAAGCCCAGATCAGGAGGAGCATCTCTAATGATGACCGACCTAATCGGACCGGTGCAAGGAGCTGATGGAATCTAGACCACGGTGAAGGAAGTCCCAATGCATCTCCAGTGACTTACCCCAAAGAACAAGGTACACAACCCTCTACTGTCTCGAATAATGAGCACTCGATAAATAGCAATCTTCTAGATTTGCTCCTCGAGAATCATGAACCTCCTCAAGAAGGACTAGTTGAGGAGATCATGGGTAAAATAAAGGGGGTTGAAAGTAAGGTCGGGGATATGGTAGAGGAACAAACCAAGGTAGATGTTGTGGAAACTATTGCTGAAGAAAAAACGACCCAAATCAATCAGGGTCTCGAGTCCATTGATGCGAAAGACGATGATCCCACTGAAGAACCTGGTGTAAAGGATCATGATGTTGGTGTTGAAGAAGCTGTTCCGAATAGGGAACTAAATGATGTTGCAAATACTGCTGATGGCGAGGGTAGCAAAATCTCGAATGATGTTGGAGTAGTCCTCAAAACCAGTGGAAAAGATGTTGATGAGAATGTAGGAAAAATTGCTGAGAAAGAAGTGTCAAAGGATGACTCAAATAATGTGTCTATAGAAGTGGAAAAATTTGGTGTTGTGGAGACCAGTAATGCTTAGTCTTCTAAAGAGAATGTCACGGAAGAAGTTGCGACAAAGGTTGCCCAGGAAGTTCTAACATGCTTAAAAGAAAACAAGATAAGTGAAGAAAAAAGTATAACTAGAATCCTCGCAGATGAAAAGAAGAAAAAAAGAAGAAGGACGGAAGGGTCCAAGAAAATTGAAATTCCTGTTGGGATTATGCCCTAGTCCAATGTAATTCCTTAATCTATATTGTAATGTATATCATTTTTCGATCAAATAAAAAGGCATTATACTACTAATGTGTTGTAGTAGTATATCGAATTTGATTTGATCTATGTCATTATGTGTATAACCACTTATAGTACAACTGTATATCAGAAAGAATTGCATTCGATGAGTCCCTGATCAGCTAGCTTCTTCAGAAGCGATCAGTATGAGACTAACTCCTTGTGATCATGCTCTACTGATCATGGAAAAGTATGTGCCGGAGTTATATCATAGATGTCATCAGGTCGATGATATCGGACAACCCGATTATGAGTATGCAACATAGATACTGTCACGAGATACTCACATATCGTAGCTTGTAATTATATCCTAAGACTGAAGAGTCTTTGTGTGCACTGTGTAACGAATACCTGAGTTTGACCTAGTCTAACGTTACCTGTAAAAGGGTAGCCATAACGGCTTTGATTGGCTTGGTTATTAATTGCATTGGTGAACTCGAAAGACGTCTAAGGGATTTATCACTCATACTCCGGTATGAGAAAGATATCCGTTTAGGCCACTTAATGAGTATGACTGAAGGAATAGCACGGCCGTGCAGGTGATACCTTAGTATCAGTTTTCTATCATCTCAGATATCAAGAAACAGTGATTGATAAATTAGGGTGGCGGTTCTATGCCTATTGATCAATCTGGATATCGGTTTGATAAAAGGACATTGACATGTATGATAACAGGTTAAGTCGAATAATCGATAATCACGGACGTTGGGTAATCATAATGTCTTGCTAGAGGCCACTTATGATGGAAAGGGTAAAATAGTAATTTTACCAGTCTGCCAACGGGTCGTGAGCCTAGAGGGTCACACACTTGAAGTACGATATGTGACAAACAAGCATGGATGGTAATTGGGAGAATCCGCTTTTCAATTTAATCAAATTGAAAATGATACGGTTGATTTCTGGTCTAGGTTTATTAACCAGACAGTTGAAGAAATCAAGTTAGAGAGATTGGACCGGTTTAGCTAAACCATATAACTAAAACTCAATGAAAAAGGTTTTAATTTGGATTTGGCTAAGTTGGATTAAAGCCCATTCTTGGTTTTATTTGAGAATAGGGGCTTAAATGCAATTATGTGAATAAAGGGGTTTATTGTGTAATTATAAAAAGATATTCAAAAATCAGATTTTATTTATTACACAATATTCTTTCCCTAAAACCTAAATGATTTTCGAAAATCACACTCAATTCCCACTCTGGTTTTCGGCCGAACCCTCCCTCTCACTCTCCTCCATTGTTTTGTCTAATTCTTCACACAACACTAGCAAGGGTGTGTGAAGAAACCTATTCTAGATATTGTGCTTGTGTGGACTTGCTAGAGAAACACATATGTTTGTGTTTTAGATCGATTAAAATGGTGAATTTTTAGATCTCAAAAATTATATGTATGCTGAATTTTAACAATAAGATCCGTGTTCTAATTCGATTCACGTGGTTATTTCAAGTCCGTTGCATGAAATTAATCTATGGAACCCATGGGAATCCTTCAGTGGTATCAGAGCATGTATTAATTTTGTGTTTAATTCATGTACGTATGATCTGATTTTTTTTTCATATGTTCATCGGTTTGAATATGCATGAAATTGAAAAAAAAATCAGATTTTAGTTGATTTGAAAAAATTGAAAAAAAATTATTTTGGGGTTGTTTTGGGTTAGCCATGGTCGGAACCAAGGGCCGACCATGTCGCTTGCAGGCCACCATGGCAGCCCTCGCGGGCCACCATGGTTGCCCACCACAGTTGCTCCCTTGGGCGACCATGGCAGCCCTCGCAGGCCACCATGGTGCCTCCGCGGGCGACCTCAGTTGGACCGGTTCGGCTCGACCAGATTCGAGCTTATCCGGCTGGTTCGCGAGAATATTTAAAGCCCTAAAAATTTTTAACTTTCATATTTGGTTTGGTTGTGATAAACCAGCGTGAACCGGTTCAAATTTAAATTAATTAATTAAATCATCCGGTTTCGATAAACCGGAAGTTGTCCACACTTAAGGTAGATAAAATTTGGAAATTTTATGCTTTGATAAGCATGATGAGTGATCACATGATCTTTGATAACCTGTTGTTTTCCACATGATGTATAGCTAAGCCCTCTAGACTTGTATGTTTTCTAATTTCGGTTTTGCAACCTGCGTGTTGCTAAGTTTTTAGGTTGTAGTAAATACCGCCTGCGTGTTGTGATTTGTATTTATTTCTTTTTAATGAAATTTGTAATCACGAAAGCCGACGCAAGATACAAGTCAAGAGGAAGACTCGAAATCTTGAGGAGGCTCGAAGCCAGTGGGAGTCCACAAGAATGGAGCTAGTATGGATCTTGAAGACCAAGTCGTTAGGATCAGTTTTGCTAGATTCTTAGGAACCTAAGATGGCCTTAGCTATGCATGATTTACCGTTACATTTGTATGTTGTATATATGAATGTATGATAGTTTTTCTATACAAGATTATGTATGTTTAGCTATCACCTACATGCAAAGATTAAAAACTGGTATTTAATCAGACTTGCATGTAACCTGATAAGGGATAATCTTTGCATGGATTTGCAATTGATGATTCCAAATTAAGATTATATCGATATACAATCAGACTATAATAATTCAGTTAAATGCAATTAATTACAAGTCAAGTGTGATACCATCCAAGTTGGGGCATTCAAAACGGCTTTGAGTCTATGGATGTCGGTACGCCTCCGTGTAACATTCATAGAGGAGAAGTCTGGATGAGATGGATAGTTGTGTCCGCGCCTCCGCGTAGTAGCCACATTAATTATGTCCATAGTTCAAGCTTGGTATATTTGTCTACGATTGTCAGCTATGGCTGACCTAGGGTATCAGTATAGGGTATGCCATGTACTTTTAAGTATAAACCCTAGCCAGGAACTACATGGTCTTGTAGATGGATGTAATCCTACCTTGATGCTCTCAATTTGAGCAGTGAGCCTCCATTAACTTCAATTGAGAGTATGATAGGATCCTGACTCAGATTCTAATGTTAGAATCAGAAAAAGTATTTTATAACTAAATCTCCAACTTCAATTTTGATTAATACTGATTAAAATTTTGTTTATTGTGTAGATTAAATGGCAAACACGAATCATTCTGGTAACAGCGCGCTTAGGTCGCTAATCGAGCAGGATAAGCTTAACGACGTTAACTTCCTCGATTGGGACCGGAACTTGAGACTTGTTCTCAAGCATGAACGTAAAGATTATATCCTTACCCAAGAACCACCTGCTGAGCCAGCACTAAACGCCGCAAGGGGCTAAGGGATACCTACCAGAAGTTTCCTAGCGACTAGATCGACGTGCAATGCATCATGATAGGCAGTATGGTGCCTGACTTACAGAAACAGTTCTTGGACATTTCCGATGATCCCAAGGCCTTAATGGCAGAGATCGAGAAAATGTTCAAAGAGAAAGCGTGTGTCGAAAGATACGACACTTTCAGTGAACTGATGTCTTGCAAGCTGAAGGCTGGAGCTCCTGTCAGTCCCCATGTCCTTAAGATGAAACGTCTTTTGGAACACTTGACCAGACTTGGTCATCCTATGGATAAGAAAATGTCTATAGACTTTGTACTGCATTCACTTCCAGAGACATATCGTGATTTCGTTGGAAATTACAATATGCATGACATGGACAAGACTGTGACAGAGCTTCATGGTATGCTCGTGACTGCTGAAAAGAATATCAAGGGAAAGTCCAAGGACGTTCTTATGGTCAACAAGCAAGTGAGCTTCAAGAAAGCCAGCTTGGGCAAGGATAAGGCCCCTATGCACCTAGCAGGGAAGATTCAACAACCTAAGGGTCCAGTAGCTCCCAAGGCTGTTGAGAATCCTAAGAAGGATGTCGTCTGCTTCTATTACCAAGGACAGGGACACTGGAAGAAGGATTGCAAAAAACAGAAGTAGTTTCTTAGGAAGAGTGGAGTTTCCACATCTTCTGGATCAAGTATACTTTTTATTGAGCTCAATCTCAGTTTATCTACTTCAGATTCTTGGGTACTTGATACCGGTGCAGAATCTCACATTTGTGTTAATGTGCAGACTCTGGGAAGTAGAAGAGATGTGGGCAGGAGCGAGGGGGACCTAGGAGTTGGCAATCAAGTCTTAACAACTGCAGTAGGAAACATTAGTCTCAGTTTACCCAGTGGGCTAGTTTTGTTATTAAACAATGTTCATTGTGTACCTGCGTTTCGCATGAATATTATTTCCGTTTCCTTGCTTGACAAGGAAGGATATTGTTTTTCTATTGATGATGGAGTATTAATATTTTCAAGAATAATATATTTTATTGCAATGCATCATTGGTTGGTGGTTTATATATTCTTAATATTCAAAACACCGACACTAGCTCAATCTATAACATAAGTAATAAAAGGGTTAAATCTGATGATTTAAATCAGACTGTGATATCGCACTGCCATTTAGGCCATATAGGCCAGAAACGCATCTCAACACTGTTGGGATTTTGTGCCCTAACACAATGTATTTTCAATCTACTCATGTAATAAGATTATTAGTTGAAATAAAATTGGCATTCATATTACTAAGTGTTGTAGTAATATCTTAAGTATGATTTGATTTGTATCATTGATGTGTCAACACATAATAGTAGATCTACTGATCAGATAAAATCTTACTTATGCAGCCCCCGATCAGAATGGCTTCATAAGAAGCGATCGGTATGAGGCTAACTCTAAATGATCACGCTCTACTGATCATGGCCAGAAGGGGGCCGGAGTTAGGTCATAGTATCACCAGACAGGGGTGATATAGGACGACCCGATCATAAGTAAGTTACATAGACACAGTCATGAACATACTCAAATGTCGGCACATGAAATCAGATCCTCAGACGGAAGGATCATTGAGGTCACTATGTAATGAGTGACGAGTTTGACTCAGTCTAACGTCTCCTATAAAAGGGTTACAATAACGAATGGGATTGGCTCGATCACGAGTTACATGAGTTGACTCAATAGATCGTTGAAAAGATTTATCCCTCATACGGACGTATGAACAGATATCTGTTTAGGCCACTTGATGAGTACAACTGAAATACAATAGCATGGTCATGCAGTCTATACGGAGTATCAGATCCAATTCAGTTAACTCAGATCAAGAAACAAGACAATTGAACGAGGATGACTTGTCTATGCCTCGTGGTTGTCAAAGATATCAAGAGGATAAGAGGATAGATTCATGTATGACAAGGTTAAGTCGAAATCTCGATAATCACAAGCATTGGGTAATCATGATGTCTTGCTAGAGGCCACTCTTGATGGAAAGGGTAAAATGGTAATTTTACCAATCTGCCAACGTGTCGTGAGCCTAGAGGGTCACACTCTAAAGTTTGAGTAAAACGGATGGAATCATATAGAGGAATCATGAGAGAGACAAAATCCAGTTTTGGATTAAACCGGATTAGACCGATTTCGGTTTAGGAGTAAACCCGAAATCAAGAACGGTTTAGCTAGACCATTTAATTATAATCTGAATAAATAGATTTAATTAATTTAGCTAAACAGGTCCTAGCCCGATTGGGCTAAGCCAGAATGAGCTTCTCTACTTTAAATCATTAAAAGCTTTGGGCTTTAAGTCTAATAAGGCCTTTAATTAATTATTGCATAAAGAGAGTTATAAAAGGAAAATTTTCAGATTTGAAGAAAAAAGGAAAAATTTTCCAAAACTCTAATCTCTCTCTCTCTCTCTCTCTCTCTCTCTCTCGGCCGATCGGCCCCTCTCCCTTTCTCCTTCCCGTTTTGCTTGCTTCGATCTTCTAGTAAGGATCGTTGTGAGTATCTTCGGATTGGTCTTCTTGTGTGGACGTTCTTTAGAGGTCACTGAATCTTGGTTAGTGACAATGGGATTTCGAATCAAGGTAAATGTGTAAATTTTATTCAAGCCTAGATCTCATGATCAATTAATGATCATGTAAGATCCTTATTAAACAAGGAACTTTGAGTTTAATTTCTTGTATGGGCATGAAATTAATTGATTGGAACCCTCAAAAATTTCTTCAGTGGTATCAGAGCCTTGGTTGCAAATGATTATTGTATTCGAGCATAATAGGCTATATTTAATTTTGCAATTTATTTCGGTGTTGTGAGATTAAAATTGCAAGTTTTATGGTTTTTGGTTAATGAATTAATTGCTGGTATTCATTTAATTGTTGCTGAAAATTAAAGTTTGATCGAATAAGATCAGGGTCGAGACCCGTGGGAGGCCGAGGCTAGCCGAGAGGCTAATCCCAGCCGAGCCACGGGCCGACCGGCCGGAACGGAAGGCCGACCAGATCTGCCCGTGGCAAATCTGGCCGAACCTCTCGGCTCCGACCAGGATGCCCGCCACGGCCAGCCCTCACGGGCTGGTCAGTCATGGTGCGGCCGGCCCTGGCGGCCTGAGTTTGGCCGAACCCTAATTGGTCATCGTGTCAATTTTGGTTCGATCAAACAGGAAAGGATTCGGGTCAAAATCGACCCAGAAAAATCTAGAATTTTCAGCGAGAATGAATTAAAATTTCAGACCGGTTCGGTTTCGATAAACCAGAGCGTGAACCGATTTAATTCAAAAATTAACCGGTTCAAAATAACGGTTTCAATAAACCATATTTTATGATTTAAATCAAGATTAAATTGGAGTTAATATGTTTGCTTGATAAAATGCTTGTTTGAAAACATGATTGTTTGATAACGCGGTGTTTGCACCATGATTGCTAAGTTAGCCCGAATTTAGAATTTAATTTTGGTTTGCAACCTGCGAGTTGCTTTTGGATTGTAATTTAATTGTGACATGCGTGTCACAGCATGTATTTTATTTTAAATTAAATATAATTACGAAGTTCCAAGACGAGAAGAGCCGAAGAGAAGAACCAAAGAGAAGAACCAAAGAGAAGAACGGTAGTCCCGAGGAGGCGTAGAGCCAGTGGGAGTCAAGGAGAATGAGGAAACACAAGACCTAGTATAGGTTTTAGTTCATTCCAGTAGAAAAGAAAATTTACATTTATGTTCATGAATGTATGGTTGAATGTATGATTTAATTTTCATAAGTTTATGTTAATTAGATCATCACCCACATGTGTAAAGATTATTAATAATGAGTTAATCACGCATATGTAAACCGGAATTGAAAATATCTCTACATGGATTTGTAGATGATAATTTAAAGTTAAGATCAAGTAATGATCAATGAGAATAGACATTTAAAAGGCAAGTAATTTCAAGTCAAGCTAGATACCGCCCACTTTTCATCACTTCGATTAATTCACAGACCCACGGGTGGATACGATTAACGTAGATCCATGGTAATGGGCTCTAATTGAAGATGGACAATCTTGCATGGGTGTGTGCGCATTAGCGTAGTAACCATGCAGATTGGACCATGCGTTGAAAAATGGTTGACTTGGCTGCGATTCTCAGATGATCTGAGCCAGGGTATCAGATATAGGGAAATACCGTATGCATACAATGTATAAGCCCTAGCCAAGAATCACATGGTTTTGTGAATGGACTGGACTGTCCTACTCCAATGTCCAAAACTTGGGCGATAAGATTAACTCACTTCAGTTTTGGGTATGCAGAGATCTTGGTTTAGATTGAGACATAAGAATCAGAAATGTTCATAATCAAGTATCTCTCACTTCAACTTAATTAAGAATCTGATTGAATTTATTTTCATGTGTAGATTAATGGCACCGTCGCAACTGAAATCAACACGTTCTGGCAGTGAAGCATTAAAGTCTCTTCTGTCGAATGACAAGCTGTCAGGGACCAACTTCCTGGTTTGGGAGAAGAACCTGAAGCTTGCCCTTCAGTATGAGAGACAGGAGTATATCCTTACGGATAAGCCAATGAAAGTGCCTGCAGATGATGCCAACAAGGCCGATAAGAATGCTTATGACAAGTATCTTAGCGACCGACAAGATGTAGGCATCCTCATGGTCGGGTCCATGGAAGATGACACCCAGAACTAGTTTATGCATCTCATGGACAATCCACAAGAAATGATGGAGGAGATCAAAGTATACAACCAGAAGAATGCTCGTGTTGAAAGATACGACACTCTTAGGGAGTTATTCTACAGCAAGCTAAATGCTGGTGAGGCAGTGAGCCCACATGTCCTCAAGATGAAGCGGCTCTTTAATCGCTTGGCCAGTCTAGGTCACAGCTTCACAGAGCAGCTGAAATCAGACATAGTTCTGATGTCGCTTCCTAAGGTTTATGGAGATGTTATCACCAGTTACAATCTCTATAATATGGAAAAGACTATTATGGAACTTCATGGGATGTTGGTGACAGTAGAGAAAAATCTCAAAGTTAAGACCCCTGAGGTTCTGATGGTCAATAAGGATGTCAACTTTAAAAGAGCTGGCAAACCTACTGGCAGGTCACCAGGACATCCCAACAAGGGCAAGGCACCAGCAGTGGCTGGTAAGGGTAAGGCGCCAATGCACCTACCTGGGCAGATAAAGGTATTGTTTATAGCACTGCATCTATGGTTGGTGGTTAGTACATTTTAAATGTTGACAATTCTAACTACAGTTCAAACTATAACGTAAATAAGAGGTTGAAATCGGATGACTTAAACCAGAGAGTGATGTGGCACTGTCGTCTAGGCAATATTGGTGAGAAACGCGTCTCGACACTTCACAAGTGTGGGCTATTAAGTCCGTTTAAATTCACACTAATCGAGAGATGTGAATCTTGCATTATGGGAAACATGACAAAGGCGCCTTTTGAAGGCTTAGGTTAAAGGGCGAGTGACCTCTTGAGCTTAATACATTTAGACGTATTTAGGCCCATGAGCACACAAGCCGGGAGAGGTTTCAGATACTTCATAACCTTTACCGATGATTTCAAAAGGTATGGGTATGTCTATTTAATGAGACATAAGTCGGAGTCCTTTGATAAATTCAAAGAATTCCAGAATGAAGTATAGAACCAGCTTGGTAAAAGTATAAAGGCACTTCGTTCTGATCGAGGTGGCGAGTATTTAGATCAAGATTTTCTCAGTCACCTAAGGGATAATACCATTCTCTCGGAACTAACTCCACCAGGAACTCCTCAGCTGAATGGTGTTTCCGAACGGAGGAACAGAACCTTGCTTGACATGGTTCGTTTCATGATGAGTCATGCCGACCTTCTAGTATATTTCTAGGGCCATGCCCTAGAAACGGCCGCATTCATTTTGAATCGTGCTGATAGCATTTTTGTGCCCTAGTCCAATTGCTAGTAGTCTATAAATGTCTATGTATATTTATCATCTTGGGCGGCTTGGGCCTCATGGGCCGAACTGATAGCATTTTTGGTCCCTAATCCAATTGCTTGTAGTCTATAAATGTCTATGTATATTTATCATCGTTTGTAATAAATAAAACGGCTTTGTATTACTTATGTGTTGAAGTAATAGGTTAAGCATGATCTGATTTATGACCACTAAAGTAGTAGAACCATAAATCTGTACGGATCACACTTAACGAGTCCCTGGTCAATATAGGCTTCAATCGAAGCAACCACTATGAGGATGGTTCTCAATGATGTAATTCTGCTTATCATAGGAATGTGGAATCCCGGAATCATATCATAGATATCATGAGGTGATTGATATCGGACGACCCGCTTTGAATAATGTTTCATAGATTAAGCCATGAACATATTCAAATGCGATAGCTTGTCACGATATCCTTAGACCAAGGAGTCTTTGTGATTGTTATGCGGTCGACGTACGGCTTTAAGTTGCGCCTAACGCTTTCCGTAACAGGATTGCAATAACGAGCATGATTGGGTGGCGGAACGTATTGCATGAGTGAAACGAAAGACGGCTAAGGGATTTATCCCTCGTACTACGGTATGGGAAAGATATCCGTTAAGCCCGCTTGATCGAGAGTGACTGAGAGAAAGAGCATGGCCATGCCACTGATACGGGTTATCAGTTCTCAACCATCTCACATATCAAGTAACAATGATTGATTAAACAAGGATGACGACTCTATGTCGTATGATCAATCGGGATGTCTAGAGATAATATGATAGTGACTTGTACGCACAAGGTTAAATCAAATCATCGATCATCATGCACCTTGGGTAATCATAATGTCTTACTAGAAACCACTTATGATAGATCGGGCAAGAGAGATCTCTCGCGCCTCTGGAGGGTCACACACATACAATATGGATAACTTAAGACAAGGAAACATTAACGTTTCTTAAGGAGCAAGACATGGACAAAACTAAAGGTTTTGGGCCATGGGTTCGGTTTGTGAGAATAATTAGCGAATCGAGAAAACTGAGATTTTCGTCGATATCGCGTCGGACTTTGTTTGATAAGCAACGACAAAAGGGTCGGGTAATTTTTGGGTATGGCACGCGAGCGCATGGGCGAGCCCATTGAGCTCGGCCCATGAGGTCACCATGCCGGCCCAACAAAAGGCCCAACAAGGGCCCAATAGCCTCTTATGGCCGGCCAAAATGGTGGATCCACTTGTGGGGGCCACACACCATGCTTAGTTGGTGTTGTTAATTAAGAGGATTAGGTGGTGACTTGTCTTTAATTCATGCTTTCATCATTTGTTACTTTAATGACCCATGCCTTATGAGTTGATGAAGTAGACAAATGACAAAATAATCCACTCACTCCCTCACATTCTCTCATAGTGGCGGGCCACCTCCTCTCTCTCCTCTCTCTCCTCTCTCTTTGCCCTCTTGTTCTTCACACATAAGTTCTAGTAGACTTTTTGTGAAGGATCTTAAGGATCATCCTCTTGGTGTGAACTTGCTCTAGAGAAGAAGATCATATAGTTTTTCTTTCTTAATTCAACAAAGACTAAAAGGTAAATTTCTTGTGGAATAGATTTTGCCTTGAGATTTAATGGTTCATGTTCTTGGACAGTTTTTGGAGTTCCTTTTGTTTATGCTTCCACTATCTCGATGATCTTGAACGCTCCAAATCCCTACACGTGCACCTACAAAAGCAGTGGAGACCACTCCATTTGAGGTTTGGCAAGGGAAAGCTCCCAAGTTGTTTTTCCTCAAGATCTGGGGGTGCGACGTTTACGTCAAGCGGATGCTTGGTGATAAACTCGAACCCAAGCAGATAAGTGTGTCTTTGTAGGGTACCCCAAAGGAACTATGAGGTACTACTTCTTTAAACCCGAAGAGAACAAGGTTTTTGTTGCTCGAGGTGGGGTTTTCTTGGAAAGAGAATTCTTATCCAAGAATCCTAGTGGGATTCATGTGCTTCTTGAAGAAACTCTAGAAGACACAGAACAACCTACAGAGGATGTAGAGGTACCCGTTGAGGTAAATGATCAGAGTCCTATTCTAACAGAAACTCCTGTAGGACCAAGGAGGTCTAAAAGATCTCGTCAAAGCCCAGTCAGATATGGCTTCTTAGCCACAGAGGGTAATGACTTCATCGTTGTGGATCAAGACGATCCAGCAACAGTTCAGCAAGCCTTGTCCAGTCCCAAATCCAAAGAATGGCGGAATGCCATGGATGAGGAAATGAACTCCATGAAAGACAATCAGGTCTGGAACTTAGTAGACAGCACACCTGGGATAAAACCCATAGGGTGCAAGTGGATATTTAAGTTAAAGAACGATATAGACGGAAAGCCTCAAACTTACAAGGAAAGACTGGTTGCAAAAGGTTATCGTCAAGTTCAAGGCATGGACTATCATGAGACCTTTTCGCCAGTAGCCATGACAAAGTCAATTCGGATGATGTTATCCATTGCAGCATATTTTGATTACGAGATATGAAAAATGGACGTCAAAACCGTGTTCCTTAATGGGAATTTCCAGGAGGATGTCTATATGACCCAGCCATAAGGTTTTGTTGATCCGGATCATCCCGAAAAGGTGTGTAAGCTGCAACGATCCATTTATGGATTGAAGCAAGCTTCTAGGACTTGGAACTTACGAGTGCGGGTTTATCAGGAATCCAAATGAACCCTGTATCTACAAGAAGAGCAGTGGGAGTAACATAGTGTTCCTGGTGCTGTATGTCGACGACATACTGGTCATGAGAAATAACGTCCCAACCTTTCTTGAGACCAAAGCTTGGTTAGGGAAGTGTTTCTCCATGAGAGACTTAGGAGAGGCCGCTTAAATTCTGGGGATCAGGATCTATAGAGATCGATCCAAGAGAATTTTAGGCCTAAGTTGGAGCACCTACATGGATAAAGTATTGAGAAGATTCTCAATGCTTGACTCTAAGAAAGGGAACCTCCCAATAAGACATAGCATAAAGCTCAGCAAGAGTCAGTGTCCTAAAACACCTGATGAGCTGAAGAAGATGGAAGGAATCTCGTATGCCTCGACAGTAGGATCCATTATGTATGCCATGATCTGTACGAGGCCTGACGTATCGTTCGCCCTCAGCCGTGCCATCATATTTCAGTCTAACCCAGACCAAGATCACTGGACAGCCGTCTAGTGTATCCTCAAATATCTGAGGAGAACAAAAGACGCCTTCTTAGTGTATGGCAGGATAGAAGGAGAACTGAGCGTCACTGGATATATTGATGCTAGTTTTCAGACAGACCCGGATGACTTCAAGTCTCAAGGTGGGTATGTGTTCATGTTGAACGGGGAAGCTTGTAGTTAGAAAAGCTTCAAGGAAGTGACAATAGCCGACTCCACCACGAAGACGAAATACATAGCTGTGTTAGAGGGAGCTAAAGAGGTAGTGTGGGTCAGGAGCTTCTTCAAAGGATTAGATGTACTGCCGCGAACATCTGATCCCGTGAGCTTAAAGTGTGACAACACGGGGGCCGTAGCACTCGCTTAAGAGCCCATATTTCACAACAGAACGAAGCACGTCGAGAGAAAGTAACACATCATCAGAGAGATGGTTGATAAAGGCAAAGTAGAGATAAGCTACATTTCAACGTATGATAATCTAGCTGACCCCTTAACTAAGGCACTACCGTATCCTAAGCATGAGGAGCATGTTAGGGGAATGGGTTTAGATTGGAATACCAATTGTGTCTAAGGCAAGTGGGAGACTGTAGGGATTTTGTGCCCTAGCACAATGTATTTTCAATCTACTCATGTAGTAAGATTATTAGTTGAAATAAAATCGGCATTCATATTACTAAGTGTTGTAGTAATATCTTAACTATGATTTGATTTGTATCATTGATGTGTCAACACATAATAGTAGATCTACAGATCAGATAAAATCTTACTTGAGCAGTCCCCGATCAGAATAGCTTCATAAGAAGCGATCGGTATGAGGCTAACTCTAAATGATCACGCTCTACAGATCATGGCCAGAAGGGGGCCGGAGTTAGGTCATAGTATCACCAGACAGGGGTGATATAGGACGACCCGATCATAAGTAAGTTACATAGACACAGTCATGAACATACTCATATGTCGACACATGAAATCAGATCCTTAGACGGAAGGATCATTGAGGTCACTATGTAATGAGTGACGAGTTTGACTCAGTCTAACGTCTCCTATAAAAGGGTTACAATAACGACTGTGATTGGCTCGATCACGAGTTACATGAGTTGACTCAATAGATCATTGAAAGGATTTATCCCTCATACAGATGTATGAACAGATATCTGTTTAGGCCACTTGATGAGTACAACTGAAATACAATAGCATGGTCATGCAGTCGATACGGAGTATCAGTTCCAATTCAATTAACTCAGATCAAGAAACAGGACAATTGAACGAGGATGACTTGTCTATGCCTCGTGGTTGTCAAAGATATCAAGAGCATAAAAGGATAGATTCATGTACGACAAGGTTAAGTCGAAATCTCGATAATCCCAAGCATTGGGTAATCATGATGTCTTGCTAGAGGCCACTCTTGATGGAAAGGGTAAAATGGTAATGTTACCAGCCCTACAACGTGTCATGACCCTAGAGGGTCACACACTAAAGGTTGAGTAAAACAGATGGAATCATATAGATGAATCATGAGAGAGACAAAATCCAATTTTGGATTAAACCGAATTAGACCGATTTCTGTTTAGAATTAAACCGGAAATCAAGAACGGTTTAGCTAGACCAATTAATTATAATCTAAATAAATAGATTTAATTAATTTAGTTAAACAGGGCATAGCCAGATTGGGCTAAGCCAGAATGGGCTTCTCTACATTAATTAATTAAAAGCTTTAGGCTATAAGCCCATTATGACCTTTAACCTTTAATTAATTATTGCCTAAAAAGAGTTATAAAAGTGAAATTTTCAGATTTTAAGAAAAAAGGAAAATTTTTCCAAAATCCAAATCTCTCTCTCTCTCTCTCTCTCTCTCTTGGCCAACCAGCCGCTCTCCCTCTCTCCTTCCCGTTTTGCTTGCTTTTATCTTCTAGTAAGGATCGTTGTGAGTATCTTCGAATTGCTCTTCATGTGTGGACATTCTTTAGAGGTCACTGAATCTTGTTTTATCAAGGTAAATCTATAAATCTTATTCTAGCCTAGATCTCATGATCAATTAATGATCATGTAAGATCCTTATTAAACATAGTACTTTAAGGTTAATTTCTTGTATGGGCATGAAATTAATTGATTGGAACCCTCAAAAATTCCTTCAAACACTTCACAAGTGTGGACTTCTAAGTCCGCTTGAATTCACTTAAATTGAGAGATGTGAGTCATGCCTTATGGGCAAAATGACAAAGGGCCTTTTTCCGATTTAGGTGAAAGGGCTAGTGACTTATTAGGTTTCATACATTCCGATGTGTGTGGACCTATGAGCACTCAGGCCAGAAGGGGTTTTCACTACTTCGTTACATTTACTGATGACTTCAGTAGAAACGGGTATGTCTATCTTATGAGACATAAGTCGGAATCTTGTGACAAGTTCAAAGAGTTCCAGAACGAAGCACAAAACTAGCTTGGGAAAAGTATAAAAGCGCTTCGATCTGACCGAGGCGGTGAGTACTTGGACCAAGAGTTTCACAGTCATTTAAAGGAGTATGGGATCCTCTTTGAGTTGACTTCGCCTGGAAAACCTCAGATGAATGGTGTATCTGAACGGAGAAATCAGACTTTGCTTGACATGGTTCGGTCAATAATGAGTCAAGCTGACCTCCCTATCTCCTTCTGGCGCTATGCCCTAGAGACGGCCGCATTCATTTTGAATCAGGCTCCTACAAAGGCAGTGGAAAGCACTCCATACGAAGTATGGAATGGGAAGAAACCCTTATTAGCTTTCCTTAAGATTTGGGGATGTGAAGCTTATGTCAAATCAGATAAGCTTATGTCAAAGGCAGTGGAAAGCACTCCATACGTTTTCTAGGCGATAAGCTCGAATCCAAATCAGATAAGTGTCTTTGTGGGGTACCCCAAGAAAACAAGGGAGTACTATTTCTACAAACCCAGCGAGAACAAAGTTTTTGTTGCTCTAGGAGGGGTATTTTAGGAAAAGAAATTTATTTCCAAAAGTGCTAGTAGGAGTGCGTGCATCTTGATGAAATTCAAGATGATGCGGAACAACCCACTATGCCAGATGTGGAAATACATGTTAGGTTTGTGCCCTAGTCCAAAATAATTCCTCAATCTATATTGTAACGGACATCATTATTCTACATAATAAAAGGCATAATATTACTAACGTGTTGTAGTAATATATCTAATGTGATTTGATCTATGTCATAATGTGTGTAATCACTTATAGTAGAACTATAGATCAGAAAGAGTTGCATTCGATAGAGTCCCTGATCAGCTAAGCTTCTTCTGAAGCGATCAGTATGAGACTAACTCCTTGTGATCACGCTCTACTGATCATGGCAAAGATGTGCCGGAGTTATATCATAGATATCATCAGGTCGATGATATCGGACAACCCGATTGTGAGTATGCTGCATAGATCCAGTCATGAGATACTCACATATCGTAACTTGTCATTATATCCTAATACCAAGGAGTCTTTGTGTACACTATGTAACAAATACCTAAGTTTGACCTAGTCTAACGTTATCTGTAAAAGGGTAGCTATAACGGCTTCGATTGGCTTTGGCATTTATTGCACTTGTAAACTCGAAAGGCGTCTGAGGGATTTATCACTCATACTTCAGTATGAGAAAGATATCCGTTTAGGCCACTTGATGAGTATGACTGAAGAAATAGCATGGCCATGCAGGTGATACCTTAGTATCAGTTTTCAGTCATCTCAGGTATCAAGAAACAGTGATCGATAAATTAGGATGACCGTTCTATGCCTATTGATCAATCTGGATATCGGTTTGATAAAAGGACATTGACATGTACGATAATAGGTTAAGTCGAATAATCCATAATCACAAATATTGGATAATCATAATGTCTTGCTAGAGGCCACTTATGATGGAAAGGGTAAAATGGTAATTTTACCAGTCTGCCAATTATTCGTGAGCCTAGAGGGTCACACGCATTAAGCACAATACATGACAATAATTATGGATGAGATTTGAGAACGATTCGGTAGTTTTCTGGCCTAAGGTTTTAACCAGACGGTTGAAGAAATCAATTCGAGGAAATTGAGCCGTTTTGACTAAACCGAAATTAGAACTCAAGTTAATGGGTTTAATTTGGGTTTTAGTTAAATGGGCTTAAAGCCCATTTAGAGTTTAACATAAGAGAGGGGTTAAATGCAAATAAGAAGGATTAAAAGGATGGATAATGCAATTTTTATTTTGAAATTCAATTTTAATTTCAAATTAAAAATCACATAATCATTTTTTTATCTTATCCTTGGAATTTTTCAGCAACCAACTCCCTCTCTCTCTCCCTCATTGCCGAACCCACTCTCTCCTCTCTACCTCCATTATTGCTCATGTTTTCTTTTGAATTTTCTAGCAAAAATTAGAGAAAAATACCATTTTGGTTGTGTGCTTGTGTGGACTTGATAGAGAGGACACTACGCTTGTGTTCTTGTCGATTTCAAGAGGTAAATATCAGATTTTAATAATGTTCATAACATGTTCAAATAGCATTAAGATCAAGTTTTTATCGATCACCACGGTTACATATTGTCCGCTGCATGATTTTCAATCTTTGGAACCCGTGGTGATCTCTTTCAGTGGTATCAGAGGATGGTTATTATGTTTATTTGTATATGTTTAAATCTGATTTTTTTTATGTTTATATGTGTTCTTCATCATTAGCATGCATGTAAATCAAAAAAAAATTTCAGATTTGATTGATTTTGGAAATTGGAAAATTAATTATTTTTTTTGGGTTTTTCGGGGTTAGCCATGGCTTAGCCATGGCCGACCAGGTCAAGTCGCGTGGTGGACCATGGAATGCCCTAGGGCAGACCATGGTCAGCACCATGGGCCGACTAGGGTCTGCCCTAGGGGCGACCATGGCTGCCCTCACGGGCTACCATGGTCGTTCCCGTGGCCGACCACGGTCAGCCCCGCGAGCGACCTCGGCAGCCCTCACGGGCCACCGTGGTTGTCTCCGCGGGCGACCTTCGGTTGAGCCGGTTCGGCTCGACCAAATTCGTGCGAACCGGTTGGTTCGCAAGGATATTTGGAAACTTTACTAAAATTTAATTTTCAGATTTGGTTCGGTTTCGATAAACCAGCGAGAACCGGTCCAAAATTCAATTAATCGATTAAACCGTCCAGTTTCGATAAACCGGAATTTTTCCACACTTAAGAAAGATAAAATTTGGAAAAATTATTTGTTTGATCAGCATGTTGTTTGATAACATGATCTTTGATAACATGATGTTTTCCACATGATGCTAGCTAAGCCCATTAGATTTGTATTTTAATTTCGGTTTAGCAACCTGCGTGTTGCTTAATTATGGGTTGTAGTAAATACGGCATGCGTGTCGTGATTTGTATTTTATTTAATTTATTTTAATATGTAATCACGAAGACCGACACAAGAATCAAGTCAAGAAGGAGACTCGGATTCTAGGAGGCTCGAAGCCAGTGGGAGTTCAAAAGAATGGAGCAAGTTTGGATCTTGAAGACCATGTCTTTAGGATCGGTTTTGCTAGATTCTTAGGAACTTTAGGTGGGCTTAGCTATGCATATTTTTTTGTTACATTTGTATATTTGAATGTATGAATGTATGATAGTTTAAATATACAAGTTTATGTATGATTTGCTATCACCCAGATGCAAAGATTAAAATCGGAATTTAATCAGACTCGCATGTAACCTGCTAAGGGATCATCTTTGCATGAACTTGCAATTGATGATTCCAGATTAAGATTGTATCGATATACAATCAGACTTTTATAATTCACTTAAACGCAAATAATTACAAGTCAAGCGTGATACCATCCAAGTTTGGGCACTCAAAAGGGCTTTGACCCTATGGATGTCGGTACGCCACCGCGTAACATTCATAGAGAAGAAGTCTGGATGAGATGGGTAGTTCTGTGTGGGTGCGTGTGCCTCCGCGTAGTAGTCACATTAGTTCTATCCATAGTTCAAGCTTGGTAGACTTGCCTACGATTGTCAGCTAGGGCTGACCTAGGGTATTAGTATAGGGTATGCCACGTACTAACAAGTACAGACCCTAGCCAGGAACTACATGGTCTTGTAGATGGATTTACTCCTACCTTGATGCACTCAATTGGAGCAGTGAGCCTCCATTCACTTCAATTGAGAGTATGATGGGATCCTGGTTCAGATTCTAAAGTTAGAATCAGAAAGTGTTTTATAATTAAATCTCCAACTTCAATTTTAATTAATACTAATTAAAAGTTGTTTACTGTGTAGATATAATATGGCAAACACGAATCACTCTGGTGGCGCGCTTAGGTCACTAATCGAGAATGATAAGCTTAACGGCGTAAACTTTCTCGATTGGGACCGGAATTTGAGACTTGTTCTCAAGGATGAACGTAAGGATTATATCCTTACCCAGGAACAAGCACCTACTGAACCAGCACTGAACGCCTCAAGGGCGCTAAGGGATACCTACCAGAAATTCCTTAGCGACCGGATTGACGTGCAGTGCATCATGATGGGCAGTATGGTGCCGGACTTGCAGCAACAGTTCTTGGACATTTTCGACGATCCCAAAGTCTGTATGGCTGAGATCGAGAAAATGTTCAAAGAGAAAGCGCGTGTCGAAAGATACGACACTTTCGTTGAACTGATGTCATGCAAGCTAAAGGCTGGAGCTCCTGTCAGTCCTCATGTCCTTAAGATGAAACGTCTTTTGGAACATTTGACCAGGCTAGGTCATCCTGTGGACAAGGAAATGTCTGCACACTTTGTGCTGCATTCACTTCCAGAAGTATATCGTGAATTCGTTGGAAATTACAATATGCATGACATGAACAAAACCGTGTCAGAGCTTCCTGGTATGCTTGTGACTGCTGAAAAGAATTTCAAGGGGAAAACCAAGGAGGTTCTTATGGTCAACAAGCAGGTGAGCTTCAAGAAAGCCAGCCTGGGGAAGGGTAAGGCTCCTATGCACCTAGCAGGGAAGATTCGACAACCTAAGGGTCCAGCAGCTCCAAAGGCTGTTGAGAATCCTAAGAAGGATGCCGTCTGCTTCTATTGCCAAGGACTGGGGAACTGGAAGAAGGATTGCAAGAAACACAAGTTGTTTCTTAAGAAGAGTGGAGTTTCCACGTCTTCAGGATCAGGTATATTTGTTATTGAGCTCAATCTCAATTTATCTACTTCAGATTCTTGGGTACTTGATACCGGTGCAGAATCTCACATTTGTGTTAATGTGCAGGCTCTGGGAAGTAGAAGAGAAGTGAGCAAGGGCGAGGCGGACCTACGAGTTGGCGATGGCAATCAAGTCTCGACAACTGCTGTAGGACATATTAGTCTCAGTGTGCCCAGTGGGCTAGTTTTAATTTTAAGTGATGTTCATTGTGTACCTGCGTTTCGCAGAAATATTATTTCAATTTCCTTGCTAGACAAGGAAGGATATCATTTTACAATTGATAATGGAGTTTTTAGTATTTTCAAGAAAAACATGTTTTATTGCAATACTTCATTAGTTGGTGGTTTATATATTCTTAATACTCAAAACACTGACACTAGCTCGATTTATAATATCAGTAACAAAAGGGTTAAATCAGATGATTTAAACCAGACTGTGATATGGCACTGCCGCTTAGGCCATATTGGCCAGAAACGCATCTCAACACTTCACAAGTGTGGGCTTCTAAGTCCGTTTGAATTCACTTCAATTGAGAGATGCGAGTCATGCCTTATGGGCAAAATGAAAAAAGCACCTTTTGCCGGTTTAGGTGAAAGGGCGAGTGACTTACTAGGCCTCATACATTCTGATGTTTGTGGGCCCATGAGCACTCAGGCCAGAAGAGGTTTTCACTACTTCGTTACATTCACTGATGACTTTAGTAGATATGGGTATGTTTATCTTATGAGACATAAGTCGGAAACCTTTGACAAGTTCAAAGAGTTCCAGAACGAAGCACAGAACCAGCTTGGTAAAAGTATAAAGGCGCTTCGATCTGACCGAGGCGGTGAGTACTTAAACCAAGAATTTCATAGTCATTTAAAGGAGTGTGGGATCATCTCTGAATTGACTCCGCCTGGAACACCTCAGATGAATGGTGTATCCGAACGGAGAAATCGGACCTTGCTTGACATGGTTCGATCAATGATGAGTCAGGCTGATCTTCCTATCTCCTTCTGGGGCTATGCCCTAGAAACGACCGCATTCATATTAAATCGGGCTCCTACAAAGGCAGTGGAAAGCACTCCATACGAAGTGTGGAACGGGAAGAAACCCTTATTAGCTTTCCTTAAGATTTGGGGATGTGAAGCTTACGTCAAGCGTTTGCTAGGCGATAAGCTCGAACCCAAATCAGACAAATGTGTCTTTGTGGGGTACCCTAAAGAAACAAGAGGGTACTATTTCTAGAAACCCAGTGAGAACAAAGTTTTTGTTGCTAGAGGAGGCGTATTTTTTGAAAAGGAATTCATTTCCAAAAGAGCTAGTGAGAGTGTCGTGCATCTTGAAGAAAATCAAGAAGATACGGAGCAACCCACTACGCCGAATGTAGAAATACAGGAGCCAGAAGAGGTCATTGATCAAGAACCAATCCCAACACCCATTCCAGATGGTCCAAGAAGGTCTGAGAGATCTCGTCAAGCTCCTATCAGATATGGCTTCCTAGCCACTGAAGGAAATGACTTGATGTTTGAAAATTCTAATCAGCTAGTCGTGCAAGATGCCACACACAATGTTACACAGAATGTTGTAACGTTGTGTCTGACTTCTTGCGTAGATAGTGCAGGACATTAAATGTAAAGGTATACGTAATGACACAGCAGATTGTTTACCCAGTTCGGTGCAACGTCACCTACGTCTGGGGGCTCTCATCCTAGTGGAAAGATTTCACTTATCAGTAATCCGTCAGAACATACAAGTACCTGTGATCACTCCTAGATCTATACTTTATGCTACGTCTTACAGTGCAATCTATCTCAGGGTCTCCCCCTGAATCCAAGAACGTCTTGATTCCACTCTTCGAGCAATCGCCTTGCTCTGTCGTCTTCAAGTCTTCTTCAAGCTTGGTGGTTGCGTGCAGTCTTCAACTCACGACTTTCAGTAAACCCTCAATCACCTAACTCTCTATAGTTATGTGATACACAACATCCTAAGCTCAATCTGCAATTTCTCAGCCCGCAAACCTTCACGTCTAAGAACCTTGCAAATTGTTGCTAGGAAACAAATAAAGAACCACACAATTGCTAAGGGGGTAGCCTAAGCTTTTATAGCAATCGTGGATGAGTACTAACCCTAAAGGGTTTCCTATTAATCGCCGTCTTTCTCCTTTTCAGATTAGGAGTCGTTCTGTACTTTCCTAATCGTCTTCTTGATTTTCTGCCGAATCTGCACTTTCCTGATTTCTATCGATCAGGATGCTTGCCGAGACGCCGTCAACAATGTCACACAAGATGTCGTAGAAGATGCTTCGACATTCTTTGTAACATGTTTCTTCGGTTCCTTTAAAATCAGCCAATCTCGAAAAGCGTTGTAACTACAATCTCCCCCTTTGGCTATTTTTAAGGACAGCATTCTTCGTCGCATTCTTCGTCACATTCTGCGTCGCATTTGTCGTCTCGTCGATCGGCAGTGTCGTCGCGCGTATCGTCGCGTCGCGCGTATATCTAATTTAAACTTACTCCCCCTTGCTGGCTCAAAAAGAGCCAAAGTACAAACAAATATTGTAACATATCCGGGAAATAAGAAAAATAAATCCAAACATAACTCACACTTGCTCTCAATCAGCTGTCGAGAGGAAGCGTGATACATTGTTCACAAAATATTACAGACATAAAAGTTGTTCAGTAGTTCAAGACTCAGAGAATTTCATAGAAAAGTTTAAATAGAGCTGTTGTTGGAACTTGCAGTCTCTGTTGCTTCAGTGGAGGCTTCTTGGGTAGCTTCTTCTGGATCATTTGTGTTATCATCTTCAGAGCCTGGAGGAGACATTGATTGCAGCAGGTTGGCGCAGTGAGTTCGGCGCTACGAGAGATGCTTTAGAGCAGTCTTTAAGTTTGCAATGTCCTCATCAAGCACATCAATTTCTCGTTTGAGCATGACGGCATCCCTGCTGGAGGTCCTGGTGAGAGGGATGGCACTTGTGGCTCTACTGGTCTTTGCCTTGGCCTCCGGCCTGACAAGATCAGGAGCATGCCTCCCTTCAAACAACTTGTGGCTCACCACAATTAGTCCTCCTCTTTTGCCCACCTTATCCGATGTTTTCAACACCCCAGGGTGTTGATGTACAAGTAATTCAGAGATAAGGGATGGAAAGGCTATGGGAATTTTCACAGCAAGAGATCTAGCATGGCGAACAAGATGATCAATCACAAATTGTCCAAAGTCAAGTTTAGATCCAGTACCTATTTGGTAGATCAATATTGCCAGCTCAGGTTTGATGGATGATGCGTGGGTCGAGGGTGCCCAATTTGCCACTCCAATCCGAAAGAGAATGGAGTACTTGGAAGTCAGATCTGATGCTGCCACGGTGCCTTTGGATGGCCATGTTCTGCTTGTATCTCCGGTGATCTCACGGAGGACTTTGCTTAGGTCGGGTGGTGGCACAGATCGAACCTTCTTCCTCCCCAGGAATTCATTGATAGTGTCAGAGGAGATGTCAAAGCGAATGCCTCTGACATATACCTTATCAAACTCTGGAGCATCTGGGGTACCAAACGTGGTAGGCAAGTTGGCAATAAATTCTTTCACCAAGAGGGGATAGTGGTTACCAATGTCGGAGACGGTTCTCATCAATTCTGCCTTTTCCAGGAGCTGTATAATGGCCTTTAGCCCAAGCAGCTCCGACGACAATGTCTTCTCTGGGTACGCCGTTCTCTGAAACACAAACTCCCACCTCTTTGCACCTTTTGCTGAGTGAAACGACACATTGTCGTAAGTTACACTCACGGTGTCCTTGGCCGTCTTCAGTGGCTTCTTCTTCCTTTCTTCCTCAGCAGGAACCTCTTCAATGTCAACATCAGTAGATTCATCTATCAACCTCCTTGTGGCGATCACTTTCTTCCCCTTTTCTTTGACATGCGACTTTTTCCTTTTGTTGCTGGGACCTCCAGCCTCTTTAACCTCCTTTCTTTTCCTTGTTTCTTTTAGTTTTTCAACCATAACAGCCAAACTTTCAGTTTCTTCTAGAACCTTTTTCTTCAGGGACGATAGGACTGTGTGTGCCGTCTCAGCGGCTTCTTCCATGACATCTTCTCTGACATCCAGAGGGTTTTCTTCTGTGTTGTTGGTGGTGGCATCCTTGTTCTTCTCAGCTTCTTCCAAATCGGTCTCTCCGTTTCTGGTTTCTACTTTCTCTTCTTCTTCTTCCTCGGCTTCTTCCGAGTCAGCTATTTCTTCCTCTTCTACAACTTTTTCAGTGGCTTTTGGTATGACATATGTTCCTTCTTCTTCTCCTCCTTCTCCTTCCGCAATGCGTTCCAACCCATGACTGACCGGAGTCAGATCCTCCTTTTCTCCTTCCGGACGTATCAGTTCTTCTACCACACCTTCTTTAGGTGGGTCTTGGTTTTCCAGTAGTGATTCTAACAAATCACTGTTTCTAGAGGTATCGGCAGAGAAATCGTTACCTGTTGGTGTTGGAACTGCGACGATTTGCATGGAGGCTTCTCGATTTTCCTGGCCAAGATCATTCTCTCTTTCTGGCCCAGTTAGGTCAGACATTGAGAAAGCAGCGCTCCCTGTCCGGGACTTTTTGGGAACTCGAGTAAATACTGGTATTGGGGCTTTCTCTGGTGAGGCATCTTTGAGAATTTCTTCTGACTTCTTCAGGGTTTTTGGCCCTTTGATTCGCACTCCATGCTTGTTTGTCTTCGCTCTACTGCTTCTGGAGCCATTAGATTCAGCTTTCTTTGAATCGGTGGCTTCCTTTGGGGCTACTGTGCTTCTAGTTTTCACCATTGTTGTTGGAGAGATTAGTAGAGAGTGAATGGCGAAGGAGGTGAGAGCAAACACAGAGGAGAGAGGCAGGCTAGGTTTTGAAAAAAAACTATTCAAATCTTTCTAGCGTCTGAGCGTATCTTCCTTTTCTTTTATATGGGCTTTTGATATGCTTGGCCCAATGACATTTGTTGGATTTTTAGACCGGTTCATGAAGAGGCACCAACAAACTCCTCTTAACCGTTTCTGCAACTTCTTACTGTTCGTTGATGGAGCACAGACCGAGTGATGATCTGAGATCCTCGAATCTGCTTGCATCTAATGCATTTGTGAAAATATCAGCAAGTTGCCTCTATGTGGAATGTGCTCTAGGATGATCTTCTTGTCTTCGACCAATTCTCGAATGAAGTGATGTCTAATATCAATGTGTTTGGTCTTGCTGTGTTGGACAGGATTTTTGGAGATCTTGATAGCACTGACATTATCACAATATAAAGTCATGGCATCCTGTCTGACATTGTATTCGACTAACATCTGCTTCATCCAAAGTAGTTGTGTACAGCTACTCCCAGCAGCAATATACTCCGATTCGGCAGTGGAAAGAGCAACACAGTTTTGCTTCTTACTAAACGAGGATATGAGGTTGTTGCCAAGGAGAAGCATCCTCCAGATGTGCTTTTCATATCCGATGTGTTTCCAGCCCAATCGGCATCACAATACCCCACCAAGGTAGAGGATGTGTCGAATGAGTATAATAAACCCAAGTTTGTAGTCCCAGAGATATATCTAATAATTCTTTTGGCTTGGGATAGATGACTAACCTTAGGATTAGCTTGATATCGTGCACATACTCCGACAGAGTAGGCAATATCTGGTCGACTTGCGGTGAGGTAGAGAAGACTACCAATGATGCTCCTGTATAGGTGTTGGTCGACGGCTTCTCCTGGATCATCTTTAATTAGCTTGACATGTGTAGCCGTTGGTTTCCTTTTATGTGAGGCTTTCTCTAGCCCAAACTTCTTGACAATATTCTTCGCATATTTGCTCTGAGATACGAAGATGCTATCCTTTTGTTGTTTGATTTGGAAGCCTAGAAAATAAGTAAGCTCTTCCACCATGCTCATCTCGAATTCTGATTGCATCTGTTGAATAAATATCTCTACCATCTTGCTTGACATCCCTCCAAAAACAATGTCATCGATATAGATTTGAGCTATCATTAAATTTCCGTCTTCATTCTTCACAAATAGGGTCTTGTCGACTCCCCCTCTAGTGTAGCCGCTTTGGATGAGGAATTTTGTGAGCCTTTCATACCAAGCCCTTGGTGCTTGTTTCAACCCATAAAGAGCTTTCTTGAGTTTATACACATGATCAGGATAGTGAGGGTCAACAAATCCTTTGGGTTGTGACACATATACTTCTTCATTGAGATCCCCATTCAAGAACGCACTTTTGACATCCATCTGGTAGAGCTTTATCTGTAGATGGCATGATATCCCTAGCAGGAGACGGATTACTTCAAGTCTTGCCACAGGAGCAAATATTTCATCGAAGTCGACACCCTTAATTTGAGTATACCCTTGAGCAACTAACCTTGCTTTGTTGCGAGTGATGTTGCCAAGCTCATCGGATTTGTTCTTGAAGATCCATTTGGTGCCTATGATGTTTCCTTCACTTGGTTTGGGCACCAGTTCCCATACCTGGTTTTTCTCAAATTGAATCAGCTCTTCTTGCATAGCATTGACCCAATACTCATCATTGATGGCTTCATTGATGTTTTTGGGTTCTGTCTTTGAAACGAAGCAAATATTTCCTATCATCTCGTTATAATCTTAAGGAGCTTTTGACCGAGTCCGTACGCCTTCATTCAGGTTTCCAATAACTCCAGAGATAGGATGGTTAGTCTGAACTCTTCGTGAGGGATTCTTGTTGCTGGTTTCTAAAACTACTTCGTCATTGGCGGCATCATCTTCTGTTTTGCTGCTAGCATCTTCTGTGACATTAGGACCAGCATTCTTCCTGACATTATTGGTCGGATAGGCTCCGTCTTCGTCCGTCGCATCTTCTGAGGCATCTTCGCAGGCATCATCAACAACAACATTGATTGATTCCATCATAGTCTTGGTTCGTTTGTTGAAGACTCGGTATGCGCGACTATTCCTTGAATAGCCAAGGAAGATGCCTTCATCGCTTTTTGGGTCAAGCTTTCGACGAGGCTCTCTATCAGCCAGTATATAACAAGTGGAGCCAAAGATATGGAAGTACTTAACATTAGGCTTTCTCCCCCTCCATATTTCATAATGAGTTACTGACATACCTGGTCGGAGAGTGACTCGATTGTGGATATGGCACGCAGTGTTAAGTGCTTCTGCCCAAAAGTGAGTTGGTATGTCTTTAGCTAGCATCATAACTCTCGCCATCTCCTGTAGAGTCATGTTCTTGCGCTCAACAATGCCATTCTGTTGAGGAGTGACTGGCGCTGAGAATTCATGTGCTATCCCTTCTGAGTTGCAGAAATCTGCAAACTTGCTGTTTTCGAACTCTCGACCATGATCACTACGAAGGCGGATGATTTTGCCAATTGTCTCTCCTTTTTCTCGTTGGACTTGGATGTATAAATTCTTGAAGATCAAGAAGGTGTCTGATTTGTCACGAGGGAAGTCAACCCAAGTGTATCGTGAGTAGTCATCTACACACACAAAGACGTATCGTTTTTCTCCAAGGCTTTCAACTTGCATTGGTCCCATGATGTCAACATGTATCAGCTCAAGTACCCAAGAGGTGGTGATATGCTGTAGCTTCTTGTGTGGCATCTTGGTTTGCTTACCAATCTAACATTCTCCGCAGATCTTTCCTTCTATTATTTTCAGGTTTAGAATACCTGTGATTGCCTGCTCTGAGATTGCTTTTTGCATGCTTCTAAGATTTAGATGTCCAAGCTTTCTGTGCCATAGTTTGGTTTCTTCTGCTTTTGAGACAAGGCACTTGGTTGCTTCGATATATGTCTCGAGAGACCAGAAATAGCAATTGTCCGTTGAGTGAACTCCTTGTAGAATAGTGACTTGATTAAAGTCTTTAACTATACAGACTTCTTTTGTGAATTTCACTTCTGAATCCTGATCACAAATCTGACTGATGCTAATCAAGTTAGCTTTAAGTCCTTCTACAAGTAATGCTTCAGTCAAGCAGGTGGCTCATGGATGCTTAAGTACTCCTTTTCCGATAATTATAGCTTGAATGCCATCTCCAAACGTAACAAAGCAGTTTGTGTATAGTTTAAGATAAGAGAGGAATTCTGGAGTACCTGTCATATGTCGAGAGCATCCACTGTCGAGATACCAGTCCTTATTTGTTGAAGCACTCAAGGATGTATATGCAACATTAGCTCTATAGATCAGGTTCTTAGGTCTTCATTCAAGGCGGGATGTCTTCGGAGGAGATGAGAGATGCCTTTGATATTTCTTTTGTTGTAGCTGAGCTTGCTTACTCTCAAGAAGTTGAAAACAAAAAGGTCTGATGTGACCAGGTTGACCACAGTAATGGCATATCCATTGATATTGATAAGCTGGTCTTCTGTAGCTTTGTTGTCTACGTGGAGGATGTCTTCTGGCAGTTATTTGACAAGAACAGGTTGTAGACGATGTTATGGCTTTTGTTGTAGGTCGTCCTGTAGGATGTGTTGGGGCATCTAGTAGTTTCTTGTCAGCCATGGCTTGTTGTGGGATAAACTTTGTCCCTGCCATTGAGGTGACAGCATGTGTGTACCCTAGTCCCGTCGTATCTTTGGACTGTTTTCCCACCGATAAAATCTTGTCAAGGCTTTCTGTGCTCGGATTCATCATCTTTACCGATTTAGTCATGAGACTAATTTCTCCATTAAGTCTGGTGATCTCTCGTTTCAGCTCCACGATCGTCTCTAGAAATCTTGACTTGTCGTTGGTAAGACTAATAATCCTTTTGCCTTGTTGATCAAGTATCAGAGTTTCCTTGATCCATCTGGTATGCAAGCCTTTGTATGCCTCGACTAGTTGCACTTTAGTCCAATTCTCATTTGGAGTCGGATCATCATTGATGTCGACAGCATTATCAACATTACATGTAGGAGTAGTAGTAGTGAATGCAACAAAGTTGCTTACCTCTTCAGATCCACTATCTTCATTGTCATCATCTGATAGGGTGGCATTGTATCCTCGTTTTTGTTGTTTGAGGAAATTTGGACATTCTCTACGGAGGTGGCCGAATCCTTCACATTCATGACATTGAAGTCCTTTGTTTTTGTTTTCTTCCCCACTCCTGATTGGTCTGTCAAGACTACCTCCAACTTGAGCTTTTTGTGGAGCTTTGTTTCTGGCATTTGCTGTGACATTCCGTCCACCCATTGTAGCCTCGATGTCTTCATCGGAATCCGAATCCTCTGGATCTGGTTGCTTGTGTGTTGAGCTTTTGAAAGCAACTCCTTTGTTCCTTTTGTCGATGTTGGGTAGAGACAACTCATAGGTCATTAGAGACCCCATCAGCTCATCAAATTTCAAGACCTTGAGGTCATGAACTTCTTCAATTGCTGTGATCTTCATCTTGAACCTAGGACTAAGAGCACGTAAGGTTTTTCTTACCAATTTTTTATCAGACATGGGTTCTCCCTGAGAATAGGATTCATTGGCTAGATCACGAATGCGAACATTGAAATCTGCAATTGATTCATCTTCCTTCATGATGAGGACTTCGAAGTTGGTAGTCAGGTATTGCAGTTTCTGTTCTCGAACCTTAGTTGTTCCTTCATATGCTACGGCCAGGATGTCCCATGCTGATTTGGCAGTTGTGCATGTGTTGATTAGTCTGAACACGTTCTTGTCAACACCATTGAAGATAGCATTCAGAGCTCGAGAATTTCCCAGTGATTCTTCATCTTCATCATCGGTCCAGTCTTTTTCTGGTTTTGGGCCGATAGGATTGCCATCACTGTCACTGAGTTGTGGTGCATTCCAACCATTGAGTACAGCCTTCCATGTCTTGTTGTCTAGTGACTTCATGAAGGCACACATTCGAGCCTTCCAATAGCCATAGTTGCTTCCATCTAGAACAGGTGGTCGATTTATGGATCCTCCTTCTCTGGTATTGTCCATCTTTGATCAAAATATTTGTTTAGGAACTCACCTAAAGCTATAGGTGCCCCCTCTGATACCAATTGAAAATTCTGATCAGCTAGTCGTGAAAGATGCCACACACAATGTTACACAGAATGCTGTAACGTTGTGTCTGACTTCTTGCTTAGATAGTGCAGGACAGTAAATATAAAGCTATACGTAATGACACAGCAGATTGTTTACCCAGTTCGGTGCAACGTCACCTACGTCTGGGGGCTCTCAGCCTAGTGGAAAGATTTCACTTATCAGTAATCCGTCAGAACATACAAGTACCTGTGATCACTCCTAGATCTATACTTTATGCTACGCCTTCCAGTGCAATCTATCTCAGGGTCTCCCCCTGAATCCAAGAACGTCTTAATTCCACTCTTCAAGCAATCGCCTTGCTCTGTCGTCTTCAAGCTTGGTGGTTGCGTGCAGTCTTCAACTCACAACTTTCAGTAAACCCTCAATCACCTAACTCTCTATAGTTATGTGATACACAACATCCTAAGCTCAATCTGCAATTTCTCAGCCCGCAAACCTTCACGTCTAAGAACCTTGCAAATTGTTGCTAGGAAACAAATAAAGAACCACACAATTGCTAAGGGGGTAGCCTAAGCTTTTATAGCAATCGTGGATGAGTACTAACCCTAAAGGGTTTCCTATTAATCGCCGTCTTTCTCCTTTTCAGATTAGGAGTCGTTCTGTACTTTCCTAATCGTCTTCTTGATTTTCTGCCGAATCTGCACTTTCCTGATTTATGTCGATCAGGATGCTTGCCGAGACGCCGTCAACAATGTCACACAAGATGTCGTAGAAGATGCTTCGACATTCTTTGTAACATGTTTCTTCAGTTCCTTTAAAATCAGCCAATCTCGAAAAACGTTGTAACTACCATGTTGGTGGATCAGGATGATCCAGAAACCTACAGACAAGCTTTGGCCAGTCCAGAATCCGAAAAATGGCAGAACGCCATGAATGAGGAAATGAAATCCATGTCAGATAACCAAGTCTGGAACTTGGTGGATCAGACCCCTGTGATAAAACCCATCGGTTGCAAATGGGTCTATAAGATTAAGACCGACATGGATGGAAAACCTCAGACCTATAAAGCTAGACTGGTTGCGAAAGGTTATCGCCAAATCGAAGGTATTGATTATGACGAGACTTTTTCACCTGTGGCTATGGTCAAATCTATCCGGATCATTCTAGCCATAGCAACATACTATGATTATGAGATATGGCAGATGGACGTCAAAACCGCCTTCCTTAACGGGAACTTAAAAGAGGATGTGTATATGACACAGCCCGAGGGTTTTGTTGATCCAGAGAATCCCGGAAAGATTTGTAAGCTGCTTAGATCCATTTATGGATTGAAGCAAGCTTCACGGAGTTGGAACATTCGTTTTGATGAAGCCGTAAGGGAATTCGGTTTTATCAAAAACGAAAGTGAGCCTTGCGTATATAAGAAAGCGAGTGGGAGTAAAATAGTATTCCTAGTGCTATATGTCGATGACATACTGATCATCGGGAATGACATCCCAACCCTGCTTGAAGTTAAAGCTTGGTTACGGAAATGCTTCTCGATGAAGGACTTAGGTGATGCTGCTTTCATTTTGGGCATCAAGATCTACAGAGATCGACCCAAGAGAATATTGGGCCTAAGTCAGAGCACTTACATAGATAAGGTGTTGAGAAGATTCTCAATGCATGATTCTAAGAAGGGATACTTACCCATGCGACATGGCATTAAGCTTAGCAAACAACAGAGTCCTATAACTCCTGATGAGCTAAGCAGAATGAGTAAGATCCCATATGCTTCGGCTGTGGGATCCATCATGTATGCTATGATTTGCACGAGACCAGACGTCTCGTTCGCGTTAAGCTGTACCAGCAGATATCAATCTAACCCAGGCCAGGAGCACTGGACTGCTGTCAAGAGTATCCTAAAGTATCTAAGGAGAACTAAAGACGCATTCCTAGTGTATGGTGGGAAGGATGGAGAACTAGCAGTCACAGGATATGTTGATGCTAGCTTTCAGACAGATGCTGATGATTTCAAATCACAAGCAGGATTTGTATTCGTGTTAAATGGCGGAGCATTCAGCTGGAAGAGCTTCAAGGAAGCCACAACTGCCGATTCTACAACAGAGGCTGAGTACATAGCTGCAGCAGAAGCAGCTAAGGAAGCCGTATGGGTTAGAAGCTTTCTAACTGGATTAGATGTAATGCCGCGAGCATCTGATCCGGTAAGCTTGTTGTGTGACAACACTGGGGCCATAGCATTAGCTCAAGAGCCCAGATTCCAGGACAGAACTAAACACATACAGAGGAAGTATCCCATTATCAGAGAGTATATTGATAACGGTGATGTGGAGATGGCATATGTACTGACTGATGACAATGTTGCTGATCCCCTGACAAAGGCTTTACCGCAGCCTAAGCATGAGGCGCACGTGAAGTCTATGGGGGTAGATTGGAACTTAGGTTGGAACTAAGGGCAAGTGGGAGATTGTTAGGTTTGTGCCCTAGTCCAAAATAATTCATCAATCTATATTGTAACGGACATCATTATTCTACATAATAAAAGGCATAATATTACTAATGTGTTGTAGTAATATATCTAATGTGATTTGATCTATGTCATAATGTGTGTAATCACTTATAGTAGAACTATAGATCAGAAAGAGTTGCATTCGATAGAGTCCCTGATCAGCTAAGCTTCTTCTGAAGCGATCAGTATGAGACTAACTCCTTGTGATCACGCTCTACTGATCATGGCAAAGATGTGCCGGAGTTATATCATAGATATCATCAGGTCGATGATATCGGACAACCCGATTGTGAGTATGCTGCATAGATCCAATCATGAGATACTCACATATCGTAACTTGTCATTATATCCTAATACCAAGGAGTCTTTGTGTACACTATGTAACAAATACCTAAGTTTGACCTAGTCTAACGTTATCTGTAAAAGGGTAGCTATAACGGCTTCGATTGGCTTTGGCATTTATTGCACTAGTGAACTCGAAAGGCGTCTGAGGGATTTATCACTCATACTTCGGTATGAGAAAGATATCCGTTTAGGCCACTTGATGAGTATGACTGAAGAAATAGCATGGCCATGCAGGTGATACCTTAGTATCAGTTTTCAGTCATCTCAGGTATCAAGAAACAGTGATTGATAAATTAGGATGACCGTTCTATGCCTATTGATCAATCTGGATATCGGTTTGATAAAAGGACAGTGACATGTACGATAACAGGTTAAGTCGAATAATCCATAATCACGAATATTGGATAATCATAATGTCTTGCTAGAGGCCACTTATGATGGAAAGGGTAAAATGGTAATTTTACCAGTCTGCCAATTATTCGTGAGCCTAGAGGGTCAAATGCATTAAGCACAATACATGACAATAATTATGGATGAGATTTGAGAACGATTCGGTAGTTTTCTGGCCTAAGGTTTTAACCAGACGGTTGAAGAAATCAATTCGAGGAAATTGAGCCGTTTTGACTAAACCGAAATTAGAACTCAAGTTAATGGGTTTAATTTGGGTTTTAGTTAAATGGGCTCCCATTTAGGGTTTAAGATAAGAGAGGGGTTAAATGCAAATAAGAAGGATTAAAAGGATGGATAATGCAATTTTTATTTTGAAATTCAATTTTAATTTCAAATTAAAAATCACATAATCATTTTTTTATCTTATCCTTGGAATTTTTCAGCAACCAACTCCCTCTCTCTCTCCCTCATTGCCGAACCCACTCTCTCCTCTCTACCTCCATTATTCCTCATGTTTTCTTTTGAATTTTCTAGCAAAAATTAGAGAAAAAAACCATTTCGATTGTGTGCTTGTGTGGACATGATAGAGAGGACACTACGCTTGTGTTCTTGTCGATTTCAAGAGGTAAATATCAGATTTTAATAATGTTCATAACATGTTCAAATAGCATTAAGATCAAGTTTTTATCGATCACCACGGTTACATATTGTCCGCTGCATGATTTTCAATCTTTGGAACCCGTGGTGATCTCTTTCAATACAGGAGCCAAAAGAGGTCATTGATCAAGAACCAATCCCTACACCTATTCCAGAGGGACCAAGAAGGTCTGAGAGATCTCGTCAAGTTCCCATCAGATATGGTTTTCTAGTCACTGAGGAAAATGACTTGATATTGGTGGATCAGGATGATCCAGAAACCTTCAGACAAGCTTTGTCTAGTCCAGACTCCGAAAAATGGCAGAACGCCATGAGTGAGGAAATGAAATCCATGTGTGATAACCAAGTCTGGTGCTTGGTGGTGAAAGGGATTCCCATGGGTTCCAAATAATAATTTCATGCAGCGGTACGAAATTGAACCATGGGAATCGAATAAAACCTATGATCTTAATGAAAAATTCAGCATGCTATTAAACTTTTCAAATCTGAAAATTTACCTTCTTAATCGATTAAAACACAATGGAGTGTTTCTCTATCGAGTCCACACAAGCACAACAACCTCAATCGGTTTTCTCTCACACACTTGCTAATGAATTATGAGAAGAATATGACAAAGAAGGCTATGGAGGAATGGATGAGGAAGGGTCGGCCAAGTGAGGGAGAATTAGGAAGAGTGATGGAAAAATTATGAGCCAAAAAGAGTAAGAGAAATAATGTGTAATTATCACAAAATTAATGTGTAATTATCACAAAATTAATGGTGTAATTATTACAAGAAATCTGATTTTAAAATTCAAATAAATAATTACACAACTTACCCATTTAATCTCATATTCACACTCTTGCCCCATTCATGGATTAAAACCCTAAATGGGCTTCAAGCCCATTTAACCAAATCCAAATTAAAACCCATATAATTGAGTTCTAATTATGGTTTAGCAAGATAAATATTAAGATGGTAACCACCCTCTGATACCACTATAGGGTTTTGGAGCGTTCTAGATCGTCGAGATAGCGGAAGCATTTATACAAATCTACTCCAAACCTTGTCCAAGACCATAAACCATTAAATCCCAAAGCAAAATCTATTCCACAAGATGTTTACCTTTAAGTCTTTGTGAATCAATTAAAGAAGAACTTTCGGATCTTCTTCTCTAAAGCAAGTCCACACCAAGGGGATGATCTTGATGATCCTTCACTTAATTGCCTACTAGAACAATTAAACGAAGAACAAGAGAGCAACTTAGAGGAAAGAGAGGGTGTGGCCAGCCACAAGAGAGAGAGAGAGAGAGAGTTCTTGTGAGTTTTTGTGATATTTTGTGTAATGAATCAATTAATGGTATTTGAATTCATTACCCAACTCATAAGCATGGGTCTAAAGTGATTTGTATGGGCTTAAAGGTGCTTTAACCCATACCCCTTAAATCACTCACCTCTTAATCCACAATCACCAACTAAGCATGGTGTTGTGTGGCCCCCACACATGGACCCACCATGTGGGCCGGCCAAGAGGGCTTATTGGGCCCTTAATGGGCCCTTGTTTGGGCCGGCCATGAGACCTCATGGGCCGAGCCCAATGGGCTCGCCCGTGTGGTCTCGTGCCGTGTCCAAAAGTAGCCCGACCCTTTTCGCCGTTACTTATCAAACAAAGTCCGACGCGACATCCACGAAAAAACTCAGTTTTCTCGATTCGCTAATTATTCTCTCAAGACGAACCCATGGCACAAAACCCCCAGTTTTGTTCATATATTGCTCCTCAAGAAACGTTAAGGTTTCCTTGTCTCAAGTTATCTGTCTTGAATGTGTGTGACTCTCTAGGCTCATGCCACTGTTGGCAGATCGGCGCAAAAGATCGCTCTTGCCCGATCCATCATAAGTGGTCTCTAGTAAGACGTTATGATTACCCAAGGTGCATGACGATCGATAATTCGACTTAACCTTGTGCGTACATGTCACTATCCTATTATCTCTAGATATCCCGATTGATCACAAGGCATAGAGTCGTCACCCTTGTTTAATCAATCATTGTTACTTGATATGTGAGATGGCTGAGAACTGATAACCCGTATCATCGGCATGGCCATGCTCTTACTCTCAGTCAGTCTCGATCAAGAGGCCTTTTAACTGTAGTATGAGGGATAAATCCCTTAGCCGTCTTTCGTGTCACTCATGCAACCCGTTCCGCCACCCAATCATGCCCGTTATTGCAATCCTGTTACAGAAAGCGTTAGGCGTAAGTTAAAGCCGCACGTTCATTGCATAGTGATCACAAAGACTCCTCGGTCTAAGGATGTCGTGACAAGCTATCGCATTTGAATATGTTCATGGCTTATTCTATGAAAACACTATTCAAAGCGGGTCGTCCGTTATCAATCACCTCATGATATTTATGATATGATTCCGGGATCCCTCATCCCTATGACAAGTAGAACTACGTCATTAAGAACCATCCTCATACTGGTCGCTTCTAAGGAAGCATATTTTGACCAAGGACTCGTTAAGTGTGATCCGTACAGATTTATAGTTCTACTACTTTAGTGGTTATAAATCAGATCATGCTTAACATATTACTTCAACACATAAGTAATACAAAAACATGATAAACATGTTAGGTCAATGGGTATAGACTAGGACTTAGATTGGAACTAGGGGCAAGTGGGAGATTGATAGCATTTGTGCCCTAGTCCAATTGCTATTAGCCTGTAAACGTCTATGTACATTATCATCGTTTGTAATATATATATATCTCCCAGCTTAATAATGTAGATCAACCAGCTGAAAGCTCAAAGAAGTATGACTCTGATGATGAGCTATCCGATGAGACTCTCAACAACGCGTACAATGAATGGTATGTCAAGTGGCTTGAAGACTCTCAGGTAATCGAAAAACAGAACGCTCTCATTCTTACTCTTAATGAAGACAAATCAAGACTTCTCGAGACGACTGTTGATTTCAAAAAGAAAGTTGCTCGACTAAAAGGCGAGTTAGAACAGGTCACCAAGTCTGTAAAGATGATGAATCCAAGTACTGACACTCTGGACCAAATACTCTCGATCGGGAAACCATCATCGAATATGGAAGGTCTTGGATATTCGAAAGAATCCTCATCATCGCACACAATCTTCGTCCCTCATAAGTCCGCCGCCCAGAAGTCCCGTCAGAAGTCACTTAACTTCACGGCTGACCAAGCAACCAAAAAGCCTCTTACTCTTGCCGCTTCAAAAACCCAGACCAAAAGACACAACAGGGTTTGTCATCACTGTGGACGAAGAGGACATATTCGACCCTTCTACTATTAGCTATATGGGAAGAACTCGGTCAAGAAAAGGACCACCATCAAGAAAAACCAACCTCGGAAGGAATGGCGAGTCAAAGAGGTCAACTATCGAGCTAACATCGCGTACACCGCTTTAAAGGCCTCAACCAGCAACGATTGGTACTTTGATAGTGGATACTCTCGACATATGACGGGTAATAGCTCTTTCTTGGTCACTTTAATACCATACACAAATAGCTTCGTCACTTTTGGAGATGGAGTAAAAGCTAGAGTGCTCGGGAAAGGAAAACTCAATCTTCCTAACTCTCCATGTCTGAAAGAAGCTCTACTAGTAGAAGGCCTCACGGCAAATCTCATCAGCATAAGCCAAATATGTGATTTAAATCTGGATGTCCACTTCACCCGTGACAAATGCTCGGTCAAAGACGAACAACAGAAGGAAGTCATGACAGGCCACAGGTCCCTTGACAACTGTTATCTATGGTCTCCAACAGTCAGTACCTTGCCAACCAAGTTCCTTTTATCCAAAGCTCAAGAGACAAAACTATGGCATCAAAAACTTGGTCACATCAATTTGAGGAGTATGCAAAAGATTCTCTCTGAAAAGGCTATCATTGGAGTTCCCAACCTCAAGATCATTGAAGGAAAAATTTGTGGAGAATGCCAGATTGGGAAACAAGTCAAGACATCGCACAAGAAGGTACAACATCTTACTACTTCTCGTGTTCTAGAACTTCTTCATGTTGACCTTATGGGACCCATGCAAGTAGAAAGTCTAGGAGGGAAGAAGTACATATTTGTATGTGTAGACGACTTCTCAAGGTACACATGGGTAAACTTTCTTCGAGAGAAGTCAGATACCTTCTCAGTCTTTGAAGCCTTATGTCGAAGAGTTCAACGAGAAAAGGGAGAAGTCATTGGGAAAGTTGTTCGACTTCGGAGCAATCATGGAAAGGAGTTCGAAAACATCAGCTTCGTAAACTTTTGTGATGCTGAAGGAATTGCCCACGAATTTTCTGCTCCCATCACTCCTCAGCAAAACGGGATCGTTGAAAGAAAGAATCGCACTTTTCAAGAGATGGCAAGAGTCATGATGTTAGCCAAAGACATCCCGCGGCACTTCTGGGCTGAAGCTTTGAATACGGCATGCCATATTCATAATAGAGTGACTCTTCGCCCTGGAACTTCGCTCACTCTTTATGAAATATGGAGGGGGAGAAAGCCGAATGTCAAATACTTCCATGTCTTTGGATCGGGCTGCTACATACTCGCAGATAGGGAACCTCGACGCAAGTTGAATCCTAAAAGCGACGAAGGCATCTTCCTCGGATACTCCAGAAATAGTCGGGCTTTTCGGGTATTCAACAAACGCACCCGGACTATCATGGAATCCATCAATGTCGTAATTGATGACAATAACGAGCAATCAAGTGACGAGGACGAAGAAGTCCTGAATCTCTCAGGAGAAGTCAGACCAGAGATCAGAGGAGAAACCAGACCGGATGTCAGAAGAGAAGTCAGACCAGAATTCAAGGACGATGAGCGCAACAAAGAATCTGAAGACGAAAGCCAACTCATTCCGGATGAAGAGGCAACTCCTACAAGGCAAAAAGCTCCGTCAAGAAGAATTCAGAAGTATCATCCATCCCGGGATGTGATTGGAGACATTAATGAGGGAGTTCGGACTCGACAAAAGGCATCTCTTGACCACCAAGAGATGATAGGTAACATGTGCTTTATTTCCAAAATTGAGCCAAAGAATATACAAGAGGCCATCAATGATGAATACTGGGTCTGCGCGATGCAAGAAGAGTTGGTTCAGTTTGCAAGGAATGAAGTCTGGGAACTTGTACCCAAGCCTGACAATGTCAATGTCATCGGGACAAAACGGATATTCAAAAACAAGTCTGACGAGCAAGGAAACATTACTCGAAACAAAGCGAGACTGGTGGCTCAAGGATACACACAAGTCGAGGGAGTCGATTTTGAAGAAACCTTTGCTCCAGTAGCCAGACTGGAAGCCATACGACTTCTTCTCGACATCGCATGTCATCTGCGTTTCAAACTCTATCAAATGGATGTAAAGAGTGCCTTCCTTAATGGAAATCTAAACGAAGAAGTCTATGTAGCCCAACCAAAGGGATTCGAAGACCATGACTCTCCGCACCATGTCTACAAGCTAAAGAAAGCTCTCTACGGTCTCAAACAAGCTCCACGAGCATGGTATGAACGTCTTACCCAATTCCTTGTACAGAATGGCTATATTCGAGGGGGAGTAGACAAAACTCTCTTTGTGAAGAAGGAAGGAAGGGACATCATGATTGCTCAAATATATGTCGACGACATTGTATTTGGAGGGAAGTCAGACAAGATGGTGAAACGCTTCGTTCAACACATGCAGTCTGAATTTGAGATGAGTATGGTCGGTGAGCTCACATATTTCCTAGGCTTCCAGATCAAGCAGATGGCAGATGGAATATTTATCTCCCAGAGCAAGTACGCAAAGAACATTGTCAAGAAGTTCGGGTTAGAAAAGGCTTCGCACAAGAGGACTCCTATTGCCACACATGACAAGTGCACAACGGACGAGACGGGAGAATCAGTTGATCAAAGTCTATATCGAAGCATAATAGGAAGTCTCCTCTATCTAACAGCAAGTAGACCCGACATCGCTTACTCTGTGGGAGTCTGTGCTCGATATCAAACCAATCCAAAAGTCAGTCACTTGGCTCATGCAAAGAGGATCATAAGGTACATCTCGGGAACCTCTGAATTGGGTTTGCTATATTCCTTTGATACCTCTCCTACTCTGGTTGGATATTGTGATGCTGACTGGGCGGGAAGCACACCAGATCGAAGAAGCACCTCTGGAGGTTGTTTCTACCTGGGGAACAACCTTGTATCATGGTTCAGCAAAAAGCAAAATTGTATTGCTTTATCTACTGCTGAGTCCGAATATATTGTTGCTGGAAGTAGCTGTACTCAGCTTCTTTGGATGAAACAAATGTTGGCAGAGTATGGAGTCAAGCAAGAAGTCATGACTTTGTTCTGTGACAACATCAGTGCAATCAACATCTCGAAGAACCCAGTGCAACATAGCAAGACAAAGCATATTGACATCAGGCACCACTTTATTCGAGAGCTTGTAGAAGACAAGAAAATAAAGCTCGAATACCTACCCACTGAGAAACAAGTCGCAGACATCTTTACAAAGGCGTTAGATGCCAAAAGGTTTGAAAGTTTGAGGTCAACCCTCGGACTTTGCTGTCTGGAATAGTCAGAAGTCAAGCAAGAAGAGGAAGAGCTTTTAGTTGATTTTACTCTTTCTCTCGATCAGGACCAAACAGGGTCCACAAAATCAAGCCGGGCCCAAATCCTTTTATCAAAAGCCCGTTAGTCTTATTTTAATTTTAAGAATAATTACAATCTGACAATCCACCTATCAGAAATCATTCTGTTCAACTCCCACATACTCTGCACCTCCTCCACCACTTGAAATCGCTAGGGTTTGTCAGATCAAAATTTCAACAAAGAATCTGCTCACTTCCCACAAAGAACAAACGCTAGCTAAATGGTTGGTACTCGAAGCGGACGAATACCATCTGCCTCAAAAGTACTACGAGCAAAAATGAGGGCAAAAGTCATTGCCAAGAAATTATCAGCCTCCAAATCGACAAGAACCAAACATGGAGTGAGGATCCGAGGAGGAAAAGGCTTAGGAGAAACTTCGGCAGCACCTCAGGAAGTAACAAGTTCACCTCCAACTATCACAATGGAAGACATAATTCCCGTCGTTGAGAAGGACGACACTCTAGCCAGTTCTGCGAACATTGAAGAAGAAGCTTCTCTCTCTACTCCGACTCCAACACGAGGTAAATCTGCTATCCTCTCTGAAGAAAACGTAGAAGAACGCCTGCCTGTAGAGGGTTTAGAAACCCTTGTTCCTGAAGTCCACGGCACTAGCACCAAGGACCAATCTAGCACCTCTAAATCGACCCCGAAGAGAAAAACCATAGAGAAAGGAGAAGTTTCGGCGTCCAAACAGCCGAAGAAGTCAAGAAGGAAGTCACTGACTACTGCAGTAACCGTTGTCCCTGAAGAAGAAGAATCTGAAGAAGAAGAAGAAGACACCCTGATTGTGCTACCACAGGTCAAGAAGACATTAGGAGGGCAGAAACTCCCCAAGTATGTACCTAAGGCGGCTACAGACAACGTCTCTTTCCACTCTGTAGACAATGTCCTTAAGTGGCAGTACGTCTATCAACGGAAGATCTATCCAGAAAGAGAACTCTCCACAGAAGCACAAGGGATAAATTCGATTGTAGAGCTTATCCGTAGAGCAGGCCTGACCAACACGGTCATAAATATTGGGCCATTCTACCCAACTTTGGTCAAGGAGTTTATTGTCAACCTGTCAAGCGAGTTCGATGAACCTGAAGATGCTGAATACAGAAAGGTGTTTGTTCGGGGAGAATGCTTCGAAATCTCTGCCTCAACCATCAACACCTACCTTGGCAGAGATGACCCAGAAGTCACTCCGGAAGTCCCGCACTTGAACAAAGTAGAGGTCGAAATAACTGGAGGACGTAAGAAGGGCTGGCCAGTCAAGGACACCGTTGCGGCAACCGAGCTCACAGCCAAATATTCAATTCTCTACCGCATCGGTCTGGCTAATTGGGCACCCTCTACGCATGGGTCAAGCATCAAAACCGAGCTGGCGAAACTCATTTACCAAATAGGTACGCAGTCTTCTATTGATTTTGGCGCTTACGTTATTGAACATCTAGTTAAGCACGCCAAATCATGTGCTATCAAACTTCCGATCGGGTTTCCTTCACTGATTACCGGTATCCTCCTCCAACAATGTCCTCACATTGTTCGAGAATCGGATATTCCTGGCAAGAAGCCACTGCCCCTTGCTATCAATCTCAAGAACTTTGAAGGGAAGTAGTTGAAGGACCTTGGACTTCCTATGGCCAAAGTATCAGGAGCTGGATCAAGCTCTCGACCCTCAGGACCAATTGGCTTTAGGATGGAGGAAGAATTGGTGGAGATGATTGCTGATCTTGAGAAGTCGATTGCGATGCTCTCAACTCGCAAAGTCGCCTGTGAAGCCCTTCTAGAAGATCTCCGCTCTGTTGCTGCTGCTGCTGAAGAAGATGTTGACGACTCCACGTCGTTTTAGTAATTCTCTGAAATTTGCTATGATAACTTTGTTCCACACACACCATTAAATTCTCGGGGTTTGTCCGACTTATTTTCCGCACAATATGACTGTTTAATTTCTGGGATATTTGCTCATGTTTTGAGCTGGATTTGTGCTCAAGTTTGAGCCGTTTATTTGCTCATGGAGTGAGCTGGTTTCTTTTACCCTGCTGTTTAGTTGAATTTGATTATGAGATTGCCTTTGGCAATATTATTAGACAAACAGGGGGAGATAAATGTGATACAAGCCAGAAGCTACGGCAGGCTACGCCAGAAGTCGCGCCGAAAGATGTACATAGAAGTCGCCACTCTAGAAGCCGCTCAAGAAGTTAAGCTCCAGAAGCCGCTCAAGAAGTTAAGCTCTAGAAGCCGCTCTAGAAGCTGCTCCAGAAGATAAACTAGAAGCCGCACAAGAAGTCGCATCGGAAGTCACGAAACTTGCTGTGTGCGTAACTGCCTCAAGGTGACGACGATGTGCCTGCTTGAAGTAAAGAAGTCACATCACTTGTTGTGCGTAACTGCCACAAGATAAATCACTTGTTGTGCGTAACAGCCACAAGATGACGATGGGCTTAAAAGGTGTTTGCCTAAAAAATTGCCAAAGGGGGAGATTGTTGCTACGTTTAATAGTTGGCATGATTTTTGAGCACAAATGTAAGAAGTCGTGTAACATGTTACATAACATGTGGAGCGACTTGTTACGAGCCGAAGATTAGGAAAGTCTGAAGCTTTCCTATTTCGACGAAGCTTAGAGCGAAAGAAGAAAGGCGCCACGAAGACTTGGAGCGCAAGAGAGTGACGTCGACAAATCAAGCAACTTCCAGCTGGCAGTTACACGTCAGCAAAAGGCGGCAACTATACTTGCCTGATTTATTCAGGAAGTCAGAAACAGGCAAGACGACTTCCAGCTATCGTGGAAGGCGGCAACAACTTGCCTGACTTTCCTGTTCCTGATCCGAGAAGGATTAGGAATGTGAGCTGCTATAAAAAGCCCTTGGCTTCCCATTAGTAGTAATCCGTTCTTGTTCTAACAATTGCAAGATTTCTCAGAGCTCTTAACAGTGCACTATCGGCGTGTTGAGAGTCTGATTAAGATTCGCTAGAACGGACCTTTGCTCCGATCAAACCTTGAGTCGCGAAGACTAAGTGTTTGGATTGGTTAGGGTTTTTGTTTGTGATTGAAGATTCACAACTCCGTCCAAGAAGACAACGACACCGAGCATGGACTTGCTCGAAGAGTGGAATTGAGGGAATCTCAAAGACAGGGGGAGAGGCTCCGGGTCGAGGTGATTCAAGGTGAGATCTATAGTAGCTTAGGACAATAGCTTGTGTTATAGCTAGTTGGGCTAGAAGTTGTACTATTGACTACCTATAGTGAAAAACCTTTCCACTGGCAAAGTGCCCCCAGACGTAGGTGCGGAGTCACCGAACTGGGTAATCATCTCTGGTGTCGTGATTATTATCTGTCTATTACTTTGCTTACTGTTTCCACAAGAAGTCGATAAACAAGTTAAAGACTTTGTGTTCAACTTCTTGACTCGGCTACGATTCAGAATTTCATATATCATTTTTCGATCTAATAAAAAGACATTATATTACTAATGTGTTGTAGTAGTATATCGAATGTGATTTGATCTATGTTCTTATGTGTATAACCACTTATAGTACAACTGTAGATCAGAAAGAATTGCATTCGATGAGTCCCTGATCACCTAAGCTTCTTCAGAAGCGATTAGTATAAGATCAACTCCTTGTGATCATGCTCTACTGATCATGGAAAAGTATGTGCCGGAGTTATATCATAGATATCATCAAGTCGATGATATCGGACAACCCGATTGTGAGTCTGCAACATAGATACTGTCATGAGATACTCACATATCATAGCTTGTCATTATATCCTAAGACCAAAGAGTCTTTGTGTGGACTGTGTAACGAATACCTAAGTTTGACCTAGTCTAACGTTACCTGTAAAAGGGTAGCCATAACGGCTTTGATTGGCTTGGTTATTAATTGCATTAGTGAACTCGAAAGACGTCTGAGGGATTTATCACTCATACTCCGGTATGAGAAAGATATCTGTTTAGGCCACTTGATGAGTATGACTGAAGGAATAGCACGGTCGTGCAAGTGATACCTTAGTATCAGTTTTCTGTCATCTTAGATATCAAGAAACAGTGACTGATAAATTAGGGTGACGGTTCTATGCCTATTGATCAATCTGGATATCGGTTTAATCAAATTGAAAACGATTCGGTTGATTTCTTGCCTAGGTTCATTAATCATACGGTTGAAGAAATCAAGTTAGAGAGATTGGACCGGTTTAGCTAAACCATATAATTAAAACTCAATTAATTAGGTTTTAATTTGGATTTGGCTAAGTGGAATTAAAGCCCATTCTTGGTTTTATTTGAGAATGGGGGCTTAAATGCAATTATAGGAATAAAGGGGTTTATTGTGTAATTATAAAAAGATATTCAAAAGTCAGATTTTATTTATTACACAATATTCTTTCCCTAAAACCTAATTGGTTTTCGGCAATCACACTCAATTCCCTCTCTCGTTTTCGGCCGAACCCTCGCTCTCACTCTCCTCCATTGTTTTGTCCAATTCTTCACACAACACTAGCACGGGTGTGTGAAGAAACATATTCTAGGTATTGTTCTTGTGTGGACTTGCAAGAGAAACACACATCTTTGTGTTTTAGATCGATTCAAAAGGTAAATTTTCAGATGTCGAAAATTATATGCATGCTGAATTTTAACAATAAGATTCGTGTTCTAATTCGATTCCCATGGTTATTTCAAGTCCACTGCATGAAATTAATCTATGGAACCCATGGGAATCCTTCAATTCCTAACAAGAAGAAGAAGGTAGGCTGTAAGGAACCAGAGTACTGATAAGATAGGGAAGAAACCAGGAGCAATTGTGATCAATCACAAGCTCTTTGAGGGAAACCACACTCTGGATCTTACCAAGAAGGTTGTTGAACCAAATATCTCAAAGGGTGTCAAGGAGTATGGCAGACCTGCTGCCAAAAAGAATGTTACAGGACCTGGGGCGAGTTCCAGTCACACTGTGAACATTGGTCCTCTCTCCTCTGCCTTCCACAGTGATGTAAGATTTAAACTGACAAGAGAAATTGCAGGGATCAACAAGGACATTGCCAACATGGAGCCGGTAATCAAGAATTTTAGAGCTAGAAAGAAAATTTGTGAAGGATTGCTCAACAACATGCCTGATCCAACAGCTGAGGAAGAACAGGAAGACTCCAGCGCTATAGACTTCAGCAATGAAAAAGCTTCAAGCAGTGATAACTCTGCTTGAATTAGTGCCTCAAGAACTCATTTTACTATTGTTATGATGCAAGTACAATAACTCTGTTTTGTTTTTGCTTAACTCCCTTATACGAGTTAATGTTTGATGACTTTATTTGGGGCATTAGCCCATTTGGTTATAAGCTAATATACTTTATTCTTTGATTGTGGCTCTATCCCTCCCCTCAGTTACTATGTTCTTGTGCCTCAAGTAGAGTTGTCGATGGCTACTTTCATGATTCTGGAAAGCTTCCTGCTGTGATAGAGACTCTGGAAAGATATCGGCGTTAAGGATTTTGGGAAACCTAAATCAGCAAGGATTATAGTAACCTAATGCGTTCAAGAATTAAGTTTGCATCTGCTATAAAATCTTAGGCTCCACCCTTAACAGCGAGCGCGACTCCTTGTAGTTTCTTCAGTGAAATACACAGAGCGCGACTCCTTGTAGTTTCTTCGATGAAATACACAAAGCGCGAATCCTTGTAGTTTCTTTGGTAAATACACAAAGCTCTTAGACGTGCAGGACTGGCGGGCTGAGAGGTTGTGTGTTCCCCGAAGGACGATTGTGTATCACTACCAGAATCGGAAGATCAAGTGTGAGTGATTGAGGGTTTCATGTGAATGCGTGATTGAAGGTTCACGCACAAGAGCATAAACAGCAACCTGTAAACATCCGAGCAGTGCAAGGCTCGTAGAGTGGAATTAAGTTGGAGGCTTGGATTCAGGGGGAGTCCCTGAGATATATTTGCACTAGGAAGAGTAGCATAAAGTAGTGGTTTATGTGATAATCACCGATACTTGTATGTTTTGACTGGTTCCATTATAGTGAAATCGTTCCACTGGCAAAGCACCCCTAGACGTAGGTGAGTTGCACCGAACTGGGTTAGCAATCTTGTGTGTCGCCATTTTCTCTTTACTCTTTATATTGTGTTCATCCAAATTTGTTTGCTGACAAGTTGTCAAGAACATTGTCTTAACATTGTTCTCGACATTGTTCTTGACATCTTCTCTAACTGTCATAATCAGAATTTCAAATATATTAATGAAATCATGAAACAATTGTGAAACCATAATAACTTCAAATAATCGTCTTAAGGAAAGCAGACTACTGTTCCTCGACGAAACTCAATTCCGTCTCCATCAACCGGTCCCGCACCGATTCCAAGTTCTATTATATTTGTTTGCAATTGTTCGTATTGTATGATTATTATAAATAAAATTGAGTTATTATTTTGAATCTTTTTGTATCAAGCAATTTAAATGTTTCTACATAACCCGACATCTAACATTAAATAAGGTATTAAATATAAATTAAATTATTTAATTTTAAAAAACTAGTATAACAATATAAATTTACTCTCTCATTAGTGTTAAATGACAAAAAATAACACAAAATTAATTCATTTTTACACATTATGTCATTGATGAGTCATCAAAATTGACAACCTCCCAATTATATCTAATGGTCAGAATTAATTTCTAAATTTGCATATAAACCTATGGTTTTCTCCGAATACATCTCTTATGATCAATCTATCTTGTAAAATCTCTTTTCTTTTTTTATAAATTGTTTTATTTTTGAATATAAGAGTTAATTTATGAAAAAAATTTGTTTTCACATTTTTACTCGTTGTCCTATTGTTCATTTGGTGCAGTGCGGTCGAAGAAGCCGGTATGCAGAATGTAGAACACCGTGAGTTTTGCTCAGAACGCCGTTTCCGCCCAGAAAACACTAGTCTTATGTCGAAATCCGACACTTTCGCGATAACTCCAAGTGTTCTACATTCTACATACCGGCTTCTTCGACCGCACTGCACCATCATTGAAACTTAAATAATTTTGGATGCCTAATTAGTCAGTCTACCTGTCGATTATCCACATAATTTTAAGTTCAAATTTTTTTTTCATGACTTTGTTCCAAAAAAAATCGTGTGTATACACTAAGACATTTACGTTGAAACATTTGGTACTACATTATTGTTTGTATATCACAGGCCTATATAAGTTAATGAAGTTGTTTCTGATAAAGAGTAGAAGGTTGCAATTGTTGAAGAAACCAAAGCAAACATAAACAAAATGAGACGAATTTTGTAGTGAGACGAATTTTGCGAGAGTAACATTTTCTTGCAAGACATTAACGTTCAAAAACATTTCCATTTTTACTCTTTATTCGAAGTGCATAAACAAACAAGTTGTAGGAGATTTCGAATATGTAGTAGTAATTTACATGACAGTCTAATTCACAGAGTATAATTACTAGGGAAATTAAAGAAGAAACAATAGTCCTAATCTAACACACTACAACACACACATTACTCGCTCTTTTGATTTGTGTTACTACTCTCCCTTAACCAGAGGTAGAGCAGGGGATCATTTTAACAAGTACCCTCCATTACAAGCCCTCGTTCCCGTCTCGAAGAAGCCTCATGAGCAAGAAGGTGAACCACAATCTCAATTAATTTGACTCGTCTCAACTCAGCTCAACTAGAGTATTATCACACATTTATGCGGTTCATGCTAATATTCTCTTTAGAAGTAGTACTCTCTTGCGTGGATGCGTCTTGAAGCTGAAGAGCATACTCCAAGTTCCATAACACATCCCCCATCGTTGGCCTGTCGATCCCACACTCCGCCAAACATTTCTCCGCCGCCTCTGCAAACTTCTTCAACGCCTCGGGGAATATTGTCCCTGCTATGTGCGGATCCACAATCTTCTCTAGTTGCCCCTTCCGGTAATTCGTCATTGCCCACTCCGCTAAGCTCACTTGCTCCATTGGCAACGACACATTTATCACCGGCCTCGCGCATAGTACCTTTAAAACAACTTTGAATTCAAATCCAGAACTTATCGACCATACCATATGTTTAGTGATGGTAGAATAAAACCCATCTCAATTTAGTGCTGCAATTATAGTTAAATATAGTAAATGTCATATTCTTTTTTTTCTAACAAATGCTTGATGATGATAAAAAATATACCTCAAAAAGCACCACCCCAAAGGAGTAGACGTCGGATTTTTCCGTCAGTTGTTGCGTTCTGAAGTACTCGGGATCCAAGTACCCGAAACTCCCCTTCACGGCCGTGCTCACGTGAGTTTGGTTAATAGAGGGTGCAAAAACCTTGGAGAGCCCGAAATCGGAAACCTTAGCAACAAAATTCTCGTCCAAGAGAATGTTAGTTGTCTTAACGTCGCGGTGGATGATTCCATCTGTCGCTCCGGTGTGGAGGTAATGAAGGCCTCTGCAGGAACCGATGCAGATCTCGAGCCGTTGCCTCCACGACAATTTAGGTAGGTTAGAGTTGTAGAGGTGGTCGCGGAGGGGCCCGTTTTCCATGTACTCGTAGACAAGAATCATCTCGTTCTGTTGGTCGCAGTATCCCACCAACGACACCAAGTGGCGATGGCGGAGCTTCGAGAGCAACTCTATTTCGGTCTTGAACTCGTTAATTCCTTGATCTGATCCTTTATTCGCTCGCTTTATCGCGATCTTGGTACCGTCCTCTAACGTCCCAATATACACATTCCCGAACCCTCCCACCCCAACGACCGCGCTTTCGTGGAAGTTGTTGGTCGCGCTTTGTAGCTTTTGCAATGTGAACATCTTGCACAACCCGGCTTGGTTTGCGAACTTATCGGGCCGAACATGATTTTTCTTATAATGAGATTCGATCCCATGACCTTGCTTCTGTCCTGGACAACAAGTGCTGGAGACAAGCCATGACCAAAATCTCTTATCCTTATTACAATCGTCCGGTCTATTCCTATATCTACAAATGGCAACAACGAGCAGCACTATAACTAGTATCAAAATCAAGATTATCCCACAAACGAGGATCTTCGTCAGGAGCGAAACCGGGCCCTTGTACTTCCCCGAAGCATCATAGTAGCCGTTCAAGCTCCCTAGATGATTGCTGATCTTCAAGACCTCGATCCCGTTTAGCGTAACGTTGGGCGCTGTCATTCTTGGGGAAGGCTCGATCTCAATGAGGATGGAGCTGTTCTTGATGTCCCGTGCCTTGACGAGAAAATCCCCGTACATTGGAGACGGTTTTGGCACGTATAGATCTTTAGCTGCCAAGGCTTGGTTTATGAAGACGTTTTGGTAGATGGGATCGGGGTCGATCATTATGTTGCAAAAGTGAAGCCTAACGAAATAGTCGTAGCTCGCGGACGTGTCAACGTTGAGGCTCCACGTGAGGTTGATCATCTGGCTCATCGTCATGGTGTCGGGCAAGACTTGCGCGGACGCATAGATCATGGTCGGGGCCGTCTCCTTGGTGACGTTCCCGTCCTCGGGGTATTTCACGTCGTCTAGGGTTATCTTTACGGCCTTGGGCTCCGGAGGGAACGTCAGGAAGGGCTTGTCCGGGACCCATGTCCGGAACATTGTGTCGTTCACGGGCTTCACCATCGGGCCTCCCACGTTGAACCTATGTACCATTTCGAAAGCGTGATCCCATAAGTTGGAGTTGTCGTTGTTTTCGTTTGGATTACCATTCCCGTCCTCGTCAATTTCGGTGTCATCGTTTTGTTCCTCGTTCTTGTCGTCGTCTTGAGAAGAAGGTAGGGAGTTGGGGAGGATGGAGTCGGGGGCGGAGACGACCTCGATGGCGTTGACGAAGGCGATGCCATCGTCGTCAACGGGCGTGAACACAATCGTGATCTTGTCCTTGAAGGTCGTGACGAGGTACTCCTTGTACACGAGCTTTTGCTCCCGGACGGAGAAGTCGTGGAGCAAGACGGTGTCGTCGAAGGTGACGTGGAATTTAGCATTTCGGAGGTCGTGCTTGTTGTCCTTGTCGGAGAAGGGGTAGAAATAGAGGCGGATCCAATGGCGACCCTTGTGCTTGGAGTGCATGACGTACCTTGATTCGCTCTTGAAGACCTTGGCGGTCTTGAACAAGGGATGAGGCCACGTGATGGAGTTGCCGCCCTCGTCCGGGAAGGAGACGTTGTCGCCGTGGATGTTGTCGCTGTCATCGTTGGCGTTGACGTAGTCGGAGGCCTCGGTCTCGGATTTGAACTGGCGGCCATCGGAGAGCTTGGTGCCCTTTTCGGAGCCGCAGTCGATGAGGTAGAGGTCTTTGGGGGTGAAGGGGCGGGAGAGGGCGGCGCTGCCGCGGTCGGGGGGAGGAGGAGGAGGAAGAGAAGGGTTGTATTGGAGGATGGTTCGGGCGGAGAGGAAGGGGAAAAGTATTAGGAGGGTAAGGAAGGAGATGAGTGCACCGCCTTTATCTCCTCCCATAATATTCATTCTCCAGCGACTACGACGACGTTAAATTTAATTTATTTGAGGCCTCAATTGTGTTGGTGGAGAACCTTGTGTTTAGGAATGTTTCTAACCAAAACTCATATATATGAAGGGGGGATTTGGAGATTTAGAATGTTAATTGGTCTACAAAGATAACATTCAAATTCAATTTAAAACTATTTGGCTTCGGCCATAATTGTACTAGTGACAAAAAGTTTTTTTTGGAGTGAATTTTCACTGTAGTAACTAGGTTTACATTATTGCTTAATATATATCTGGCTAGGCATATGTGGCAAACGTAGATTGAGAACTGTTTGAGTTTTAATGCCTTGTAATTAGGATTGTGCATATTTTATCCACCACTCGACTCACCCGCTAACTCACTTAGCCTATCATCATTGTGACACCCACCCGCTAGTTATTAGACGAGTTGCGGGTAGAAAACTTTCCATCCATAATATATTGGGCCAGTTGCGGGTGGAGCATCTGACATCTGTGAATCACCTACCCACCTGCGAGCATTTCTTCATTGATCTTCCTCTTCCATCCTTTCGTATGTCCATTTTTAGTTCATTCATCTTTATTGTAACCTATTAAATGAGATGATAGTTAAATTTTATTTTATTTCTTGAAATTTTCAAGCAAAGCTAACACTTACTATTTTTGGTATTTTTCAAACAAACTAAAATATAAAAAAGTAAAAGAAAATTTGGATTTTTCTGTCTTTCAAAACTAAAAAAAAAGAAATAAAACACCCAAATCACGAAAGTAGACAACTTGCTCTACGACTACGAGATACGTAGCAATCCCCGTTAACGGCGCCAAAATCTCACTGATGATCGGGTGTAGAGATTGACCCGACGCACATGGCAGTTTACCAGTTGCGCAGTTATATAGGGTGTAAGTTACGTCTCGAAATATCGATCCCACGTGGATCACTACCTAGTAGGCACTATAGTTGATTTTGTGTCTTTTTTTTTAGACTTGAACAATACAAAGTAAATTGTGGTGAATCTAGAGTAACTAAAAGCACACACTCAAGTGTCACAAGAATAAAAAACTAATCACAAACTTCTTGAACACATCAAATGATCAGAAAAAGTAAGTGATTGGGAAAAATCATGGGCAGGAGATATTGCATGAGTCTAGTTAAAGATTTAACCTAGGTTTTTGAGGGTGTGTAAATGTGTTTCTCACCCAAAATCTACCTGCCGAGAAGATTAAATGCATAACAACTTATTAAACTAAAGAAAATAATCTTAGGAAATAACATCACTAGCTTTCGTTGTTGGGCACATATGGCTATTACTCTCGTATACGTTCTCATGATTAGAATATAAACCCTAGCCCACACTACTCTAATCCTCATTATTCAAATGCCACACTAGGATTAATTCACCATAAAGGCCTACATGGAAGATGGAGCATTAAGGTATGTAGTGCAAGTCCTAAATCCTAATTACCCTCACCTACCTCATGCAATTAACTCCAAACCGAATCAATTTCCTTCCTACTTACATCCCAATCCTAAAAACGTAGCCACTCATGGTTGGCTTCATCATGCAATCAATAAGTCTCATCAAATTCATCAACATATATTCAAATCTCACTTCAATTCAATTTCAGTAATCCTTCAATTGGCAATCTCACCAATTTTTATCAAACAATACTAGATTAGCAATCTAACTAATTCTTTAATGCTCAAACAAGTAGTAAAACATAAAGCAATCAATTGTTTGTCTCAAATCAATCATCAACAATATCTAAGAGCAACAGATGAATTGAGAGTAAACAAAACCTTGAATCTAAGATTGAATTAAAGATCTAAATCACTTGCAATCAACAAGGTAACTGTTACACACAAATTTGGTGGTCCTATTACCACCTTCAACTTCTTTCTCTACGCTTCGAGCTTCTCTCTCTAAACTCTAAGAATTCTAGAGAAAGTCATGGGAAGGATATATGTGTCCCTCTATCGCAATTATTAAATACAACTACACAATTTTAAGAGGCTTTAAAGACATTTCACTCGACAATTACAAATTTGGAGCTTCTATGTGCAAGTATCGACAGAGGGTCGTGACTTGCTAGTGTCGTTACTTATCTTCATACAATCTCAAAACCAGCTGTCCAGCAAATTTTGCTTATTAACTATTTTTATAAATTATTTTTGACAGAAATTATACATAATGTCAAAATTTAGTGGGTTCATAATACACTAAATTTGTATCTTTAAGCCAAAGTTCTCATCTAATCTCTTGAGTAATTGCTTTCCCTCGAACAGTTTTCTGAATAAAAGACATTATTACTTCAATATAGTGTAACGATTTTACTTTACAATTTTTCTCCGCTTTTTAACTGGACGTGTGAGAAAAAGTAGACATGGCCCAACAGATTGTGGGCCTTAAAACCAACAGCTACTGAAACAGAGATTTAGAAGCCCAACTATATATTAACAATACTTGTCCCAATTCGGAACAAATCAAATCATCAGTTGACTCAAACATTTTCATCTTCTTTTTTGCTGCAACAAGGATTGTTCTATATCAAAAATTAATTATCCTTGAAATTGCAAGGCTAGTTAAATTGGCATATATAATAGTCCTCAACGAAGACTTTGTTAAATTTATTGTGATGAAAACTATACAGATGCAAAATAATTGTTATATTCCTTTATTTGTAAATAGAATATTTTTATGTTAACATTACAAGTTAGGGGTGGGAAGGGGAGGAACCATTTTCATTGGATTTATGGATTCTAAGATAAAGTTTGATTTTAAATATAATAGAGAACTTTATCATCATCCTAATTCAACATTAGTAGATAACGATTAAATTAATGTCGATGATATAAGAATCGTTAGTTGTAGAATATTATTTTCATTAGACTAAATCCTAACTAAGGTAACAAAAAAACAAGGTTTCGGGCCGTTTTGCCCCCTCCTTTCATGGAAACGTAGTTAAAGCAATCAAAGGTTTTATTTTCTCATTCATGTACCGTGGATCAATATAGAAATTCTGGTTTTTATACGCTCTTTTTGTCATTTTCTTGATACCACATAAATAAATAAAAAATAAACTACCGAAAGTGTGAATTATTTTAATATTGATATACATTGTCATATAATTATTTGAGACATTGTAACTGGTAAAATTACATTTACGAATCGGGCGAAGGTGTGAAAAGAAAAAAATAATATTTTTTAATTATTTTGTTAAAAATAAAAGTCTAAAACGGCAATGAAACTGAGATAGTATTTTATTTAATTATTTCTTGTAAAGAATAAAAAGTCTAAAATTACACTTATTTGTCTCAAGAAACACCTTAACGTTTTCATCCCCATACACCTAAAAGAGAGGTCGTGGTAAAGTGTTGAAAAAAATTTCGTTAAAATTTTTGTTTACAATTTCTATTATAAAATCGAGTAACGTGTTAATTTTTAAAATTTGGGATATTGGAAAAAATAAATCAAATTCAAGTAACTGGTCTTGAAATGAGTTTTCTTCATATTTATTGATCTGTAATTATCATTAACGTTTAAGTACAATACAAGTATTTAACTAACCAAGCAGTCAAAATATCAATATTGGTAATTAAATATAAAAATTATTTATATTAATTTTGTGAACATCTAATAATACTACTCTTAAAAATATAAAATAAACCAAACTATGTATAATAATAAATTTATGAAGACCAAAAAAATATCATATAAGAGTATGGTTCTCTCTCATAATATAAGTTATCACACTAACCTAGTAGCTATAGTTAAATCATGAATAAAAAATGAAGATAGTGGAATCTTCAATTCATCTCATAATAATTAAATAATTGACCTAAGAAGTTCGAAGAAGGGTGCACAAAAAAAGGTCATTTTTAATAATCCCTCATTAATAGACCATCTTATTATATATATATATCACTTGTTTAGGTTTTAAGTGTGCACGTAATTTACTGTTCTCATCTTGTTTAATCTTCATGTTCCCAAACACCCGCAACTAAGTTAATGAAATATTTTAAAAATGACATTACTTTGTCTAGCAAGATCTTAGTTTTTTTTTATGAAAATAAAATTATAAAGAAAAAAACTATATTTATAGATTTGGGTAGAAAATGATTGCCAGAAGAAGAATCTTCCCAAAGTTTAGGAATTTTTCCATCATTCAACTCATATCAATCATTTCTTTTCTACAATTGTTTTTTTATAAGTTGTCATGTCAATTAGTTTATGTGAAATATTGATAAATCAATCATTTGTTTCTACAATTCTTTTTTTATAAGTTGTCATGTCAATTAGTTTATGTGAAATGTTGATAAATTAATAGAGTAAATCATAGTCGTACAATCTGTCTTATATATGTTACATTTCTTCTACTTATATATAACTACTCTTAGCTTTAATAATATTTCACTAGAAACTTATAACCTTCCTCTTGAAGAAATCCTTATATACACTTCAATTTTAAAAGTTTGTGTGGCATCAAATTAATACAATATGTTTATTCTTTCAGAGGTACTGTGTTCTTTGATTTATACAGGTAAGAAATAAGAAGGGTGAATTAATATTCAAGTAAGAAAAAGAAAAATGAATTAAAGATAAAGACAAATTTATAAGTTTATATTTTAATATATTAAAAAAATTAAATGTCTACTTATTTATGTTCACATATAATCTTTAATTAATTCATATACAAATGGTCTATTTTTTAGAATCCTAATTATTTTTATGGGACAATTTATCCTAAAATTCTTAAATTACTACTGGTTGAAGAATATAGTTAATGGTAATATGTATCTAACTGAACTCATATATTAAGATTTTGAGTATAAAGTCTTATATGAATAAAACAAAATTCAAAATGAAGTTAATTTCTTGATCATATATATAACTCAATCGATTATGTAATTAACCTTATTTTAAAATGTTATACTACAGTAGGTTGCTAGTTGCATTATATATAGTGGCATGAAGAAATGAAAGAGGCAAAGAAGTGGGGTCAAGTAGTGGAGCATTGTTGCTTTTGTGCAAAATAAAGCCAAGAACTTGCAATGTCAGAATCGCAACAAAGATTAGGTGGACTCATTATCTAGTGGTAATTAAATATTAGCGGATTAAACAGTTGTTTAAGGAACAAAACGTGGTGGGGACCCTCGGATTTGAGCAAAGATTAAGGAAATTTAATGACTTCTCTTGTGTCCGATAATACGCGTCTTCATTGGTCGATGATGTTAATAATATTGTCTTGAGATAAACAAGAAAAGTTGTTAATCTTTATTTTAATCCCCAAATGGACAACCTTTCACAGGTCATTTCAGAATCCATAGGGTATGTGAAATTTAATATTAAAGATGCTTTATGTGTAATAGTTTTGTTGAACCAGTCAAATTCAGGCAACGATAATATCATTATATATATATATATAATTCTTCCGACAATTTTGATTCGTTTTATGTATGCTAAACATGGCTCGAGGTTGTTATTAATGCTTCAAACTATTCAATTATTATCACATAATACAAATAAGAATAATATTTTATCATCAAATATATATATATGTAAATTGGTAATTACAATTCACAGAAACATTTTACATATGTTTATAATTATTATTTGTACGAGTCAAAAACAATTTTTCACACTTCACTATCACAGTAGCTTTCTTGGTTGAGTGGATTAACAAATAATACATAATTGAATATACATTAGTGACAAATTTGTTCAGATTATTTTGTGGAATAGAGTATGTTTGACTCATTATATTATGCAACATATGTATTAGTTGTTTCTACCTATAAATTTGATTTTCACCTTCCCAAACAAGCCACTTGACCATCTGTTTAATATATTAATGGTGTGAACGATTTAAATTGGCATTATCTTTTTCCGGTCTTATTTTGACTGATGTATCAATTCACGCTCCAACAAACTAATATAATTATATTACAGCTTACTAAACAATTGTAACAATCAAAGTTAAATTAGGCTCTACTCGATTCAATTCTTTTTAACTTTTAACAATCTTAAACTCAAAATTTACTCCGAGCTGAATATTTGGCGAAACAAATTTAAACAACTCTCTAAATATTCTGCACCTTAATTATTACCAACTATGTTATCCAACAAGTATAATATTTTAAAAGATGAATTTGTTTATATATCTTCTACTTTTTTCACTTTATTTAATTTTCTAGGATATATAAGTTTGGGCCAGACATGAAACATTTAAAGAAGGTCCATTAAATTAATTAAACCCTTGGTTGGGTGGTAGGGAATCAGAAAGTAAACAAGTAAAGAATCATCTCATGGACCTCATGGCTATATATATTATCTTTACTACACAATTGTTCAACCAAGTGAACCTTTCGCCCACCTTCTTCATAAAAACATTGTCTTCACAACCTAGCAATCTTTTCAAATCTAAATGTCACATTAAATATCGTTGTCTTCTTTATTGTTTTTATTAAAGAATAACATAAAATATTATTGTTTCTCTTTATTATTATATAGAATGACAAGAATATTTAGGTATTCCCAATTATATGGTCTTCTTTTCAGTTTACTCGGTTTTCAGTTTTAGTACCTAAAATTACGACTAAATATGAGAAAAATGAAAATTGTGGTGAGCGGCCAAGATAAAAGTCTAATTTATGTGTGTTCTATGCTAGAAAGATAAAGTTTTTTATTACATATATATCATTTCCCTTAACATTTTCGATAAGGAAGTGTATTCTTATGATGGCATTCTAAGATGATGAGGATTGGTCAATGATCGAAGCCAAAAAAATAGAGGTCATAAACTTAGAGATAAGGTATTATAGTTAAATAAGTCCAAATAAAATTTTAAAAAATGCAAGAACATATGTAAGCAATATTACAAGATGGGTTTTGGATTTTGTAATGTCTTTTCTTGTTTTTCTCTCACTACTGAATTCTTATATTTATTTATAACTTTGATTTATTATTTATTCTGAGAGCCTCTTTTCTTTACAAGCAATGTGGGTTGGCTCTTCGGCTTTTGTTTTCATGGCAGCTTTAGCCCTTTTCCTCATTTGTTTTAGGAACATGTAATATTTTATGATGATTATTATAGAATTCTCTGTGTATGATATGAGGCACATCATTAATACTCTTTAGGACATATATATCTCTTTAAACCTAAAATAGGAAGATGTGTGGCTTACTTTATCTTTCTTGTATCTCATTCTAATTCTAGTGTCTTTCAGTTTGTTCTGATAATAGATAACTGAATGAAGCAACTAATTTCTTATTTAAAGTAATTTTATCGGATTTTGACTGGTCGTTAGATGAGAGGTATGTCCTCCCCAACTTTGATCGTAAGCATTGGATTGTCTATTTGAATTCTCTATTTGAAAACTGAAGTAAGCATTTGTTTATCAATCACTGAAAATGAATTGAACGAATGATATTCACGAGTCTAGCCATTTAAATTTCTTTTTCATGCTAATTATAATAATTCTAAGAACAACTTGCTACTTGGAGTAGTGGTTTAAGGTGCTTTATGTTGAGGTTCCAGGCGGGTCAAGCGCAACGAAACTAGTGTTTTTTAGGCAGAAACGGCGTTCTGAGTAAAACTCATGGACATTCCATGAGTTACAACGGATTTCCGCCATCGGAGATCATCTAAAGGGTCAAAATTGTAGTTTCTTAAGTTTCTGGCCGTTAGTATTTTGTTTCCTTTTCCAATAAGTTTAGGATTTCCTTTTCTACAATTAGGGTTTGACTAGGTTTTGCATATTTAAGCACTCTTATACGTTTCTAGTTATTTAGTTTTTGAAGTTTAATAAAAAAAATCGAGATTTCCCTCAAATCTATCATCTTCAGTATTCGCAAGAATCAACAAATATTTTATAAAGAGTTCTTCCTGGCCACGTACGTTGCAGTTGGTATCAGATTCTAATCGATCTTGAGGTATGCCGCCATGTAGACAACAACGAGCCGCTCCCTATGGTGTTGATGATGAACAAGCTGAGTTACGGCGTGAAAACGCTGAATTTGGACGTGAGAACGACGGTTTGAGGCGGTAAGTTGAATTATTGACCCAACGAATGGACAAATTGCATCGTCGTGATGATGATACTCTCACAGTCGAAAAGCCTTTCGTCGGGTTTCAGAATCGTTCACCTGAACGCCCTAACCATTGGTGGGAACATGGTTTCAAGGTGGAAATTCCACAATTCGATGGCAGTCTTAAACCAGAGGAGTTCATAGATTAGCTATCACCCCTGATTTATGATGATTATGTTGAACCAGATGCAGAAGCTAAAACTGTAGAAGCACAATTGAGTCAACATGAGCAGAATATTCGAGGAAGAGATACTTTGTTAGCAAGGGATGAAACTTTATGCATCGTCAAATACTTGTTCTTAGCTGATTCATACAACAATGGTTACGAAGAGTTTTTGGAGGGCATTGAGATATTGTACGATGAAGGCAGAACTGAAAATCTTGCAGGAGTAGCCGAAAATTATTAGGAGCCTTACATGTATATTGTTGCCTTAATCAACAATGAGAACCTAATACCAACATCATGTATCAACGATAGAAGGCTCGAATTCCAAGGTTGGGTAATCGATCAGGGGGCGTGTACTTTGATAAGGAAATTCCAGAAATTCAACATGAAATCTGAAATGAAGTGCTACACATTTACGATCCAGTTTGCGAGCAAGGTGGGAGTACTTGATACAGCTGAAAATTTGGTAGGAAGTGCTACAAAGATATGGGATCCCGGGGTGATTCTTCTTTTGAGGAGGATGTTGAGGGTCCAGATTTGAGGTCGAATCTTCTCCATCTAGGAGAGAATGATGCGGTGCGGTCGAGGAAGTCGGTATGCAGAAGCTAGAACAATCAGAGATATCGCAAAAGTGTCAGATTTGGACAAAATACTAATGTTTTTCTGGCAGAAACGGCGGTCTGAGTAAAAATCATGACTAAGCCATGTGGTACAACGGATTTCGGCTACCGAAGATCATCTAAAGGGTCAAAATCGTAGTTTCTTAAGTTTCTATCCGTTTTTGCAATTTTGCAATTTTTTTTCCTTTTCCAATAAGTTTAGGATTTCCTTTTCTACAATTAGGGTTTGGCTAGATTTTGCCTATTTAAGCATTCTTATACGTTTCTAGTTATTTAGTTTTTGAAGTTTAATAAAAAATCGAGATTTCCCTAAAATCTATCATTTTCGGTATTCGCAAGAATCAACGAAGTTTTTTATTAAACTTCAAAAACTAAATAACTAGAAATGTATGAGAGTGCTTAAATAGGCAAAACCTAGCCAAAACCTAATTATAGAAAAGGAAATCCTAAACTTATTGGAAAAAGAAACAAAATATTAACGGCCAGAAACTTAAGAAACTACAATTTTGATCCTTTAGATGAACTCCGATGGCCGAAATCCGTTGTACCTCATGGAAAATCCATGACTTTTACTCAGACCGTCGTTTCTGCCCGAAAAACACTAGTATTTTGCTTAAATTTTACACTTTTGCAATAACTCTTATTGTTCTAGCTTATGCATACCGACTTCCTCGACCGCACTGCATCACTAACTCTAGATGAATAAAAAACAAGGTTAAAGGAAGAGCCTTTTAACTATTGTAGTCTTGTGATATTATCGAGCCCCGAATCGCAAGCAATTCCTCGGACCCGTTCTCTACGAGTGCACACACACCAGACTCGAACCTTGATGAAGCGGTGACTCCCACAAGAGCTAATAGACTCTTGTAGTGCCTCCTCTTTCCCTCTATTCTTCTACTCTCAATTCAAGAGATAGAAGAATTTTTGGATGGAATGTGAATGTGCCCAAACGTGGCTTGTTGAGGCATTCATCCCAAGCCTCTATTTATAGGCTTAGGTGAGAGCCTCTAGGGAAAAATTCGTCAGCCTATGGTGTCGATCGACCCACCTTTGAGGACAGAGGTGTCGATCGACACCCCCACACGTCAACGAACCGATGGACACCCTTATGTGATGTGCACAGATCGACACCAGAAAGGTGTCGATCTCCACTCACATGTTGGCAACATATTCTCTCCACCCATTTCGAACCTCTTGAGTCCCATCGAGATTCTTCGGTTCTTTCCACTGGCGTGTGACCCTGTAGGCCTGTGACCCATTGCCAGATCATACATCATTAAGCATGCACTTTTACCACAAAATCATGCAAGATTGATTTATCTAGAGAGCAACCAGGCTCTGATACCACTATTGGGGTTCGTGGCGGGTCAAACGCAGCGGGAAATGAAATTTGACCCGAAACTCGTTCATGGATCGAATGCTAACTCTAGATGAATCAAAACAAGGTTAAAGGAAGAGCCTTTTACGTCTTGTAGTCTCATGAGATTGTCGAGCCTCGAATCACAAGAAAGTCCTCGGACCCGCTCTCTACGAGTGCACACACACCGGACTCGAACCTTGAAGAAGCGGCGACTCTCACAAGAGCTACTAGACTCTTGTAGTGCCTTATCTTTCTCTATATTCTTCTACTCTAAATGCAAGAGATAGAATAGTTTTTGGGTAGAGTGCAAATGTGCCCAAAAGTGGCTTGTTGAGGCACTCATCCCAAGCCTTTATTAATAGGCTTGGGTGAGAGCCTCTAAGGCAAAATTCGTCAACCTATGGTGTCGATCGACACACCTCTGAGGGCAAAGTGTTAGAGTTGTACATCAGAAAGAATTACATTTAATGCGTCCCTGATCAGTTAATCTTCATTAAAAAGCGATCAATGTAAGGCTAACTCTGTATGATCACGCTCTATTGATCATGGCAAGGTAGTGCCAGAGTTAGATCATAGATATCATCATAGGAATGATATTGGACGACCCGATGGTGAGTAGGCGACATAAATGTTGTCATAAGCATACTCACATATCGTAGCTTGTCATTGTATCCTTAGACCGAGGAGTCTTTGTGATCATTATGTTATAAGTTTATAAGTTTGACATAGTCTAACGTTGCCTGTAAAAGGGTAGCTATAACGGCTCTGATTAGCTTAGTTATGAGTTACATGAGTGAACTCGAAAGACGGCTAAGGGATTTATCCCTCATGCTCTAGTATGAGAATGATATCTGTTTAGGCCACTTGATGAGTATGACTGAAGGAAATTGCATGGCCATGTGGGAGATACTTAGTATCAGTTTTCAGTCATCTCAGATATCAAGAAATAGTGATTGATAAATAAGGATGACGGTTCTATGCCTTTTGATCAATCAAGATATCATGGTGATAAGAGAATAATGATATGGACGATAAAAGGTTAAATCAAATCATCGATATTCATGGACGTTGGGTAATCATAATGTCTTGCTATAGACCACTTATGATGGAAAGAGCAAAATGGTAATTTTGTCAGTCTGCCAACGGGTCGTGAGCCTAGAGGGTCACATACTTTAAGCAAGGTATAGAAAAAGGGATTTGTATAAGTCAGTATTTGAGAAGTATGAGAATCGGGATAGTTCGCCTTTCGATTTAATTAAATCGAAGCGAATTAGTTTAAATAAGAAATCGGTTTAAGGGAATTAAATCGGTCTAGCTAAACTATTTAATTAGAACCCAATTAAATGGGTTTAATTAAAATTTAGTTAAGTGGGCTTTAAGCCCATTCTTAATATGAATCATAATTAATAAGTCTATTAAGACAATTGACAGGTATTTTAGGGATTTAATTTTGGAAAATAAAATATATTTTATATATCTTATTTTCGGTTTTTTTCGTAATAATCCCTCTCTCTCTAGCCGAACCCTAACCCCCCAAGTTGCCGTCCGCTTTTCTCTCTCACGTTTTGCTTCTTATTCTCTCCAAAACTAGCAAAGTTGGATTGAAAAAACCTTAGAGATTTGAGGAGTCTTGCTTGTGTGGATAAATCTAGAGAGTATATATTTCTATACTTGGTGATTTGAGTCATTGGAAAGATATAATTTCCAGATTTTGATTCATGTTTATATGCTGAAATTAACTCACATGATGATTTTTATTAGTTTTTAGTATTCGGGAATCCATGGTTACTTTTACTCTTCCGCGTGTAATTAAATGTTATGGAACCCATGGAAACCCTTCACAGAGGTGTCGATCAACACCCCCACGCGTCAACGAACCGATCGACACCACAAATGTGTCGATCGACACCGAGATCGACATCCTTTTGTGACATACGCCAATTGACACCACAAAGGTATGAATTGTCACTCACATGTTGGCAACATATTCTCTCCACCCATTTCGGACCTCTTGAGTCCCATCGAGATGCTATGGTTCTTGCCACTGGCGTGTGACCCTGTAGGCCCGTGACCCATTGCTAGATCGGCGTGAAATATCATTTCACCCGATCCATCACCAGTGGCCTCTAGTAAGACGTAGTGATTACCCAATTTCCACGAGGTATCGATTGGTTCGATATCTTCTCTATGTCATATGTATCAATAACTCTTTGTTTTCTTTAAGGGGTATACGATCGAAATGAGGCATAGAGTCGTCATCCTCATCGATTCGATCGAGTTCCTTGATCTAGAGATGATTGAGACGTATCTGGTGCGGCCACACACTTCCTCAGTCATGCTCATCAAGGGGCCCAAAACTATACCCTTCACCACGTCTCACAGTGGGGAAACAAATCCCTTCGGATGCAACGTGCGCTCCCACTACAGTCCGTCCAAGAGCTAACGATGCCCATTATGACTACCCTGTTACAGGAAACATTAAGACATGTCAAACTAATGGAGTGACATGCATGTGAGCCACTCGCTCTAAGGTCTTAAGGCAGTGATCACACGACGACGGAGTATGCGTAGGTGACTTAATCTATGCGCCATACTCCAAGTCAGTTCATCCAATACCATCTTCCAAATGATATCCGTGATATGAATTTGGTAGTCCCATTATCTAGATTAGCAGAACTTTATCTTAAGTCATCCTCACGCTAGTCACTCATGGATAAGTATACGACTAGGGATTCGTCAAGCATAATTTCATAATATCTAAATGTTCTAATATGTATGATGACACACTCAATGAATTTAGATGAAATCATCGCTTGACTCATTATTACAACACAATAATAATGAAAATGCCTTTCATTGCTTAACAGAAGAAGATTACATAGAAAAGACTTGACCTAGGGCACTAGCTTTTACAATCTCCCACTTGCCCCTAGCTCCAATCTAAATCCCAACGTAAACCCATTGACCTTACATGTCCCTCATGTTTAGGCTGTGAGGAAGTCTTGGTTAATAGATCGGTTGCATTATCTTCTGTCGCAATTTTACAAATCTTCACTTCACCTTGATCGATGTACTATTGAATCAAGTGAAATCGTCGTTGTACATGTTTGGATCTGGCATGTGCCCTGTGCTCCTTAGCTTGTGCTATGGCACCAGTGTTGTTGCAATACAAGTTCACCGATGCGTACTAGTTTTTAATTACATCCAGTTCGACCATGAACTTCCGGATCCACACAACTTCTTTTGTCGCTTCTCCGGCAGCTATGTACTCGGTTTCTATAGTAGAATCTGCAACGGTCGTCTGCTTGAAGCTCTTCCAGCTAAAATCTCCACCGTTGAGCGTAAACACATACCCAGACTGAGACCACGAATCATCCTGATTAGTTTGGAAACTGGCATTGACGTATCCCGTCACCTCAAGCTCCTCATCGTTACCCCCTTATACCAAGAAGGCATCCTTAGTCCTCTTGAGGTACTTAAGGATTGTCTTCACTGCTGTCTAGTGGTCCTCACCGGGGTTAGACTTGATTCTGCTGATGCATGATAGGGCGTACATGATGGATCCTACTGCAGATGCGTAGGGGATGCCACTAATGCGTTTCAGCTCATCAGGTTTTGTGGGAAAATAAGTCTTACTGAGCTTTATTCCATGTCTCATGGGGAGAAATCCCTTCTTGGACTCGTGCATCGAAAATCTCTTCAAGATCTTGTCGATATAAGTGCTCTGGCTCAGCCCAATGATCCTCCTTGGGTGATCTCGATAAATCTTGATCCCTAGGATATACGCGGCTTCACCCAAGTCCTTCATCTCAAAACACTTCCCAAACCAAGATTTTGTGGCTTGCACGGTGGGGATGTCATTTTCGATAAAGAGTATGTCATCGACATATAGCACTAAGAACACGAGTGCACTCCCATTTTCCCTCTTGTACACGCAAGGCTCGTCTTCATTTTGCATGAAACCAAATTCTTTTATGACTTCATCGAAACGACGATTCCAATTCTGAGAAGCCTGCTTCAATCCATAAATGGACCTCTGCAGCTTGCAAATCTTTCCAGCATTCTCTGTATCGACAAAACCATGAGGTTGTGTCATATACACGTCCTCAGTTCCCTTCCCGTTGAGGAAAGCAGTCTTGACATCCATCTGTCATATCTCGTAGTCATGATATGCAGCTAAGGAAAATAGAATGCGGATTGATTTGACCATGACCACTGGCGATAAAGTTTCATCATAATCTACTCATTGTATTTGCCTGAAACCTTTCGCAACCAGTCGGGCCTTATAGGTCTGAAAAACTCCATCTAGGTCATGTTTAATCTTAAAGATCCATTTGTAATCGATGGTCTTAACACCAGGGGTTGGATCCACCAAGTTCCACACTTGGTTGTCATGCATGGATTTCATCTCCTCCTTCACGGCTCTTAACCATTTCTCAGAATCAGAACTCCACATGACTTCTTGAAAGGTAATCAGATCATCATAATCCAAAATCTCTAAATCACCACCCTCAGTCACCATGAATCAGTATCTGACGGGTGCTTGACATGGTCTTTCGGAACGTTGTGGGGCTTCAAGAACTATGTTGGGCACCGCATATGCCTCTTGGTCCAGCTCAGGCTCCACCTCTACAATGTCTAAGTAGGGATCCCGAATTTCTTCAGGATTCTCAGTACTCGTGCCATCTCGGATTTCCTCAAGATGCACAGTTTTCCCACTCTCTTTTTTGGAGAGGAATTCTGTCTCCAAAAAGACACCATTACGAGCAACAATTATTTTGTTCTTTTCGGGGTTGTAGAAGTAATATCCACGAGTTTCGTTAGGATATTATACAAAAATACATTTTACAGATCGTGGTTCGAGCTTGTCTGCCATTAGGCGTTTGACATAAGCCTCACAACCCTAAATCTTGATGAACGACAACTTGGGACGTATCCCACTCCATACCTCGTATGGTGTTGTCTCCACCACCTTCGTAGGTGTCTGGTTCAAAATAAACGCAGTTGTCTCAAGAGTGTATCCCCAAAAGGATACGGGGAGATCTATCTGACTCATCATAGAGCGAACCATGTCCAGTAAGGTTCGGTTCCTCCTTTCGGACACACCATTCAACTGAGGTGTTCCAGGCGGAGTCTATTCAGACAATATCCCACACTCTCCTAGATCGTCGATGAAGTCCTAGGTCAAGTATTTGCCACCTCGGTCTGAGCGAAGTGCTATAGCTTTCTTCCCAATTTGATTCTCAACTTCAGCCTTAAACTCTTTGAACTTGTCAAACGAGTCAGACTTATGTCTCATAACATAGACCATATCAACTATAATCATTAGTAAATGTGATAAAGTATTTGAATCCCATTGTGGCTTGTGTACTCATGGGTCCACATACGTCAGTGTGTATTAGGCCCAACAAGTCACCCACCCTCTCACCCCTACCGGTGAATGCCGACTTCGTAATCTTGCCCATCAACCAAGATTGGCACCTACCAATTTGTCCGAATTCAAACGGACTTAACAGTCCACACTTGTGAAGTGTTGATAGTCGTCTCTCGCTTATGTGGCCCAGACGAAAGTGTCATAACCGAATTTCAATCGATTCATCAACCTTGAACCTTTTGATATTTACATCGTATACGTCACGCTTGTTGATGTCACTAGCTTTCAAAACATAGAGGCCATTAACAAGTGTTGCTTCCCCATAACAAAAATTCTTTCTATAAAGTTTAAATAAACCATTGTCAATAGTAAAATTGAAACCTTCAATGTCTAAAATAGAAATAGAAATAATGTCTTTACGCAAAGTCGGTAGACAATAAACATTATTCAAAATCAAAAGAAGTCCCGACGGGAGAAAGAGACGAACAACCCCTACAGCAGTTGCTACGTAACTCTTGCCATCTGCAACCCGTATGTCTGCTTCATCCCCCGCCAAATCTCGTCTACTTTCCAGCACCTGAAGCGCCGGCTCCACCAACCTTCTTCTGCTCCTCCAAGAACTTCTTACTGTCTCTCCTCCAGTGACCACGCTGATTGCAGAAGAAGTAAAGGGCATACTTCACGTCCAACTTGGACTTGCCTTTGCCTTTGGGCATAGACTTGCCCTTTTGGACCATGGAGCCTTTTACTCTTCCCTTAGTCTGTGTGGATGACTCGACCGTGCTCCCACTAGGTTTCTTGAAGCTAATGCCCCCTTTTTCAACATTATTACCTCCTAGGTTTACCCTTGAGGTTCACCTCGGCATATATGAGCATCCCATGGAGCTCTGCGATGGTCTTGTCCATGTCATGCATGTTGTAGTTCATGATGAACCCATCATACATTAAAGGGAGAGTTGACATGGTCATGTCAACCTTCAACTCATTAGTAAATTCAAAACCGAGCCCGGCAAGGTGTTCGAATTGACCTTTTATTTTCAGAACTTGACAGCTGACTGACTCTCCGGATGGCATCTTAGTGAATATCAAACCCTTGACGGACTTGAACTTTTCGATCCTAGCCCGCTCCTTGAACATCTCCTTGAGTTCTCCCATGATGGCGAATGAGTCTGCACTAATCTCCATCAACTATTTTGGAAGATCAACCTCCATCGTGCTCAGTACGATGCATCCCGCGTCGAGCGAGTCGTTGAGGTGCTTTTGTTGAGCATTCACAACACTTCTCGTGGAACCAGCAGCTGGCTCAGGGGGAATGGGCACTTCAAGCACATATTCCTTCCTCTCGTGTTTGAGTACAATCCTCAAGTTACGCTCCCAGTCGAGGAAGTTCGTGCCAATAAGTTTCTCATTCCATGATCAACCTTAGTGACACGACGTGTGCTTGGCTCGATGCCATTATCTACACTGATAATAAATTCGAGTTAGATTATGAATTTATTCATGAAGATTTGTTACAAAACATTATGATCATTTTGATTTTACGCAAGAATCAATAACCAAAGCCCTTGATTCACCCTCTTGAAGTGAGTTAAGGCATCAACACTTCAATTAGGCTATATATGTAGAAGTACTTTCCGATCACATATGATGTGACTCTTGGCCAGAACATATGTACAAAGTACATCGGCATTGTTCTGTCTGATGCTCTAGGTCGACGCAATTATAGACATGTGAACCAAAACTTGTTTGGAGAGAGCTTAGGCATCTACGCCCCAAACAAAACTTTCCACATCTTCTTATATTGCTTCCACGAACACTCTGCTAGGGGCAAATGACGTTCGTGGCCTAGTTGAGTCAACCAAAACTTGACATGTGAACCATAAATTGAATAGAGAGAGTTAAGGCATCTACGCCCCACACAAAACTGTCCACCTCTTCTGCCTTCGCTTCTACGAACGCTCTGCTAAGACACAAGACATCCGTGGTCACAAAGTTTCGTCGAGTGCCAAAATTTTGGAAAGCATCATCGCTTGACACAATTTTCATTGCGATATGGTCTAGTTTTGCGAGACATGTACTGGTACATTCTCTATATGACAATTTTTCATCTGTACCCGGTATGGTTTATGCTTCACGTTATTTTGTATGTCCAGGTTTACGTTGTTAACCATATTTGGACATGCAAAATATATGTAGTTTAAACTTATCATGCATACATGCATATAAAATAAACATACATCTCTTAATCATGCAATTCTAAAATATCATAATTAAACATGTATAGCCTATGCCCATATCTAGGTTTGATCTTTATAGGGCCGGTCCATAAAGATCATGGTCACATGCTAAGGGTAAAGGTTACAACATTCAAATGTCTTCTTCATCCTTGGCGACGCTCCCATTGGTTTCTTGACGTCCACAAGACTCAATGCCTCCATCAAGATCCCCATTGTGCCATTCTCGGGTTTGCTTTTCCAAACTTATCATCGGCTCGCAGACCAGGTATAAATATAATACAAGTAAAAGCTACGACACATTTCGTTATGAATAATATACAACCAAAGTCCTCTCTTTAAAATGGCACAAACAACCATATATAATTACAAACCAATTGAATGCAATATAAATGGTATGGTCCTGATAGGCTAGGCTATACATCACGTGAACTAACTAAGCATATTTCACACACGTCATGTTATCAAACAACTTCATGTTTTCGAACACATATGTTGTCATACAAGCATGTTCTCAATCACATAAATCAAATTTTATCCTTGTGATTTTAAGTGTATCGATCTCACTCGACACTCGAAAGTCCCTATCTCGAAATCTTAAACCGAGACTCTCTAGTTTTTGAAATGAAAACTGAGAACCGGTCCTTCGAACCAATCGCAAGGAACCAGCCCCGCCGCAGATCGATGTAATCACTTCAGCGACCGGTATGTTAAAACGCTAGTGTATCAAGCTAAACCCTAAAAGGTCGTTGGGCGATAGAAAAAGTTCAACAGAATGTGCCAACGATGTACCGCATACATCGAATGACACAACAATGCGGTCTTTCGGTTTCTCGGGTCATCAATCCCGTGAAAACTCGAGAACGTACTTTATCTCGACGGAAAAATAGTTTTTCGAAATCTTATATACTCGACCAAAACCATTTTTTCCATATCGAGGATCGAGCATATTCATGACATCAATACAAATAAAAGAATCCTACTCGAATTCCCGATATGCCTTAGGTTAAAATTTCGACTTGAACCTAAAAACCCTCACTGACAGGATTTGTCGATCGCCACCCATTGGTGTCGATCGCCACCGGCGTGGTGTTGATCGATACCCCTCTAGTTTGGCGGAGAAATCGAGGAGAGGTGTTGATTGCCACCCTAGGGTGTCGATCGACACTCTCCCCGACCATACCCCAATTTTGTTTTCCCGAGCATGATTCTCGACCTGATTTCACTCGGGTCGATTCCCGACCCCCGGAAATGATTTTGTACACCGATTGCACCAATTTCAAGTCAAAATAACACCACAAAACAATAAAAATCCCACCTTTATCCGAATAACGATCAAAAATAGATTTTTATCTTGTCATGAGGCCAAATCATACAAGTCGAAATGATTACACTCTCCCCGACCATAACAAGTAGAGATTCATGCATCATACAAGTATAGCAAGAATCATACATCATCAAGCATGCATTTTTACCACAAAATTATGCAAGATTTATTAATCTAGAGAGAAACCAGGCTCTGATACCACTGTTGGGGTTCCTGGCGGGTCAAACGCAGCGTAAAAAGAAATTTGACTCGAAACCCATTCATGGATCGAATGCTAACTCTAGATAAATCAAAACAAGGTTAAAGGAAGAGCCTTTTAACTCTTGTAGTCTCGTGAGATTGTCGAGCCCCGAATCGCAAGCAAGTCCCCGGACACACTCTCTACGAGTGTACAAACACCAGACTCGAACCTTGATGAAGCGGTGACTCCCACAAGAGCTACTAGGCTCTTGTATTGCCTCCTTTTTGTCTCTAACCTTTTAATCTTAATGCAAGAGATAGAAGAGTTTTTGGATGAAATGCAAATGTGTCCAAAAGTGGCTTGTTTAGGCATTCATCCCAAGCCTCTATTTATAGGCTTGGGTGAGAGCCTCTAGGGAAAAATTCTTCAGCATATGGTGTTGATCGACACACCTCTAAGAACAGAGGTGTCGATCGACACCACAAAGGTGTTGATCGCCACTCACATGTTGGAAACATATTCTCTCCACCCATTTCAGACCTCTTGAGTCCCATCGAGATGCTTCGGTTCTTACCCATCGAAGGGGTACGAGTTACAGATTTATCAATGAAGTAGTGTAAGGGGCCGAGATTAGTCATAAAGAACTGACATCAGCGAGAGAATCAAAAATAATTTTGAGTTTTTTGCAATATTTAGTGATCAAGAGGGTGGCTTATTTAAGATTTTGAAACTGTTGTTGGAATTTGAGGGCACGAGACATTCGATTATCACAGAAAAGTGATTTAATATATTTTCAAATATGTAAAGTAGTGTTACTGTGTATGTTGGGTAAAGAGGGCCAAATATTTTGCATGTCTTAGGATTCGAACTCGTGTCCGCGAGACACTGACTCTGATACTATATAAGTGTATGAATGTTGACGCTTTTATATATTACTCATGAAGTTATATAGCTTGTACAATTTGTAACCATATGAATACAAAAATGGTAAGAATACAATAGGGATATGACTAAAAGAGAAAATAATGGATACTTAATACACAATAACATATCTAACAATCCTATCAAGTTTAAGAATAAAATAATGACTCATGTTTCTTGAATAGGAGAATAGTATGAGTTTATAAAAATATTTCATAAACTGAGATATAAGGATACATATTATAACTAAATGCAACACACACCCGCACTAAAATCTTGCACATAAACAATTTTGGACTAAAAGCATAGAGGTTTAAGATTCAAGACACTTATCCCACAAGATTACAAGCACAAACACCTAAAACTCAATTCCAAATTTATAATCGTAAAATTGTATCGAGGAGTTGGAAAAAGATTGCATGGAGTTTGAGAAGGTTACAAAACTTCTACGATCCTTCAAACTATACTACACTTACATGACAATAATAGTTTTCAAGGTTCCCGATATAAAGACTCGAAAATTTATAAAGATATGTACAAACATGCATTACAAGCACATGAATGTACTCATGGGTCAGGGTGATGCAACTCATGTTCTGGTTTGTCAAACCCAAGATGGCTCATTCACATAATCATATCTCGGGCCTGACACTCTTTGACTTGAACAAGACCGACCTAAAAAGCACTCCATTCAGTCAAGACTTGACTCAATTATACCATCATTGTACCAAAGAAACCTTGTAACATATCCATGGTGTCATAAAGAGGAGTAACATATATCGATCATTGGTACTCGAGTTGTGTCCCATAAGAGGGGGAGGAAATGTCATCTTTGTGCACTAGCGCTTTAGTAGGGGTGGAAAGGGGAACGAGAAATAAAATGGGTGGAAACTCTGTAAAGTTTCGTAACTCCTCTCAGATACAGGATAATGCCCTCACATCCATGTTACCAATGTCAGGTACCTAGTGGACCAAAGTGTTATTAACGCTCATAATAAGAGTATTTTTTACTACATTTAGGGTACCAATTCACCCCATTTTGAAATCATTTTATCCTAATTTGGTACACTTTACCCTCATTTTATATCTCTTTTACTTCATGGGTACTCTAAGTGAATATTGTGGATTTCGGGTCATTTTGGGCCATTTATGAGACAAATTTAAGAAAGCCCCGCGGCCAAGAGTCATAGACTTGTGACCCCATGGGCAACTCTTGTGGCCACCAACTTGGGACTCGAAGCCCAAAAATTTAGCCTAACTAAAGCTCATCTTGTGGTCGAGGGCCACGGTCTATGGCAAAGCTCTGTCACGAAACGAAGGCCACGCCCCGTGGTGAGCCCAACAACTATCAAATACAAGTGTCCTATTGTCGTTGGCATACCCTGTGGTCACGACCTCGTGGCCACGACCCATTTTAGAACGTGCAGAGCCTCGTGGAGCCGTGATCGAGACTTGCGAGCGAAGATTCCGACTTTGACCGAGGGTCATGGTTCGTGGCCATCCGGCCAATCTACAGAAAGAAATTGTGGACGAATCATGAGCGAGAAATACAAGGCGTAACAAGGGATACGGTCTGTGGCTAATTGGCCATGTTCCCATGGCCCCTCGAGAATCGTCAACTACAAAAGGAGTTGACGCATTTGGGAAAAATATCCAATTTTAAGTGCAGAAATATATTTGCGTCTGCATCTTTAATTTAGAGAGTTCCCAAAAGCTCCAAAGTCATTCCAGAGGTTTAGAGATCAAGCTTTTGAAGAAGAATCAGAGAGCCATAAGTATCACTCATGTATTAAATTCTCGATCGAGAATTAATCCGGGTTTTAATTTCCTAATTCTCTTTTTTGTTGTATTATCATATTCCTAAATGAATTAATGCATATATGTTTCTGCTTATTCAATTTGCATATGAAACTATGCATGCATGACAGATATAATCAGATTGACGTTTTCTTCATGTTTTTCATCTTTAGTTTCTGGTACACGGATAGAGGCATCAAGCTAATTCCTGCTCCCAAATTGCATAGATGAGATTTTGGTGATTCTCAATTGCGACAGGTATGGCGAATTTCCCTGGATCATTTTCTTTAGGAGGAAACTTGTTGAGCACAATAGCATTGCATTCTTCATTCAGCTTGATTTGAGTGCATTCTTGTAACCGTTCTCTACTTGATAATATTTTCTTGAAGAATTTATGGTACTTTAGCATTTCTCCTAGTGCTTCAATCAATTGAATATTTATTGAAACTTGCCTGAGAACATCCATGCATCGAGCGAACTATGCATCATCAAATTTAGGCTTTTTGGCCTCCAAGGGATATGGTGGCCTGAATGGTGGAGCCACATAAGCTTCTACCTTCTTTGGTTTTTCAATCTCTAGCTCATTCACTTCCTCTAGATCTACATCTTATGTTTCTTTCATGAATTCTGCACTGAGGTCCTCTACCTTCTCTCCTTCTTATACTGAATTTTGTTTCTATGTCCCTGCAAGATTTTTCTATTTTGGCTCTAGTAGACTCCACTGCACAGCGTGACAGCATTCACGTGCCACTTCCCATTGTCTCGTGAATCTATTGTATCACTTGGCAAACTTTTTGCGGCTCTTGGGCAGTGAGCTGAGCTACTTGAGTTTCTAAATTTTGCACTGTTGTCGCCACACTAGTCACATCCTGATTCAACCTATCGATGCGCACGTTGGTGTCGTTTTCATCTTTTTGCTCCATTATAAAACTAACATCAACTCCTTCAGCTCTCTCATAGATCCTTCTTCCAAAGGTGAGGAGGTCTGGGTCTGGTTTCTGTCATATCTTGGGGCTCGGTTGGTGTCTGTTGCATTGTACCTCTGTTGGTTGTTATTTCCTCCATTTTTCTGTAGCCACCATTATTTTCATAACCACCGTGACCCTAGTTTCTCCCATAATTTTCTCCTTCATTGTTGTATTGGGGTCGGTAGGAACTACTTGTATTACCATAATTCTCATTGCTTCGTTGGCCTCATGAGTTTCTGTAGTTTCCTCCCTGATACGGATATGGTTGTCTTGTATTATTTACTTGTTGATTACTTACATAGCTCCCTGGATTGCCCGAATATCATTGGATGACGTTTTGATTTCCTATGTTGTTATATGCGTTGTTGTATCCTAAATTGGAGTATCTGTTTTGATCCCGATCTTTCTAGCCTCTATTGTATCTAGAATTGCTTCGCTGCTGGTGATTATTCTCTACAGGTGCCGTCAGGTGATTGAACTATTGATTCTTCAGTATTTTCTCCTGCACATAGGCTACACTCTTAGCCTGGAGACCATATTCCTTATATGTGTGCCATGGATCACCACATATATCACATCGGGGCTCTTCTGGTGCTTCCATGTGGGCCACTGTGTTTCCCCTTCTGATGTAATTCATGATCTCATCTTATTTGGCATCCTAGTCTCTCGTGTCTTCATTCTTCTATATTGATGCCACGTGTCTTGCACCTTGGCGTTGGCTTCAGCACAGGTCTCGATGAGATCATATATTTCATTGGTCATCCTTCTAGTCAATAGTGAGCCATTACCGCTGAGTTGAGAACCATCTGGGTCGCGGGGAAACATCCATTGAAGAACATCTCGTTCAAATATTTGGATACTATATTGTGATCCTGGCATGCTCTCAAAAGTGATTTGAACCTCTCCCAAGTGTCATAGAGAGATTCACCGTCAAATTACTGGAATAGAAATATATTACCGCGCAACTTTGATGTCTTCCTCATATGGAAAAATTTGCCAAAAAATAGATTTGGAGTTCATTCTAATTTTCCTTTTCAGCACGAGTTAGGTTGTTGTACCATTCACGCGCTCCTCCCGCTGGAGAAAAACGGAAAAGCATACAACTTACTTGGTCTAGTGGTATTCTTCCCCCAATTGATTCGCACACTCCTGCAAAATTCTCCAAGTGGAGGTGTGGATTTTCAATGGCCAATCCGTTGAATTGAGGTATAGTTGCCAACAAGTTCATTATTATATGCTTGATCTCAAAGGCTATAGGGGGAATCTGCAATTGAGATTCCTGATTTATCGGGTTTCTTCAACCCTATGCTTGTGCATGTGGTAGTCCTTGATTATAATACTCTGGTGGGTTATTGTTTAGATTTATGGCTCAATTACCAGCTTGCTACTGAATTATGGCCTGATTTCGAACTTGGTTTGGATCTTGGGGCTGGTTGTTAAATTCACCATTATCTTCCTTCTCCTGATCATCGAACTCTTTGTTCCAGTTGTTTTCGTCTAACTTCCTTTCCTGATCCCTTTGACGGGTTGTGTCTAGTCCCTCAGCATTATCTAGATCACATGGTCTTTGTTGTTGATTGTGTTGATCCATTGCTTCTTTTTTTCTATTCGCGTTGTTCTTTTTACATATGGCTTCTATTCACTTTACCAACTAACTATCAAATGATGAAATTAGAAGTAATTGAGCTTCCAAAAAATATCAACGGAAATTATCCAATTACATAATTAACGAATAGCGAATTTAAACTATAGTTTAAATTGCTTTTACCTCAATCACTGTTGGGAAATGCTTTAACTACGACACACCTAATACGTTGTCGTTAAGCATGAAAACAGTGTTGTTATTAATAATGACGCATTTATTATCGTTGTTATGACACCAAATTTAAGACGATATTATTAATTAATGACGCAATACTTAGGAATTAGTCACAGAGTACTGGTTATACATGGTGTGCCATTGTTATAGCGACATCGCACCTGTGTAAAACGTTGCCATTCACGTGTGTCACCTCCATGACATTTTGATGTAATGAATGTCAGCCAAAAAGTTAAATAATTTAAATGTAAAAAAGGCACTAAAAAATTATTTTAATATCACATTTATGAAAAAATAAATGTAAGAAGTAAATATTTCAAGTTAGAGTATCTCTAATGTGGCTCCCTACAATAAATAAAAAATTACTGTATTGACGGTCAACGATTCCAACCCGGCAAGATATTTCAATATTTCGTCGGGAAAGAGTTTGTTGACCATCAATGGTCAGATGTTGACCATCAACGGTCATAACCTTTCCCTGCGAGATATTGTGCAATATCTCGCCGGGAAAAGGTTCTGAAAATTCTATAAAAGGTCCATGCATGACTTCATTTGTCAAAATTTGATCTGTGGAGGATCAGTTGGACCTATATTGAAAGATGTGAATATTTGGAGTGCATACAAAGTCGAAGATTACTAGTCCGATTCTCGAGTTCCCCTCGTTGTCTCTAATCTTGTCGCCCCCGTAAGTCGATCTCTAGATTTGCAGGTTAGTTTGGGTTTTCGATTTGTTATGAAATTTTAATTTTGCGATGATATTCGACATTGCTATGAATTTTTGTGACTTAGGCTATGAATTAGTGAAATTTTGGTGAACTAGACTATGAATTAGTGAAATTTTGGTGAGCTGGGGTATGAATTAGTGAAATTTTGGTAAACTAGACTATGCATTAGTGACATTTTGGTGGACTATAGGCTATGAATTATGAACTATAGGCTATGAATTATGACCGTGTGGTTCAAAATCGTACTTTTTTGTGTGAATATTTACCTTTAATTACGTGTAGTAATACATATGCATATAATAACCATCACGTATTGTATTGTATATAGATATGTCAATTGTGGACCGTCGTAGGTGGATGGATATAGAAAATAGAAGGTCGCAAGCGTATATGGACGGTGTCGAAAACTTCATAAAGTTTATCCAAAAAATGCGTTCCAACACGGTTGTGACCGATATCTATGCCCGTGCAAAACCTGTCACAATATGATTGTCCAACACGAGAATACAACACGTACCCACTTATTGCAATACGACATGGTTTCGACATACACTGTATGGATCTGTCACGGTAAAGTGCATAACACAAATTCGTTTTTGGGTGCGGGACGAGGCTTCAAGTAGTCGAAATGTCGATCCTGTTGTAGAGCTTGTGGAGGATTTATTCCAGCGAGCTGAAAACTTTGGTGAAGATACAGTGGAGGGTGAGCACCCTACGACAAAAGCAGCGATGGACGCGTATGACGAACTAACGCGGCTTGCGAACACCCCATTGTTTCCAGGGTCTAACTTGTCCTGTCTGAAGGCGCTTTTGAAATTGATGACCATTAAAGAAAAATCATCAACGTCATACATAACAATTGACATGAATTGCGAGTGTTACATAAATTCGCACCCGTCGCCAAATTTTCACCCTAGATCATATGCCTGCGAGACGGGATTCTCCTGCCGACGAGAGCAAAGTCTCGCAGGCTTGGAGCTAAATTTCAGTGGTGATACATGCAGGGAGCTCCCCCCATTCGCCCTCTTACTGATGAATTTGCATTTGAACCACTTTATCTCGCTTTACGCTCTCTCATACATAACTTTTTCTAATTAAAGAGTAAAATATTAATAAAATAATGTACATTGTTAAAATACAGAGAGTATGATTGAAGTTGAACATGGAAATACGTTCTCTACCCTGATTCAAATGCAAATCACTTTCTACATTAATTTAAGTGTGCAGAGCAATATTTACATTTATAATAAAAATCTTACCATAACAACCAAAAGCAAGTCCAGTCTTCATCAAAAACTACAGTCATTAAGTCCAATCACAGCTGAGACAAGGTATGATAACACCCTGCCAATAAATTTATTTTTAGAACTACAAGATTATAAATAGTTAGCTGAATAGTGTAACTACTACTTAATATGTGGGTCTGTGTGATAGATTCTGTTAGTTATTTGAATAACTAGGTTATCCATAAACAATTTTTCAGTGGCATATTTGAAAAAAGTGGTGAAACTTATAATTTTCTAAGTACATGCATGTGGTTGATTAGTAATTAATATTCAGTTCTATCTCAGCTGAACTCCAATATAGAATTAGATATGTTTGATAAGCAATAGAACTTGAGCTCAATTATATAAAATGATAATTGATAACTTTGTGTGACAGTTTATTTAATTGATATCATCAAAAATTTATTAATTCTCTTACCATTATCCATCATTTATTTAACTTATACCCCTTATCTAACTTTTTTCTCATATACTTGGTTACTATATCTATACATAGTATCATTATTACTATACTACTTTTAATATTACATACAAATTAAATAAATGAACCAATAAAATATACACGCACCTTAATAATATAAGTATTGTTATATAAAATTTGTTTATTATTATATATATTTGTCTGTTACGTTGACAATTGATGTGTTTATTCATGCAAATAATCATATTTTGGTTTGGGTCTTGTTATTGAATTTTTATTCAGGTTGGAAATTTCATTTATGATAAAAAAAAAAGCAAGTAATAACTACTTCACTGTGAAGATTATTCTAATCCATATATTTTTATTGGTGATAAAAGAGATTATGCAAAGTAAATCTATTATATTTATTGGGTTGTATATTATTATTATTATAACCCAACCTTAATGGTGTAATAGTTACTTCAAGTTGTTACCACGACAACAATATCCCACAGCACTATGTACCTTTATTAGTACAATTATTTATTTCCAGAGTAAAACTTGTTAATTAATCAACAAGTAATCAAATATTAAATTGAATAAATTGGATTGGAGCATATTATATTGTTAAAACTTTTGGTCTTTGAAAATGAGTACATTTTGCTCTCTCTCTCACACAGTGGTCTCATGATATGATCTCATCTCATCACCCTCTCTTCTCTCTCAAACAACACTACTCCTTCTCTTTCCTCTCTCTTTGATTCCCTTTTGTTTTCTTAGGGTTTGCAAAAGAAAGTTTATTTACAAGTCCCCCCAACCCAATATTTGTTTAACCCCATCCAGTCATATAATTTAAATTAACAATCTCCAATCTCCACTAGTATATTTTTTTAAAATTTTCCTCTTATTTTACTATAATATTTTCCTTGTTTTGTGTTTTGGTTTTTGTATGGCTGGTCTGGACCTCGGTTCCGCATCTCACTTCGTCCACCACCTCCACCGCTCCGACCTCCAGCTCCAGAGGGACTCCGATGACGTCGACACCAAGTTCTTGAGCGGCGGAGGCGACGACGGGCTCGATTTGGTGAACTCGAGCGGCGGCGGGGGCGGCTCCGGGGAGCTGTCGGGCCGCCGGCCACGCGGGCGGCCCGCTGGGTCCAAGAACAAGCCGAAGCCGCCCGTTATCATCACCCGGGAGAGCGCCAACACTCTCCGGGCCCACATCCTGGAGGTGAGCAGCGGCTGCGACGTGTTCGAAGCCGTTGCTACCTACGCCAGGAAGCGCCAGCGCGGGATCTGCGTGCTGAGCGGGAGCGGGACCGTGACCAACGTGAACCTGCGGCAGCCAGCTGCCGCGGGTTCAGTGGTCACGCTCCACGGGAGGTTCGAGATCCTGTCCCTGACAGGATCCTTCCTGCCCCCGCCCGCACCGCCAGGGGCCACGAGTCTGACCATATTCCTGGCGGGCGGGCAGGGACAGGTTGTGGGGGGCAACGTGGTGGGGCCCCTCATAGCCTCCGGCCCGGTGATCATCATCGGGTCGTCGTTCACGAACGTGGCGTACGAGAGGCTGCCGCTGGACGAGGAGGAGCCGCCGCTCCAGATGCAACAGCCCACGTCCCCGGGAGGGGGAGGGGGCGGCGGGAGCGGCGTCACCAACCCGTTTCCGGACCCGTCTTCGGGGCTTCCCTTCTTCAACTTGCCGCTCAACAACAACAACAACAACAACCACAACTTCCAGCTGCCGGCCGACGGGTGGGCCGGGAACGGCTCGGCCCGCCCCTCCTTCTGAGAGGTTAGAGAATCCACCACCGATATTCGACTCTCTCAATATTAATTCTTGTACAATTATTGCGTTCCTCTTGTTCTCTCTGTTTTGTTGTAACTTTTGTTCATTTTCGGGCTTCTTCAAAATGCTCTTGTTTAATTTGTGGATGTTCATAACACTCTCGATCTACCTCTCTTTCTTCGGAAGAAATCAAATAAGTTTTTGACTAATAATTAATTGTTCTCATCATTAATATTGTTTTCTAGGGTTTTAGTATACTCTATATCTATCTCCTATATATATATGTTTACATTTTTTTTAGGGTTTTATATATATATATATATATGTGTGTGTGTGTGTGTTTACATTTACAGAACATTAATTTAGGAAATTTTCTAGATCCAAAATTGTCTTGGGAATTAAGAAAATGAAACATTATGTAAATTGTTAATCGTATATATATATATGTGTGTGCGCAATAAGCTCTGCACTTGTATATTCATGTATAAAATATACATATTCTCTTTCACATGGCAATTCATTAGATCTCACATCTAACAAAGCTCATGACTGAGTCAAATTAAAGTAGAGTAATTAAATCTGCATTAGCTTTCTAAGAACATGCATGTGCATCACCATGTGTTAATGCTGCTAGTTAATCATTTTCTGCACTAAGTCTTAGGATTGGATTCACACTTTATACTTAATTTATAACTTCACAAATACAAGGCTATATATAATTGATTGAAAACATGAAGATTTCTTTTTAAGTCAGTAATAATTATTACATAATTAAATAAAATTGTTATTAGATATATTTTCTTATTACTTATATATTAGATTTGACTACACAATTAAAAAATCAACATTGATGGTTGAGTGACTCTCAACTCATGTTTCTTATTTTTATTCTAAGTGTCACTTATTATATATTAATTTCAACATAATATTATCCTGACAAGAATTCTCTAATTTGATTAATTGGTCCCTCCACAAAACTTGTAACTATTAGTGTTTCTTGCTTATGAGTATATATATATTGGGTGGATGAGCTAACTTGGATAATTACTAGATTGAGTGATCCACAAACTTCTCTTGTCTGAATTATATATATCCATACACATATTATGGATGTTCCTATCTGCATTTGCATGTAATTAACTTGTGTAGTTTGTATATGTATCTTGATCAGTTAACGTTTGTAAGTTGAATCTTATCCATGTCAATCATTGAGGTTTAATTATAGCATTTGTGTTAGTGCATATTGACTTATTTTGTTTCCATCGATTCATTGACTTTTGAAGCTCCACATGCACAATTAATATACAACTTGTGTTTATTTGGATATATTATATAGAGCTGGCATTTAATTTCATTATATACCAAATCTAATAACATGCATCATTTTATTGAGATGCACATGCACGAATATATATATGGCTTATCGCTTACATATCAGTACTATATATTGAACACAATTTTAGTTCAATCTGATTTTTTTCCTTTTTGGAATATACCTCTTTAAGATGGTGTATATAGATATTATACAATAATATTAACAAATTGTGAAATATAATAAATATGAAACAATTTGAAAGATACAACAATATATACACATTTTCAAACTAATTGATACGAACTCAAGAATAGTCAAGGTATGTTGAACATTTTTTGAAAGTTCTCAGGTATTGGAATCAGTGAGCGTACATCCCTCAAAATAAAACAACTTAAACTTGTGTCTTTTGCCATCACTAGTCTTAGGATAAACATTTGAGACCAAAGAAAGAGAAGAGAATAATAAGAATTCATGTCCTTGGACATGAGATGAGTTTAGACTTCATCTCTTCACCATTGAAATATTTAAATGTGCAAATTAAATGAAAACGTTATGCAATCAAAGGAATCAAATGCAGATCATAAACATTACATCTCATGAATGAAAATTCTATTTCAATTTCAGTGAGTTAGGATTTAATATAATTTTATATTGGCTTTCCAAAAGCATCACGTTAACAATTTATTTTAAACAATCATCACACGATTAATTAACAAGCATTGATCTGAATTGGTGGAATAGGCTATTAATAATTCATGTACATATTAATTGTTGGGAAAATGACATTTTTGTATACCTAACTATACTGCTTTCACACTTTGACACTCTAACTATTTTTTTTTTCTTTTTTAATACTATAACTATCATTTTGGAACAATATACCTCTAAAATACCAAAAAAGTTATATAAACTACCACTGGTTGAACCACAATTAAACTAGCCAAATTGAATTGAGTTGGCTTATTTGGGCTCTAACTGGTTCAATACTGTCCGACCGAGAAATTGAATCGAACTAGAACTCGCGTCACACAGACGCATGACGCTGGTGATAATTGGCCACCGATTGCAGGCACCATAGAAGCTCTCTCCCTTCTAAAAAATAGTGCAGGCACTGATGCCGCTCCCATCATTCAGAGCTCGCATGCTCCAAAAGTCAATGTTAGTCCGGATGGTGCCGCCAGTAGAAGATTCAGGTTCGTGATGTTTAGGAATTTGTCTCCGGTCATCGGAGAAGGTTACATGGATCGTCATTCTTGTTCTTCTCTGAAAACCGATCTTAATCAGAATTCCCAAATCAACCAAACCTTAATCTATTCAAACCCCCAAATCAATTTCTAATCGCTTGAAAAAAAATTATTTCATAGATTGGAAGCAAATGGACGATTTGGATTGGGAGAAAGTAATCGTCTCCGGTGACCAAATTCGCTTCCAAATCGAGTATTTTTTTTCAGTAAATAACTCGAAATGGCTCTCAATTCTTGAGAGATAGCGGCGTTGATACCCTAATAAGCCATAGTTTTGTAGTTAATTTGAAGGTTCCGATGGTAATTTGAGGGTGAGAACTTTAGTTGCATGATTCAATTGAGGGAGAGAGAGAGTATTGTTTGAAAATTTAAAATACATACAAGGATAATTAGGTATTTTCAACACAATTAAAATTGAGCTGGTCTTCTCGATTGAACCGAGTTTAATTGCAGATCAATCAGGGGTAGTTTATATATCTTAGGTTGTCCCAAAATGATAATTAGGGTAATAAAAAAATAGTTAAGGTATCAAAGTGTGAAACTGTTATAATTACGTGTACAAAATATTATTTTTCCTTAATTGTTTAAAAAAGAAAGTGATGAATACGAGAACTTGAGCTTATTATAAGTTTATAGATGATACCTTAAAGGGTTTTTTTATCAGCAAAGTAATTTTTATTAGAGAAAACCCAAAAGAAGAGAGCTAAACAGCAGCAACCCAAAAGCCTACAAAACCAAACAAAGCAGCAATTAAAAGTACAAATGAAAGAGACCAAATCCACTCCAAGCTAAAGCAAAAACTAGAGAATTCAAGAGACTCTGACAGCATCTACGTATACAATCACGTTCCACAAGACACCCCTTCAAACCTTCAACCATCCAAAACCATAAACGAAAACGATGATCTGTGCACTCAACCAACCACACCGTTAAACACACTATCATTTCCTGTACAAACAAACATTGAACCCAAACTCTACGACCAAACCTACACCTTGTTAATGACAATCGTTGATCTTCTTGAAGCGCTGGAATATATATATATATATATATATATATATATATATATATATATATATATATATATATATATATATATATATATATATATATATATATTATAGTGAAAATCTTTCATTATTATGTTTCAAATTAAAAACATATTCTACCCGCTGAATTGATAAAGTAAAAAACTGAGATGATGTATAAATTCGTACTAATATTAATATTCATCAAATATTATTGGGTTCAATATATTGAGGGATTTGATCTTTATGTTTTATTCAACTGAATTAAATTCTTAATTTACACTTTACTAATTATTCCCTCTGTTACCCTGTACTTGTGTACACTGTCACAGTTAAATGGTTGGTTTTTCATTTGCTCAATGGCCAAATTCAGCTTGATATAGGATATTAAAAAAGAAAACTACATTCTCAAAATACTTTATTATGAATGACACATATACCTCAAGAGAAATTAGGAGCAATCTCAAGTAATAATGAAGATATTCTAAAGTTTTTGATGTGGTGTGAAGCATATTGCAACTTAGGAAATGTACGGCAACAACCATTCTTATTAGTTATGGAACCAATTACTCAGCAAATTGCAGCATCACTTAATAAAAGTATGTGTTTACATGATCGACCTCAACTCTCAAGAATTGCAAGTCCAAGAAGAAGATTGAAAACAAATCGGTATATATATATATATGTATGTGTATATGAATATGAGAGTGTAGATATTAAAAATGGTTGCTGTGGCTGTGGGAGGGTGCAGGAGAAGCAGAATGAGCAGTAGAATTGGAGTCGACGAGAAGAGCTGGGTGCGGAGCTGAATCTGTGCCTGAAGCCGAATGAGACAGGTTGTTCTGACCGTGCTTCGCAGCCTCCTTCTGCGCTATCTCTCCGGCTTTGGCCACGTGCCTCTCCATCTCCGCCTCTGCCTCTCTTGCCAACCTCACCTCGTGCGCCACTTCCATCCTCGCCTTCGCCAATTCCTTCTCCGCCTACGCCCGCACATACATATATCCATCCATCACACGGCACTAGAAGTTCATCAACATAAACTATATATGATTAAATGATTACCTTCTCCTCAGCTTTGGCCTCGTTCCTGGCCTTTCGAGTTGCATTTAGATCATGAAGTTTTTCTTTCACGGTCTGCATTGTGAATCTAAACAAAATTCAAAGTCTCAAGAGTTTTGCGATATGAAATGGATGTGGGTCAAATACACATATATAGGTGACCATTGCAATGGTACTTGTGGTACGGAGACGCTTACTTGATAGTACCATCCAATAATAGGCCAAAATTGGCTATTGAATTAGAACAAGAGCGATAAATATGGTCAACTGTTGACATCAATTTTCTTATTTTTAGTTGAGAAATATCATTCTATACCAACTTTTATTTTGAGTTTACATGTTGATTTGAATTTGAGCTTTTGAGTCACCTCCAATTTTAACAGATATAATTGTCCAATCCTTTTAACATAAAAATGAACATGTCTTGATGTACCCAACCCTTTTTCTCAAAGTCGAGGATACAAAATAACATAAACACAATTATTAAAATAAATTGTTGCCTTAAAAATGTTATGTTTAGCCTAAGGAGAAAAGATGCCGCGAATATCTTCATGACAACACTTACTGTGTGCGTGTTTCTCTTCAAAATATGCTCAGACTCCACAGATCTGTGTGCGCTTGCCAACTACATACTCAGCTTGTCGTAACGACAACCAGTTTCATTACCTAAACCTCGATTCACATAGCCCAGTTTTGATGAGGGGTATTCTCATCAATCTGGAAAAAATAGAGGTCATGTGCTCCTTTAACACAAACTTTTGAATTTTCCCTCCATTTTCACATCGAGTGCAACAAAAAAAGTTGAGAGATACAAGCTTTCTCACCTAAAATTTAAAGGAACAAATAGTAAATCATGCATAAACAAGGGTAGCAAATTATTATTCCATCAATTACACTTCATATGTATCAATATATATCGATGCATAATTTGAATTTGCATGTGAAGCAAAACATAAAACTAGAAGCGAATAATTCACCTCTGCAAACTAAAATCTCATCCTCAAAAGCTTATATAGAAACATTCTCACAAACACGAGGAAGAAATAGTTGAGTTTAGTCAAAAGTATCAATCAATTTCTCCGATGATAGATATCAGTATATCAATGAGGAAGAAGGCAAGTATATAGCTTCTAATTTGAACGTTACATGATTCTGTCTTTGTTTTCCACTAAACTGTAATTATTCCATTTGCTACAATCAAAACACAAGAGAGTGAAATACAAAATATGGGCACTGACTGAATGGACAACGACTCCAACAAGAATAAAAGACAAGGTACTTGTCAACACATCAAATCATTGCTTTTCCTTCTTCTTTATGTCATAAAGAACACAAATGTCTGCAGCTGTTTTCATCTGAAATAATGAAATAAACAACTGTAAGACGACGCATACTGAATACTATGTCAGAAGCATTATACATGAACTTTTTTTTTCAAGAATAAAACTTTGTCAATAATCTTATTTACTTGTCCATGGTATGTTGCATGCAGTACAACCCATGTCTGTGCTTTGGCGACGGTACAGACATCCATAGTTCAAGTATAAAAAAAATATAAGGAGCATCTCATTCTCAAGCTCAAGGAAGAGGAATAGATGGGATTACAGAAAGAAGGGTCCTCCCACCCACAAGAACATATCCGTGTTTAAGAAATGATTGCCAAACTTTCATCTCCCACCCTCATTTGGGTTAATCTCCCCAAAATGAGAAGATTGAACGGGAAATAAAATCATCTATGATGAACATTTAACCATCCAAATTTTTACATTCAAGCTGATTGTTTGTTTTGAGCACTACCCATTTACTGCAATCTCTCTCCATGATATAAGTACATTCAAACTGATTGTTTGTTTTGAGCACTAATCATTTACTGCGATCTCTTTCCATGATATAAGAGAACAATCCAACCCAAGGCCAATCTTGACCAAACACAGTTTTTATAAACTGGATGAATAGCTTTAACTTTTTTCTTTATTTTGCTCTCCTTCCTCAAATATTTTATGATCCTACCCAAAGGGCTTTCTAACACCTAATTAACTCTACTCCAAACAAAATTGTCCATTCCATATAATTAAAGATAGGCAAATTTGCATATCAGCAAGGAGCACCAAAATAGGGTTTGAATGAACAAGGAAAACTTTCTTTCCAATAATCTATACAAACTACACACTCACAAATTCTATTATGTGAAAGGAGATCCTTTTGCATAATCTAACAAAAATCCACTCAAAACATATATGGTCAGCATAGTCAGACTATGTATAATCACGCGCAGCAAAAGTTTGTTAGAAAAGATAAATTTGGTGTGGGTTAAATCACAACCTTCGTAAACATCACAAGTAACAAACTTAATTATTGAAATAGAGGAGAGTGATTCATTTTTCTCTGGCTACCCAGCAATGCAGCATAACTTATTTATATTGTCGACAGGAAACTGGAAAAAAAATAATAAAAGGTTTCTGCAGAAGGTTACAAGCACTTACCTGTATAACATTAATAAGTTGCTTGATTGCCCATCCAAATAAACTTATGGCAAGCAGAAACGACAGTGGTGAGCCCCATTTCACAGAATTTGTTAAAACCTGCAGAGAGAAATCTCTTAGAACCCAAATTACTTGATAAATTTTATTCACATTCCAGAAGAAAGAATACCACTAACAAAATGCAAACTTACATCTATCACACTTTCAACTTGCTTATCCGCAATAAGAAATAGGATTATGTAAAGAACCTGCAAACTTGAAAGAGTCAAATCAATAAAATAGAAAAATACTCCTTCCAACCCAGAATAAATTTTCTACGTTCCAAAAATGGATGTCCCAACATAAGTTTGAATTACCTCACAGGCAACACAACAGTAAGCCATAAACATCCGGTTTCCGTAGTATAACTTGAAAAGCCAATTGGTACTGTCTTTTACATCTTTATGGCTCCCTTTTCCCAGCAAGAAAGTACTGCAATAGAAGTATTCAAGAATCAGAAGAAGAAACTCGTTTTAAAATCGAACCATTACATTCATATACCAAACAAAGGCTTTTAAAATAGAACTATTCCATTTACCTGTACATTTGGAGCCAATGGCTAGCTATATCTAAGGCAAGCAATGACAAGAAAATCAAGCCAGGCCTACATACAGATCCCACAAAGAAGCTCAGTTATGTGCGCTACCTCTAGTGATATTATGAGAGTTGTACATTAGAACTTCAATAGAATCTTATACCTGTACACTTGTGAAAGAATCACCAGAAGACAAGCAGTGCTAATTCTGATATTAAACATATGCGTGTTATCAAATTGCTACACATAGCATTTTCACAATTATAAAGGTGGACATATGAGATATAAATGAGTATAGAATGCTCGTACACTTTGAAATATATAGAATGAAAATCAATGCATCTTTTTGTTAAGGACAGAGAGGATCACCTGTCAGTTACCATGTCCAAAACAGCCCCAAAGGTTGAAACTAAACAAGTAGGAAAACACACAAATCAGCCGTGATACCATTTGCATTTCTGTCTATGCAATAGACTCTCGGCTCATACCTTAAACTTACATCCTTTTAGTACAAAATATAGTAACGATCATTATATTTAGACTCAATACCAGCAAGGAATATTATTTTAGGCTACATTTTGATAATTTTTAGTGGGAATTGGAAAAATGAGAATTACCCCTCTTTCGTGGGGAAATGTAAAGTTTTTGCAATCCCTATATCCACTCCCATCGCATTCCCTCCTATCACCCTGTTTTGATTTCCATTTTCCATGTCATACCTACTGGGTGGTCTGAGAATGGGAATGGGAATGGGACTCAAAATGAAGCTAAACTTCATACAAACTAAGAAGATCCCCTTTCCTAATCAAACCCGTAAACAAAGGCAACCATAGTATTATATTAATGTTATCTAGCAAATAGGTTCAATCTAGGTTCAAGGTGGAGATCTTTACAACGAAAGGTCCATATTTAGTAAGCACTAATACAATGAGATTCAAAATCAGCTAGTCCAATGAAATTGATTTAGGTTTCAAAACTAAAACAATATAGCTCAAAAAATATAACGTTTTTGGAAAAATGAAAATAGAAAGGAGATCTAGCATAACACCTGATCAATTTGCAAAATGACTGTTATAAGCGAAAAGTGCAAACCTTGGTTGAACTTGCGAGCACACCAACCATCTATTCCATCGCATACGAAGCTGAAACCACAAATTCCGTTGAATTACTTCCCATGATTCCACACGTGAAATATACTATCAAGCACAAAACTAGAACAAAGTGTGAAAGCACCAATCACCACCTTATGAAATAGAGCACACAGAAGAGCTTCTTATCCGTGGTGCATTTGGCAAAGGCAACACAGTTCATGAGAACTCTAATGTACCCTGAATTTACAAGCAAACACAAACATAATTCAAAGAACACATCATAGATAGCTTTTACAGTTTCAGCATGTGAAATTCAATGACGACAAAATCAAATTTTACCAACGATGTTGGGAATGTAGAGATACACAGACAACATTGTCTGCCTGGGTTTCGCCTTGTTTGCCATAGAAGCTATTCTGGACCAATCAAATTAAAGGGTCCTCCTGGAATAGATTGAAATTTCAGTCAATACCCAGTTAACCAAATAAAATGAACATCCGAACCCACAAACACAGAAGCATATACAAAGCAGACGATGAACATACCGAGTAGCAAAGACAGGAGCTTCTCTTGGGACCCAGATCAGTGGAGAGCACAAGGTCGCGGTTGAGCGCCAAGTAAGATCTGGGTGAGGCAGAGAGAAGCTAGAAATTGAGGGAGAGAGGAAGAGAAGGAACCTGGAAGAAGAAGAAGAACAAGTGCATCAACAGAAGCAGCCTCAAGACCATCACCCTCTGGTCTGGTGCGTCGTCTTAATGAACTGGAATCTATTCGTTTCTTCTTCACAACTCTTACATTTACATCTCAAACATGCTTATTTGCAAACACACCCCTTACTTATGGATCATTATCAATCTGCGCCCTTTCAATTTCTTATTACATGTTGCCAAATATTTTATGTATGTTTTTTGGATGCACTCCACTAGAAACTACATTTAAAATAAGAAAATATGAACAAATTTCAGCCACTAGATCAAAAGTGATCAACGGTTGTCATAATTATTTATTTTTATGCTGAAAATTAATTCAATAAACGTAGTGAAGGGCAATTCCGTCATTTTGCAGTTACAGTGGATGCGCAGAAACTCTTTGTAATTCGCGATTCAATCGTGATTCTGTACGTGATTGATCGCAATTCTGCACGTGATTGATCGTGATTTAGCACGCAATTATGCAGCAACTCAGTAACTAGTCGCGATTATTCAACAATCGATCGTCGGAAAATGAATTTACCCTATTAATTTTGTGATTCTTCTTGATTTTCTGTTTTTGATCGACAAATGAATCGATTATAGTTGATTGTTCTTCGTGATTTCTCAGCAATAATCAACAAATCTCGCAATTTTGGTTTCTTAAATTTAACTCACCAATAATCTAGGGTTTCTGAAAAAATTGGTGGATTCGAACATTTGATAGTATGAAACGTGTTTCGAGTCTGTAACGTGTTTTGATAACAGTAATATGTAATATTGAAATTTTCAGATGTCTGAAACATGTTTCCAACAATAACTGAGAACATATGTAACATAGAGAAATAGACACTGAAACATGTTTCTAACAGTAACTGAGAACATATGTAACCAAGAGAAATACACACTGAAACATGTTTGATTTTCTCTATTTTGTGTGATGATCGAACGATGAATCGATATTTGTTAATTAATCTTTGTGATTTATAAAAAAACATATTTTGTTCCACACAAATCATAGTCTTTTGAAGTCTAAAATATGTTTCTAACATTACATGAGAACCTATGTAACCAGGAATAGCAATTGACATCAGTTTGAAACGTATTTCTAACAGTAACTGAGAACTTATGAATTCATGAGTAATTCACACTGAAACAATTAAGTGATTTTTAACTTCTGCGGTAGGATAAATATGTTTGAAACGTGTTCCTAACAGAGAGTTTTGAAAACATCAATGCATGATTTTACCAAATTATGTTAGATTTTATCTTCTGCAACAGAATAAATATGTTTGAAACATGTTCCTGACATCAGTTTATACATAAACTCAAAACAAATCAGAGTTTGGGTGGGCTGAAACACCTTTCTAACAGTAACTGAGAACCAATAAATCCATGAGAAAATTACATCAAAACGTGTTTCATGTTATACCCTAGGTGGGAAAAGGTGAACCATGTTGGGGAAAATGTGTAACG